>OY856392.1:14736697-15336697 GCA_963693495.1 Malacosoma neustria
ATACATTATTGTCGTCTTAGTCGTAGAATAGTGACGGATCTGACATATATTAAACTTTACAGGACAGCCATTTTAAAAATACACAAGCGTCATTTTACTATGAGAATCTATCACACCAGTCACTTTACCGACTGCTTAATTTAAAATCTAAAATACATGTAATTTTTTTGTTAATGTAGCAATAATATTTAGACAATGTAGTATCCAAATATGGTAAAAAGTGAATTTTGGATTTTTTTCAAATCCAACATTATTCTACGATCACGACGATGTGTTTTGGTTGTCAGATTTACAATTAAATCCTACTGCAGTAAGGCAGTTAAAATATAACGAACTATGATATATATGTTCTACTAGAAGATATAGTAATTTTCAGTATTGTATTGGTGTTTCTCTTGTGTATTATTTGCTATTTAGAACATAATTTATTTATGTCGTTTATGAAAATTATGTAGCCATTTATTTGGTTAAGTTGCTTAAATAATTATTATATTATTATTTAATGTTAAATACTATAATAATTACTTAATTGAACTATATTCCTTTTGTTCACTTCAATGTGGACAGTAATTAATGTTTTTAGTAAAGAAACGAAGACAAGTTCACAACTATTAATCGATGTTATTCATGCAAATCAGTTAGTTAAGAATAATTTAAAGCTTATATTATTATAATAGCTCAACTAAAAAAAAGTCTTTTTTTTTATAAAAAAATAATGATATGCTAGGTACTAGGTTGTCGTAGTGCATTAATAAAATTAAAAAGTAAAGTATCGTTTATAATAAAACATAACCTATTTCGTTCAATGGATTATAATGCAAATAAGATCAAATGGATCGCTTATCGCAGTCTCGCATATGGCGGTAGCTGCTACCTAATGCCGTAGATTTCTTTGAGTGCATAATCAGGTATGCAGATAGCGCGCGGTACCGTCTGCATGATTCAAATTCATACTTACATTTATAGTTGAGATTTTTGCTGACGACGTGTCTCTGCCCCTTAGTTCTGCCAGGAACTTAAGGCCAACGAAGATATCAATATTTTATTTATAATCTGTAGGCGGTACATGGTAGCTCACTGGTAATAAACTCGGAGACGGAGAAGCGGCGTGCAGCACTTAGGCAGTTTTAATCGCTTCTTCGTATCGCAATTGCCATGTACCAACGGTGAAAACATCTTGAGGACAAGCGTGGCGGGTATACCGTCCGTTCATGGGCTGTTATTACTGGAGGACAGTAGACATGCTGCCGGCCCACTTACAATTTACAGCAGTTACAGTGGCATCGCAAACACGCTGCTGTCCCATAAGGGTACAGGAACTTGGGTCACTAATGCCGAAACACAACACAAAGTTATTATGGCGGCATACTTAAGACCAAAGGTGGTCGCCATCCAGACGGGCTTGAGGCCCTACCACGTAGCTAAGGTGGGTTGTTTTGTCGCCTTTTACGACAGACTGACCTCGGCCGCAGAGGTCAGTATTTTTTCTCCGCCCCTGCGCGGATTGCATGTTTTAATATTTTTGGCAAGTTTGGAACTGAGTGCATAAAAAAATTTAAACTGCCGAAAAAACTGAAAAGCAAAAAATAATAAACCTTTTTATCAACCTTAATAAGTAAGTTCTTAAACTAATGTAAGTATACCTAAGCAATTTTGAATCGGCGCCAGTGCCCTCGCGTGCCTGATCGTTCGGGTTGCTGTCTCGCTGACATTAACTTCGTAAACGCTCTGCATTTTCCGGCGAAGGGACGTGTCACGCTGCGCCGCCACCGCACATCACGCTTTACGTAATTAATTAATATTCTTGTTTGGCGCCCACTCAAAATTACTTAGGTATACTTACATTAGTTTAAGAAATTAGTTGTTAAGGTTAATAAAAAGAAGATCTATTATTTTTTCTGTTACAAAGTTTTTATTTTATCATTGTTTGCTTAAATAAATCAATTCTGTCAAAAGTTATGCGTGGTCATAGATATAATCAGTGAGTGAACAATCAATCATCCTCTGTTTTCGTACCCTTAGGCCTAGAATTTTTATCCTCATTAATTTATATGGGATCAATTTCGGGGTATACCCTTTCCACAACAAAAGAGTTTTTAAAATTGGACTCCTCGGTAAAAAGTTATGCATGGTTATACATAAAGAAATATACGCGTCGACTTGAGAACCTCCTTCGTTTTTTTCGTCGGTTAAAAATAGTTCATAAGTTACAACTGTTGGGTTCGCATGCCCCCCCCCCCCCTCTATCGTTAATCAGTGTACCTACTTGGCTATGGTGTTTCCCTTTACCGGCAGTTTATAACATGCAGCAGGCGAAGGACACACTACGTACTAAGTGCATACGATTTCACAATTGAAGACGGGATATTAAGTTGTCTTGAGACACTTGTAAATTTTAAAGTATTCTTGAGATAATAGCATAACCACAGTGCCGGATTAATCACGTAGCAAGAGTAGCAATTGCTACGGACCCCGCGCGACAGTGGGTCCCCCATATTTAAACCTACTCATCTCTGCCTGAGTATCTAATATACAAAAATAATCAAAACGCATAGACGCCAAATAAACGATTGAGGTATTGAGTATCGTATTGTTTATTTTTCCACTTTAGTTACTTAAGAACCCCTAGCAGATCAAGGGCTCAAAGGGCAAATAGAGAATTTGCTACAGGCCCCGCACTTGCTTAATCCAACACTGTTGTTAGCGACACAATCTGAAATATTGTATAATCGCAATATTTGTATTATCCATACTAATATTATAAATGCGAAAGTAACTCTGTCTGTCTGTCTGTCTGTTCCTCTTTCACGCCTAAACGGCTGAACGGATTTTGATGAAATTTGGTATGGTGATAGATGATAACCTAGAAATGGTCATAGGCTATAAATAATCACGCCATCGTTCTTAGGGGGTAGGCAGTAGGCAGATAACTAAATTGAGTTAGTGATTTTTTGTGCTTATCCGGTATCTATGAGAATCGGCCAACATCTATTTTTCATCCCCCTAAATGTTAGGGGTGACCCACCCCCAAAAAATTTTTTTTAATTTTTTGACATTTTATTTTATTTTATTTTATGGCAGAACAACGTTTGCCGGGTCAGCTAGTTTTAAATAAATGGCAAGGGAAGATGGGCGGTGTCGTGCGTAGGGGCAGCGGGTAGGGTAGATGCGGGGAACGGGGTAGCAGCCTCACGCCCGTGCGCTGTTGGTCAAAAAAGTGGTCGACTCAGGTCCGCGATATGAGCTGCCCCTGCGCACGCCCCTACGTCGTTTTCCCATTTAAAGTTTTATCGTGTTTTTATCCATCTCCTACAACTGTATAACCATCACAATTTAGTCTCCTCTTTCTGTCTCTTCTAATCCTCATCTGATCAGTTGCTTGTTCACTTTGTTGTGTGATCAGGTGCGCCGCTTTCCTGTCTTATACTTTTCTTGCTGTTTAATAGGGAAACATTGGGATATCAGTTTGTCTGAAGATACGCGGTAATGTTCAGTACAAATATTATACCACAAGGGAAAAAATTATTGAAGGTATTATTATATATCTTAATTATAATTCCTCTGTGCGTGTGTATTTGACTGAACTCTTCCTAAACGGCTGGACTGATTTTGATAAAAAAATTTGTGAGTGTTCAAATGGATTCGAGAATGTTTTAGATTCACAATTCGGTCCACTACAATTTTTTTATTTATATGGCAGAACAAAGTATAAAAATTTGTAACACCAGACAGTATTATTCCACCCATACATCCTCTACATTGTTTTGATTTGCATACCATAAACAATCCATACTTAGAAACGATGACGTATTAATTTGGCATGCTGGTAACGTGCAACTTATGTAGTGATGACGATCGTATTCGGCGTCTAACCTTTTGAAGGACGGTGTTTAATTAAACTTAGGTGATGTAACGTCATTTCTTTTGTTTAATTATTTAATAAGTATGGAATGGGTTTTCTGATCTTTAATAGTAATTTTCTTCCAAATTGTTTTCTTATGAGCCTATGTTGTTGAGATTGCTACAAGGTATGTTGCGCATCTATTTGCGAAGAAGGCCCCTCCGTGACATTGCCTTTTCATGTGCTTTAAAGAAAATAGATGGAAGAAAGTGTTATATCTTACAACATACATACATACATATAATCACGCCTTTTTCCCGTAGGGGTAGACAGAGACCACTTCTTTCACTTGCTACGATCTTTACATACTTGTTTCGCTTCGTCCACTTTCATTATTCCCTTTGCTTTAGGGTACTCTTGACCTGGTCTTTTTTCAAGACGTCTCTGATCTGGTCTCGAAACGTCCGCCTAGGTCTACCCCTTCCAACACTTCCATTCACACTCGCCTTATACACTTTTTTCGTCAATCGTTCTTCATTCATTCTCTCTACATGGCTAAACCATCTCAGCATACCTTTCTCAAATATTGTCATTACATCTTCTTTCAGACCACAACGTTTCCTTATCTCACTATTTCTTATCCTGTCACTCAGTTTAACTCATATCATACTTCTTAAGCTCTCATCTCAACTGCATTTATATCTTACAAACACTCAGTAATTTTTAATTTATGTATTTAATATCCGGATGACCGAGCTTTGCTCGGTATTTTTTTTTATAAATTGTGTTTTTTGGAAATTAACAATTGATTTTCTTAGTCTAACCTCAAAGCAAACACTCATTGACTTCGTGTTACTTAACAACGCCATCTGTTGGAATAGCTTTAGTGTTGTTGTGTCGTTAAAGCAATTAAAAAAATAGTATTATTATTCGCCGATAGATGTCAGGAAGAGTCATTTTTCAGTAAATTGGGACTACTCAAACGCCACCTTTTGACATTTTCTAGAAATGATTCCTAGGTAGATCGATTTATCGCCCCCGAAACCCCCCGTATACTAAATTTCATGAAAATTTTTCGAGCCAATTCCGAGATTCCAATTATATATATATATATATATATATATATATATATATATATATATATATATATATATATATATATATATATATATATATATATATATATATATATGTATATATATATGTATATATATATATATATATATATATATATATATATATATATATATATATATATATATATATATATATATATGTATGTACAAGAATTGCTCGTTTAAAGATATAGGATTACAACACGTTACATTTCTACATACATTTTATGTACATTTCCATTACTTTTAACTAAAAATCTAAATCCGTAGTCATCATTGTTTCTACACATCTGACAAAATATAAGACTGATATTCTAATAAAATGTATGATATTCTACAATAATAAAATTTCCTCCGTGCAGAGCCGTAGTGAGAAACTAACTCCTGCGGCCGGCGGCCTGCCGCAAAAGGTGGCATACAACCCTGGGGTTTTAGGTCCGCCTGGATGCCCCTGACCCCTAGTATATAAGTATGCCGCCATAATAACCTTGTGTTGTGTTCCGGCATTAGTGATCTAGGTTCCAGTACCCCTAGTAGACAGCGTTGCAAACATCCACAGGCAACAGTAATTGCTAACTAAATAAGTGGACCGTCATATGTCATTAGTAATAGGTATATCTTTTTAAATTGCTTAATAATTTCTACATATTGCATTTTATAATAAGTCGTCAATAATAATATTTTGTAACAACATATTTTAGCCATTGTATTAATACCGGTTGCATCGTGTTTAATTGACGCAAACTGGATGTGTGACAGCTGTTAATTGGTTCTGCGATTTATTCGAGTTATCAAGATGCCCTGGATTCATATGATACGCGCACTTCAAGTGTTTACTAATAAATTAATTTGCATGTATCGTCGTTAATATTTTATATGAGCTGTTAGTCTTAGAAAATAATTGTCCATCAAGAAAACTTTTGAATATAGGTAAATAAAAACAGCTCATAATATCCTACTGCTGTGCTCCGGTTACTCCTAGAAGGAGCGGATAGAGTATACCCTAGGTGGTTTGGCAGGAATTATACTTATTGGTGATCACGATATGCAGGTTTCCTAACATCACTGTCAATACGCAATGCACTTTGCTGCTTCTGCTGGTTTATAGACAACAAATGACGGAAGCCATTAAGTTTATCCATCGAATTACGATATGGGGTATTTCAAAAATGGCGCCGTAAAATTTATCCGCAAACGGTAGCGTGTTAGTAGTAGTGCCGTGTGGTCCCGGCCGAAGAAAGAATAGGGCCACCCCAAATCATCCCAAGGGAGTCGTAAAAGCCGACTGATGGGTCACTCCCTCTGCCAGCTTGCATGCGGCGAGGGAAGGACACCTCTAGGTTTCCCTTTAGAGGTTGGGAGGTCGGACGGCAGTCGCTCCCGTAAAAACCAAAACAAGCCAAACAAAAATGGTACGGACACGGAAAGGTATTGTCACGGATAGGGCGTCGCCGCAAAACGACGCGCAGGAACTTCGCCCGACTCCTGTGACAAGTGGACTAGGGCTGCCGTGCCGTGGGCGAGCACGGCTAAAGACACTAGCCCCATCCAAAAGGAAACTCCGCTTCGCAACGTGGAATATTGGCACGCTAACCGGACGCGCGAGAGAGTTGGCCGATGTGCTCTCCAGGCGGAGGGTGGCCGTGGCGTTCCTGCAGGAGACTCGGTGGAAGGCCAGCAGATCCCGGTTCATTGGGAATGGCTACAAGCTGATCTACACAGGTGCACCTGGTGGGGAGAATGGGGTTGCCATAGTGCTCTCGGAGGAGTTCCAGAACGACATTTTGGAAGTGAAACGTCATAGCGACCGGCTTATGGTCGTTAGGGTGCTTATCGATGGGGTAGTTACCCACTTGATAAGTGCCTATGCGCCACAGGCCGGTTGTGACGACGCCGATAAAATAGCGTTTTGGAATCAACTCGGAGAAGTGCTCCGTGGAATCCCATTATCACAGGGGATCGTTTTGGGGGGTGATCTGAACGGTCATGTGGGTAATGAATGTGGGGAATTTGAGCGTGTTCACGGTGGATTTGGGTACGATAGCCGCAACGCGGAAGGGGAGGACATCCTCAATACGTGTGCGGCTGCCGACCTTGCCATCGTGAACACATATTTCAAAAAGAGACCTGAGCATCTCATCACCTACAAGAGCGGGAGGAATGCTACCCAAATCGACTTCCTACTCACTAGGAGACACCACATCAACAAAGTGGCCAACTGCAAGGTCATACCCGGTGAGAGTCTCACTGCACAACACCGTCTTCTTGTCATGGACCTCTGCGTAAAGCCCAAAGGCAAATGTGTCGACCGCCTTCAACGCCGAATCAGGTGGTGGCTGCTTGATGAAGTCAAGTCCCAGGAGTTTGCCTCTGCCATCGGCGACAAGTGCGCTGGTGGTGAGGGCGAACCGGTTCAAGCTTACTGGGACAGGATTCAGGCGGCTATCCTTGGGTCGGCGAGAGAGGTGCTTGGCGTGTCTAAGGGCGGACGCAAGTGTGACAAGGAGACTTGGTGGTGGAACGACTCAGTCCAGAGGGAGACCAGGGCGAAAAAAGCCCTCTTTAAGAAGTGGCAAGCGTCCAGATCTCCTGAAGATCGCGACGCATACAAAGATGCCAAACGCGCCACCAAGAAAGCTGTAGCCAGAGCCAGACGAGACCACTTACAACCACTTTACGATAAGTTGGACTCGTCTGAGGGGCAGAAGCTCATATATAAGTTGGCGCGCTCCAGGGTCAAAGCGGCACAGGATATCTCCAAGTGCCGCTGTGTAAAAGACCCCGGGGGCAACTTGTTATGCGAGGACCTCGCGGTGAAGAAGAGATGGCGCTCATATTTCCACGAGCTGCTGAACAAGCAGCATAAAGAGGTGCAGCCGCCAGATCTTCCTCCGAACCAAGGACTAGTGCCACTGATAACGCCTGCAGAGGTCCAGAATTGTCTTCGCCGCATGAAGAATCGGAAAGCTGTTGGATCCGATGGAGTCCCCATCGAAGCCTGGAAGGCGATGGGCTCTCGTGGTGTGGGCACTTTAACCGACCTTTTTAACCGGACACTCCTCACCGGTACGGTCCCGAACCAATGGAGGCTGAGTATCATTACTCCAGTCTTCAAAGGCAAGGGATCGGTGCAGGAGTGCGGTAGCTACCGCGGTATAAAGGTCATGTCCCACACCATGAAGCTCTTCGAGAGGGTTATCGACTCTCGGATTCGACAGGAGTGCACTGTCTCGGAATGTCAATATGGGTTTGCCCTGGTCACGGGACAATGGACCCTATTTTCGCCCTAAGGACTGTCGCGGAGAAATACAGGGCGAAGAATACGCCTCTGCATTGTCTGTTTCTTGACTTGCAGAAGGCCTTCGACTGTGTTCCTCGCGCGATAATCTGGTGGGCATTGCGGTCCAAAGGGATTCCAGAGGCCTATATTGGGATCATCCGAGACATGTACCGTGATTCCGATTCCGTAGTTCGGACCGCTGTTGGCGACACAAAACCTTTCCCCATCACCGTCGGTGTGCACCAAGGATCCGTCCTAAGTCCGTTTCTGTTTAGCGTGGTATTAGACGTATTGTCAGACAGCATCAGAAACTCACATGAGCAGCCACCGTGGCTGCTCATGTATGCTGATGATATCGCGCTGGCAGATTCGGACAGGGGTAGGCTGGTGCGACGTGTGAAGGTGTGGAAGGAATCGCTTGAGAACGGTGGTCTGAAGCTCAATGTGGCGAAGACCGAGTACTTGGCCTGTAACTCCACAGATCTCACACCCGTACGCATAGACGGCAACACGGTCGAGCGCACGGACCATGTGAAATACCTGGGATCTGTGTTTCATGCGTCTGGTGACATCGATTGCGACGTCAAGGCACGCATTGCTGCCGCGTGGGCCAAATGGCGTGAGGTAACTGGTGTCATTTGTGACCCCAAGATGCCGGTAAAGTTGAAGGGACAGGTCTATAAGACCATCATTAGGCCTGTCCTTTTATACGGCTGTGAAGCGTGGCCGGTGTTAGAGCGACACAAGCAGGAACTGCGTGTCACGGAGATGAATATGCTGCGGTGGATGTGTGGAGTGACGCGGAAGGACCGCGTTAGGAACTCCCGCATTCGCGGTAGTCTTCGTGTCCGTGACATTGCAGATAAATTGCAGGAGTGTCGGCTCCGTTGGTATGGCCATGTTTTACGGCAACCGGATGCTTACGTGGGAAACAAATGTCTGGCCATGCCTCCTCCGCCGGGCCCCGGCAGGAGGGGTAGACCCAAAAAGTGCTGGCTTGACGTCATAAAGGGTGATATGCGTGCCAATGGGCTCACTACCAGGGATGCTGAAGATCGCGTGAAGTGGAGTAGAAAAAGTCGGAAAGCGGACCCCGGGCACCGAAACGAAAGTTTGGGTGGCAACCGGGACTAACGCTAGGATGATGATGATGATGATGATGGTAGCGTGTTAGTAGTGCCCCTAGTGTCGCAGATAGGCGATGGGAACTGCTTAATATTAAGTGGACCCTTAGCCTATCAGACGCTTCTCAGCAATAAAAAATAAAGGTTGACTTCGAGGTTGGATACTCATAGGACAGTTCCTCCTGTTAATAACAATTTTAACCGTATATTTTCTGGTACTTCTTTTGTCAGGAAAGTGTCGCTAAATGCTCACAAGTTTTGCCTGCATCATGGCCCAACACCATACCTTTGGCGGATAAACGCATGCAAGAATTCAATCGCTAAACTGATTCTTGCGGGTCTGCCTATCGTGACTGGCGACTATATAACCCTAGCTAGGTGGTAGGGCCTTGTGTCATGTGACCCGGGTTCAGTATTTCTATGTGGACACCAGCGTGTTCGCGGTGCCCCTGGCACAAACATCCATAGTGACGGTAAATACTTAATATTGAGTCCTTAATACTATTAAGGCCGTCAGCTTGTCTACTGGGCTTAAGCAATAAAAAAGGAAAGAAACATAATTTATTTTGTAATTCCTTAAAAATCACTAAATGTTTCAACACGCTAGCTGCGCTAACTTTCATATGGCGCGGTGTCGATCGAAATATCCATGGACCATTTATAAACTGCGTTGTCTTTTTCGACCTGATATTAAGACATACTAAATCGTTTTAACTTTTCGAATACATGGGGTACATTCGAATGATCCTAAATCCAACTTTTTTAAGTTCACTGTGTCTCCGGGTTTGTCACATAGCAAATCCTAAGCCTAACTAATATTATAAATTTGAAAGTGAGTGTGTTTGTTTTTTACGCTTTCATGCCTTGACTTGTGTCTGAAGTAGAGAACTCTCTAGAGAGAGTCTCTGAATGGGGACGACAAAACCACCCTCGAAGACGCAAGTCTGCGTATTCTCTGCCAAGAAAACCCTGTTCACACCTGCACCACAGTTCCAAGGTACAAGGTACTCTTTCCATCGCAAGCAGTATTGGGATCCTTGGTGTCGACATCGCGAATGATGTGCAGTTTAGGGGACAATTGGAGGGTAAAGCGAAGCTTGCTTCCAAAAAGCTAGGTGTGCTAAACCGGTCCAAGCAGTACTTCAGTTCAAGGCAACGGCTTGTGCTATACAAAGCACAGGTCGGACCGCATATGGAGTACTGCTCACATTTATGGGCTGGAGCACCCTCCTGTCAGCTCAATCCCCTAGATTCGATCCAACGGCGCGCAGTTCGTGTTGTTGGCGATCCCATACTCACAGACGGTCTAGATACGCTTGGACTTCGGAGAGACTGCGTCTCTTTGCGTATTCTATCGTGTTATGTCGTGCCCTTTTTATGTGGACCGCAGTGAACATGTTAACTCCTGCACAAGTCCGATGCCATCACAAAGAGTTCTCATTCTGAAAACGACCTTATTCAGTTTATTGGGTGCTATATTTACGGACACCATAAACTCTTTAGTGATTTGTAAACAGGAGTCAAATGTGGCTTGTTTGTATTAATTGACCGCGATGCCAGTTTTATGGTGTCATTCACCGCTTTTAGGAAGAGGAGGAAGTTTATTATTTCTTGAATTCAAATAACAAAGTTATATTATATAAAATAAATATACTGAGTTAATTCATACAGCGTCTTTTGGACCCAAAGTAAGAAGTAGAGCGCTATCTGTTTTGAGTATTAGACACTAATAATATAGTTTTCTTTTGCATATGTTACATATTAAATTAATAGTAATAGTACAGATGAAAAATTTAATGAAATAAATAAAAAAATGTAGTAATTTAATGAAAAAATTAGAGGAACAATTAGAATAGGACTACATATAGAGAGAAAATAAAAAAACTGTGTGTGTCAGCTCCGACGCACGACTGGAGTTTACTACTTAAGTACGATTGTCTAAACATACGCAAAAAGAGTTTATTTAACTGAAAAAAGATTAATACCATATGAAAGGGTAAATTAACAAATTAATGAAAATAATATACATATATAAAAAAGTTTTAAAACAATTTTAAGTTCAACCTAATTACAACTATGGTACCTAGTAATAAAGTCACAAATCTCCAAAACATTATCTAATACTTACGATCAATCGTCATATAAAATGAGCAAAGTAATAAATTACTCTTGTCACTTACAAATGAAAAGACATATGTTAAACAACATTTAATGTGAAATCAACCATAAGTTGTAACAAATAAAGTAATTTTTGCCTTGCGCACCAAAAACTTAACGAGGTCATTCATTAGTAGATTTTACTCTCACATTTTTCTCATACCGGGTGCCTTATATATGAAAATCGATTCTTATGGAGTAAACTCCAAAAGAAAAACTTAATATTCTTTGGGATTGTGGAAAACGAGAAAAATTACTTTTTATAAAATTAAGCACTATAATTACTGACAACATAAAGCCCTTCTTAACTCTAGTTCTCTTTCTGTTATACCTAGTCAGGTCATAAGTATTGTCACACAGTAAAAACTTTTCTTTTAGAATGCTGGCCACAAAAAAGTTTATTGAATTCGAATTTCGAATTGTTCATGAAAATAAAAATGGACGCTTAAAGAAGACCGTGTTGCAGTTATTGCGTTGCATCGTTGCGGTTACGCGCCAATTCAAATTTTTAACATACTGAAAAATTTGAATATTACCAAAAGATTCGTTTATCGTACCATCAAACGATACAATGAAGACTCTAGTGTAGATGACAGATCAAGAAGTGGTCGCCCTCGGTCTGTTAGGACTCCAGCAGTGATAAAAGCTGTGAAGGCACGAATTCAAAGAAATCCCAAACGTAAGCAGAAACTGTTGGCCCTTCAGATGGGGTTAAGCAGAACCACGGTGAAAAGGGTGTTAAATGAAGACTTAGGGCTTCGGGCATATCGAAGAAAAACAGGACATCGTTTGAATGCTCGTCTAATGGACCTGAGACTGAAGAGATGCCGCGCTTTGTTGAAGCGGTACGCGGGAAAAAAATATCGGGAAATTCTTTTTTCGGATGAAAAAATGTTTACCGTAGAAGAGAGCTACAACAAACAAAATGATAAGGTGTACGCACACAGTAGTGAAGAAGCGAGCAACCGTATTCCGCGTGTCCTACGAGGTCATTTTCCATCCTCGCTCATGGTATGGTTGGGAGTTTCTTATTGGAGCTTAACAGAGGTACATTTTTGTGAGAAAGGTGTAAAAACGAATGCTGTTGTGTATCAAAATACAGTCCTGACGAACCTTGTGGAACCTGTTTCTCATACCATGTTCAATAACAGGCACTGGGTATTCCAACAAGATTCGGCGCCAGCTCATAGAGCGAAGAGCACACAAGACTGGCTGGCGGCGCGTGAAATCGACTTCATCCGGCACGAAGACTGGCCCTCCAGTCCAGATTTGAATCCGTTAGATTACAAGATATGGCAACACTTGGAGGAAAAGGCCTGCTCAAAGCCTCATCCCAATTTGGAGTCACTCAAGACATCCTTGATTAAGGCAGCCGCCGATATTGACATGGACCTCGTTCGTGCTGCGATAGACAACTGGCCGCGCAGATTGAAGGCTTGTATTCAAAATCACGGAGGTTATTTTGAATAAACTTTAATGTCATAAGAATCTATGTTTTGTTAAGTTCATTTTGGTATATGAATGGTTACATAATTAATAAACTTGTTACAATTATTTTACATTAAACATGTGACAAAATTTATGACCTGACTAGGTACATTCATTCCTATTTCTAGCTGTCGCTTCGAATAATATGACCACGCTATGCTAGTCTGATGTCAATCACTGACGCTATTCTAAAACTTCTCCTGTTATATTGATTTCTAATTCTATCAACTTATCTTGCACTTAATACTTATCTAATAACTAGCTCATACCCGCGACTTCGTCCGCGTTGTTCGATATATTAACAAAGTTTTCGTCATCAGGCAGAGGTAGAAGAGACTTCACATCTCCTACGCATGCGCGCTACACCGCTTGCCCCACTTCTTCGCGGCAAGAAAACACACATCACTTAACACGTAGTGCTTATAAAAATCGTTGTATCTTATAGCTTTGTATTATCTGAAGATATAGCAATAATTTTTTTAAGATAAGTATCTAAGTAATAAAACTTAGAAAATTTTATTGTAATCTATCCAGTAGTTTTGCCGTAATGCGCGCACAACTGCAGACCTATATAATTTTATTAATTTTATTTATATAATTTGCTTTAACCGTGTTATCCTTTTGCTAGTTTATTTGAAATTTAAACTATTAATTGAAATCATTTAAAAAAATTATAACTCAATCTCATTGTAATCCTTATAAGCTGTGAGTGAAGCCAGGTGCAGGCCTAGTTTAGTATATAATGGTTGTACAAAATTAAATTAATTAAAAACGAAATCATGATCACTTTAGTAGATTTACAGTGTGGGTGGGTGCGCAAAAAGAATGTGTAGGATGCCAAAAAGTTGCACTTGCGCAGCTCAATTATGGATGTTATTATGCCATATATTATTAAAAAAGATTTGCTCCTACAAAAGCAATTTTTTTTTAATCTTTAAAGATTTTTCAAACATCGCTGGAGTGTGTGGAGTGGAGGAATCGCCGTTAAGCAGACAAAATAAACTCTTGTCAGCTGTTTTGGAAACCATGTTAAATACTTTATAGGCAATAAAGAAAATTTATATATACATATATGTATAGTATTACAATAAAAATACCGTCGCCTATAGATGTTTGCGTCGCTAGGGGCGCTGCGAACACGTTGCTGTCCCATAGAGGTACAGGAACCTGGATCACTAATAACGGAACACAACACAAGTTAATAATGACGGCATACCATACCTGTAGACCAAAGGTGGTCACCATCCAGACGGCCCCACCACATAGCTAGGGTTGTTTTTTCGCCCTTTACGACAGGCCGACCCCGGCTGCAGAGATTAGTATTCTTACTCCGACAGTACACGGAGAAGAATTAAATATATAAATTCAGGTATACACCTCAATTCATATATTGGAATAAATAATTTTATTTTTGATCTATAAAACAAACACGGTTGACTCAATGGCTATGGGACAAGTGGTCTTGTATAGTCGTGTTTTGAGTTCGATTTCGAGTTCGAGTTGTGGTCTGGGTGTAATGTGGTGTTGCAATCTCTTTAACTAGTGAAGCTTGCTGTACCTTAAAATGCAAAAAGTAAACATAAAAGCCGATTTAGTCAATTGTGTATATAATAAATGTATATTTAAAAGAAAAGTATGTAAGTATAATAGTATATTTGCCTAGCAATAACTTTCGCCGTTTTTTCTCCCCCAGCTATACACACTCCGAAGCGGTAGTAAATTAGAATAGGATCGGCTTTACCGGTGAAGTCGATAGACCCCAATAAAAATATTCTTGCCATTCGTGCTGTTTTTCGCTTGGTCCCCATGTAGCGGTCGACCCCGCTCCCATGGGGTCGGAATGCCTTTGCCGCCCGGAGTCGCTGTCGCGTCGTCCGAGACAACAGCTTTGGCATTTAAGGAAAAAAAAAACTAGCAATAACACGAGTCCTGATGGACTAGATAACGCTGTGTTAACCGTCCGTCAATATTTATTATTTATTTATCGAATTTTAGGGGGGTCTAATAATTAAATGAGGCGGCCCTAGCCTTCTTATTAGTCGATAGGAAGACCATCTATCACTTAGGTCATACCCTACAGTCGGTGGCCAGCGAAAGTGGCATGGTGCACTCTTATATTATTTTTTATTTATTACCTTTTTTATAACTAGAGTTCAGCAGACAGGCAGACGGCCTACCCTGGCAGATGGTCACCGTCGCCTATAGACGTTTGCAGCACCAGAGGCAATACCAAGGCGCTGCCGGCTTCGAATAAATTTTATAACGCCTTTTTTGAAGAACCCCATATCGTACCGCGCTGAGAAAACCTCAGCTGGAAGCTCAGTCCAGATCCTGAGAGTACGCAGCATGAACGTTCTAGAGAAACGTTTCGTACAAGAAAGAAGAGGCTCCAAGAAATGGGGATGAACACCCAGCCGATGGCGGGCAGTGCGGTGGTAGAAAGACGATGAGTCTCTCCGAAGTCCAAGCGTATATATGTTATAACCTATGTATGTTATCATGGTATTTACAAGAGCGACTAGATTCTAACTCTCACCCCCAAACGAAAGTTATAGTGATGATTATTGAAGTGAAACTACTTTAGTACCATTGTGATTTGAAAATGCGATGAATAAAAAGCGATTTCAAAAAACAAACAAAAATATTCATAAATTAGCCCCCAAGAGAATGAGATATACAGTGTTTCCTATTCGTCTCTTCTTTGTTCGGGTATTCTTAAGTTTCTCTTCTGCCGTTTGTGAATTTTAAACATACACTTTTTTATATACCTATACTAAAAACGCTTTATTTTTTCATCAATTAATTAAACAAACAAATTCCATCCCAAAAGCGCTGAAGCTAGAAAATTCCCAGCGACTTTCCAGTGTCTGCCTGCACCAAATACTCAAGTACTTCGGACATATTGCTCGAAGGAATCACGATAACCTGGAGAAACTGATGGTGCCAGACAAGGCAAGAGGCCAAGCGGTCCAAAAACCTAAAAATACTTGCTAGCGCGGCACTACACCAATCCATGGACCGCAACAAGTGGAAGGAGACATGGTCAAGAAACTGCAGCAATGGAGTCACGAGCCTCAGCTCTAAAGGACCGATTGAAGAGAGAGAATTAAACAAAGGCGGAAAGGAATACCAGTGATATCTTAATTATCTTAATTAATATTTTATCGCTTTATAAGCCTTTATAATATTCAATAGAGATCATTAATTCCTCACCACGTGCTGGACCAGACGTTTCCTTAATTAATTTTAATGTATCTCTTTGTGTTGTCACATCCTACGGCGGCACTTAATAGTGGTGTTTTTTATACAAATACAAAAAGTTTAACATACGTTATGTGATTATTAAACTAAATATTATAAGTTTTTTAAACAATAATAAATAACTGTTAATCGAAATGTCTGCCCAAAATGTGGCTGCTCTATCATTTCATGACAGATTACGACTAAATTCGTCTAATTGCTATCCAAGTCTGGTTTAGTCGTGTTTCAATACCCTGAAGGACAAATTGATGGTTTGATCTGCGTGAGTCCCTCAATTATACGTTTACTAAAGCTCTACGATACATTTAAACAGGGTGGGTAAGTCTTTAAATGTTTTTATCCGTGCAGGGGCGGAGAAAGAATACTAACCTCTTTGGCCGGGGTCGGCCTGTCGTAAAAGGCGACAAAACAACCCAACCTAGCTACGTGGTAGGGCCTCAAGCCCGTCTGGATGGCGACCACCTTTGGTCTTAAATATGCCGCCATAATAACCTTGTGTTGTGTTCCGGTATTAGTGACCCAAGTTCCTGTATCCTTATGGGACAGCAGTGTGTTCGCGATGTCACTGGCGTTGCAAACACCTATAGGCGATGGTAACTGCTAAATCCTAAGCGGGCTGTCAGCCTGTATGCTGTCCTACAGCAATAAAAAAAATTACATAGTACTCTTTTACACATAAAGCAATGGAAAGAATAACAACTAACGAAACGAACGAAAATATGGCTTTCATTTCAGGGATGAGGGGTCATAGAACAGGCGTAAAAATAAAATTTAGCCACATTGTTTCCCGTGGCTCCATGAATAGGAAAAGAAAGCATGCTGCTGCTGCTAATGAATATAGGCGCATAGCAATGAGGTCCTGTAACCCTCAGCAGCGTAATCTTTGAAGTGCGAGTTAGGCGTGCGGCAGTTGAAACGCTTTAGAGAAGAAGTACTTCATATAATTATAGTTAAATTCCAGTTATAACCCAAACTTCTTATCAGTTGCCCTGGGTTTCTGACTACTTTCCGATTGTTTTTTTGCAACTTCTTAAGTCTAGCATAGCTAAATGCTTTCCCTACGCAAGTAACCAGTAATTAGACAAGAACATGAAAGCTGCCAAGGAAGCTGGAGTTCCTAATGCGGCCCTTCTGCGTCAGTCCACACATTCAACGGAGCATATTCACTTCCGCGATATTTCCTACTCGTGTCGCTCAAATAGTCATGCACATAGCAAACTAGTAAATGTTTCGCATAAATTTATCGAGAGGGCGCTAGTTACTAAAAGAAGAGTTAAGATATATAGCTACGATCTGGGGTTCATTATATATATAGGTATAATTACATTATGGGTATAACAAATACAATGCGCAGATAGAATTAGTACAGCGTAAATACTTAAAAGCTATGAACTACCGCTGCTATGGCGCTAAGTCCTCGTATGACTCGCTTCTTACCAAATATTCTTTACACAAACTTGAGACGAGAAGGAAGTCGCTTGACGCTATACTTCTGTATAATATTTATCATAATAAATTTGACTATAATTCATTAATTAGTAAACTGAATATTCATGTTCCATAGAGATATCAAACAATTAGAGAAACACGTACTCGTAAATCATTTACTTCTCGCATTTGTAAAACTGCAGCGGCGGCTCGTGCCCCTCTTAATAAGATTATGAGAGAATATAATAAAAGCTTCACGGATGTAGATATATTTCACCTTTCTGCTGCTGCTTTTAGGAATAGTGTAACTAAACAATTGGTTATGCAAACTGAATGACCGTCTGTATGTATGTATATCTCTTTCTTTTTATTATAGGTTTATAAGTTATGTTAAAAATGTGTAGTTTTTAGTCTAATGTAGTTTACCTTAGCTTAATTTTATTTCGCAGTTTGTCACTGTGGGCAATGATACTGGTTTTACCATTAGTAATTTAAATTTTTATTTTACCTCTATTGTAATTTTTATGGTAAAATTGTTTGTAGCTCCTAATAAATTAAAAAAAATTATCAAATCAAATCATTTACGTGTATATATCACCATCATTGGCATACAAATTAGTTGGATTACATAAAATAAATTTTTCACATGGCAAAGATCCTAATAATAATAATGTCAATTATTCAGTCGTTCAAATGTTCTAATGGTCTAATTTAAAGCAGTGAGTAGATTAAGAGGCAGCAAAGTTTTATTTCAATGATGATAAATACGTTTTGTCGTTCTCAGAATTGTTTTTATCAAGAATATCCAAGAATGATAATGCATGCATGCTAATCTACATTGTTTATTAACAAGCAAAGCACGTAGCAGAGACGATGCGAACATGGGAACCTACTAAGTGGGCCTAAAAGCCTATTAGACGCCTACATTGAAACATTTGTGAACAGAGAATTGATAGAGCAGTAAGTTAAGTTAAACATTTTTAACTTTCACCGAAGTCTTTTAAGAATGTATTAAAATTTGACTTAAGCCGTATGATCCCAGATAGGATTTATTACATGTAATACATACATATTATTAATGTTAACTTAATTTTATCTGTGCAGGGGCGAAGAAAGAATACTGACCTCTGCGGCCGGGGTTGGCCTGTCGTAAAAGGCGACAAAACAACCCACCTACGTCAACCTAGCTAGGTCGTAGGGCTCCAAACCCGCCTGGATGGCGACCACCTTTGGTCTAAGTATGCCGCCATAATAACTTTGTCATGTGTTTCGGCATTAGTGGCCGAAGTTCCTGTACTTTTATGGGACAGCAGCGTGTTCACGATGCCTCTGGCGTTGCAAACACCCATAGGCGACGGTAATAGCTAAATTATAAGTGGGCCGTCAGCGTTCCTGCTGTCCTACAACAATAAAAAAATTAAGGGCCAATCATCTCAAAAATTTCAAACACACTGAGTCTGAAATCTTTAATGAATAAATATATGAAAATGAAAAAGGGCCATTCCCAGGCTTACGAAATGTGAGATATTGATTATTTCTTTGTAATATCTGAAAACAGTAATAGTTCAAGTTTAGCCATAATCAAGAAAAGTAAAGTGACGTACCTAGGCCACGTGTTGAGACATGAGCGATACTAGCTGCTCCAGCTCATTATGATGGGTAAAGTTTGCGGTAAACGGCGGGTTGGACGGAGGAAAAAGTCTTGGCTCCGCAACATCCGAGAGTGGACAAATATCTCAAGCGTAGAAGAACTGTTTCGCTTGGCCCAGGACATGAAAATATTCTCAGAGCTGACAGCTAACCTCCTGTAGGAGAGGCACTAACAACAACAAGTTGAGTCACATTTATTTTCTGCTAAAAAAGTAGAAGCATAATATACACACACACATATATATATATATATATATATATATATATATATATATATATATATATATATATATATATATATATATATATATATATATATATATATATATGACGGGTGCTCGGTGATAATAATGTTTTAAAAATGCGTGGCACCAGCAGAGCTGGCGCCACTATCTTCGACAACATCGTTGGTATTCATGGTGAGTGAAGCAAAACACAAACTTGGTAACTAGTATGTAGTTTATTCACAATATTTACCAGAGCCGATTCTTTGAGGCGCGTATAGGTGACGATTCGTATCGGCGGTTAGTACTTGACTGCCCTGTGTACTGCCAGAGACCTCGTATTTATACGAAATTCTGAGGTAAACAATATGTGCTCGGGATTTTCCAGTCGGTATTCTCAAAGATGGGCTTATTCCCCTAAATAATATTTATGTAAACATGTTTTTGTGTTTGTTAAATAATTATACTATTTGATCTTGGTGCCGCCGTATTTCGCTATTACGCCGACAAAGAGTTGTTTACGTTTCGTGAGACTTTATTTTGATACCGCTGTCCTTTGATAACGCGCCGACATGTCAGCCGACAAAGATATTTTTAACGTAAACATATTTTTTGCTAACAGCTGCTTTGTTTTCGTGTTTGGTTTGTTTACATTTCGCGCGTCTCTATTTTGATACCAGCCTCCTTTGGTTTGGCGCCGACACGGCCATACTGACAGGCGGTGCGTGCTCTGCACCAGCCTCGTTGTGTTTGTCTGTAATGAAAGTTATTTGCCCTGAGTTTGGTATATGTAAGCAATAGATATTGCTTGATAATAATTAGAAAATAGACACATCTAACATGTGTGGTTTATTGAGATGTTAACATCTCGCTTGTTAATAAAATTGAGGCTTAACAAAAGCTCAATAATTTTGTAGTAAGAAGTTTTTGATTTTCTCGAAGGATCTCGGAGTATCTCGGAGGTTCTCGAAGGATCTCGGGGATTCTCGAAGGATCTCGGGGATTCTCGAAGGATCTCGGAGTATCTCGGGGATTCTCGAAGGATCTCGGAGTTTCTCGAAGGATTCTCGGAGGTTCTCGAAGGATCTCGGAGATTCTCGGCGAATGATTATTTTGTGTGTTATGTGTTTTTGTTGCGTGATATTTGTTATAAATATGTTTATTAATTAAGATACTCACATGTTAATTATATGAAGTAATAATTGCATTATCATTCGATGGTGGTGGCTCTGCAGATGGTGTAGAAGGCTTGAAACAGGATGGTACTGTAGTGATTTCTTGTGGAGTTGGTGAGCAATCTCGCGCCGACTCGGTTTCCTGATCACCGGGTTGTGGGGCACGATGGAGTTGATCGTGAGCAACTTTCCTAGGACGTCCTCTGCCGACGACTATCTTTACCAAATAGCAGTCATTTTCCAATATCTTGGAAACTTCATAAGGTTCGCTGAAATTCAGATCTAAAGTATTTTGATTACGTGGATTATTTTTAATTAAAACATAGTCTCCTATCTCAAAGGGACGTATCTTAGCTTTTCGTAAGTTAAAGCGTAGTCTGTTCTGTTCATTAGCTTGAGACATCTTCTGTTGTACATGCTGAGTGAGTGCTTCCATCTTGATACTTTGGCTGTCAACATTTACTAGATTCAGAAGTTCAGGGGGTGCGCAATGTTTTCTCTGAGTGATGAGTGTGAGCGGCGCTACTTTGGTAATGCGATGAGGTGTACAATTCATAGCTAACTGGAGTTCTTCGAGAGTAGTGTACCACGATTCTGTCTCATAATTCTTGATCATATTCAATGCATTCTTCGTAGTTACTACCACTTTTTCCACTTGTCCGTTCGCTCGGCTAATTCCTGGTGCTATTGCGTGAATATTTATTCCAGTATATTCACAATAATCCTTAAACTCACCAAGAAATTCTCTTCCTCCGTCAATAATGATTTGTGTTGGAGTTCCAAACAGGTACACTGTGCGTTTCAAAGCGGCAAGTGTGCTATGTGGGTTTTTTGTTGATGGTGAAATAAAATAAAACATATTTTGTGAAGGCGTTAATAGTAACGATGACATATCGTTATGAGTTCCTAGTTTTCCTGTTATATCCATATGAATCACTTGGAAAGCGGCAGGTTTCTGTATTGGATGTAGTTGTGCTTGAACTGTTCCTGGCGTTCCTTTTGATGTCCTGCATATCACACAGTTGTCGACAAATCTTCGGACTGTAGAACTCATTTTATTGAACTAGTAGGTATCTTTGATTTTCTGCAGTGTTTTCTCCCAACCAGGGTGTTTCAATGCAGTGTGAAAAGAATTAATGATGCTCCATTGAAAGCTTTTTGGTACCACTGTGCAAAGCTGAAGTCCAGTGATAGGGTCATTAACTTTTATTTTTTCTTTAAGACGTCTTTTTCTAAGGTGTAGCCTTCAACTAGGTTGTATTCTCTTAAAGTGTCCATTATTGGTCGTAGTTCTTCGTCCCTTCGTTGTTCAACTTTTAGCTAGTTAAAATCCTTTGCCATGACGTTAACGGCTAGTTCACTTAGGTTTTCGACTGAAAAAATCAGCATGTTGTAGCCGTTCGCCCTTACGGTATTCTACTTCGAAATCATAGTTTTGTAAGAATGCCCACCAGCGGTGAATTCCTGGTAGTAGATCCTTTTTATGTATCGATGCCTTAAGTGCGTTATAGTTAGTTATCACGGTGAATATACGACCATAAAGATATTGATGTAAGTGCTTTATAGCGCGTACTACCGCTAAGGTCTCTAGTTCATATGAATGATAACGGCTTTCCGCTTCAGTGGTCCTCATGCTCATAAATGCCACTGCGTGTTGACGTCCATTAATTAATTGAACTAGCACTGCGCCAAATCCAAGGCTACTTGCGTCAGTATATAGTTGTATAGGTGCAGTTTCTTCGGACATAGTACTGTAGTAGGTGTCAGACATTCTATGATCATGTTTCGTGCTTTATCGTGCTTGTGTTCCCATTTCCATTTGACACCTTGCTTTGTCAACTCATATAAAGGCGCCATAATTCTGAAGAAGTCTGGAATATATTTTCTGAAATATCCCGCCAAACCATTGAACTGTCGTACTTATTTGACGGTTTTAGGTAATGGTTCCTTGACGAGAGCTTCACCATTTCGTGAACTTGGTCTTACTTGTCCGTCAGATATTATGTGTCTTGTAGAGTTATGAGAATTTCCTCGAGATTTGACAATCCTTGGTAAAAATCTGCATATTTGCTTAATACGTCATCAACATATACCTGCGCCATGGTTCCAAGGATTGGTGATGTGCCCGGTTGATACATCGTTGATAAACAGAGCATGCATTGCAGTATCTAAATCGTTGAACACTGGATTGTTGTTGCTCACATGATTGACTGGTTTCTGATGGATAAGTTTTGTTCTACTTGATGTGATAATAATGCTGAGGTTTGTTTCATACATTAAATCCATGTTGACCAAAACGTTAGTGGACATTTGATTATCTGGCAGTTTGTAAAAGTGTAGTTCTTCTACTCGGATGTCGTCGATGGTGGTAATAGCCACCAGTTTGGTCAAAGATAATGCAGGAAATTGACCGATTCCCTTCTAGTAGTTAATGAAAGAAGTTAAGAACCCAAAGGTTCTTTTTCCAGGTAAAGCAGATGTAATGGATTCTTGTAATTTGTTGAGGATCCTCGCAGATTCATGTAGGTTCTCGTAGATTATCATTGACCTGCGAAAATAGAAAGAAGTTCCTCTGAGTAGAGCATCTGTAAGCAACTTGCGTTGCTTTGTCTTAGTTATTACACGAACAGAACTGTCATGTAAGTTTGAGATAGCCATGCTAGTAAGGTAACTAAAGGTTGAAAAGGTTCTCGTAGAGTTTTTGGAGATTCTCGTAGAATACTCGAAAGTTCTCGTAGAATACTCGAAGGTTCTCGTAGAATACTCGAAGATTCTCGTAGATTTATTTGTATAAGAGGCTCTCGTGGTGTTATTTACAATTATCAAATTTACTTACACTTTATTGTGATGAATTGTCTTCATCCAGTAGATCGTGGTTTGGCTGTATTTGCAATCCTTATCGCGAGTTTGGTGTAATATCATCAGTTGATTGTGCGGTAGGATCCTGATGCATAGGTGATTCTTTTTCCGTCAGTACAGTCAACTGATCACCTTGATTACGGTGGTGATTGCTTTTTTTTTTGCATCTCTTCACGTTGTAGTAGTGACCATCAATTCACATTTGTATCATCAAAATTATTCAATTTGTATACTTCAATTACTTGATCTATATGCTAGCAGTATTTTCGTATACCGATGTGGGTGTCCGGATCAAATTATGGTAAATACTCCTTGATCCTTATTTTTGTTTTGGTAGACGAAGCACATAAGTGCTCTGCCATTTTCTGCATAGTCTCCATTAATTACATCAAAAATTGTGGTAGTATTTCACTCACAGTTGAATTACGTACGGCATGCTCAATTGCAATCGGGAACTTGTAATTTGTTCTGCTGCTGGTCCCGCCGTCGAGGAGTTTGATGACACGTCTAGCGGTATTCGTCCAGCCAGTTGTATCTGCTGATCTCCAGAAGATGGATGAACCGATGAGGCAATGGTTGGGATTGAGAGTGGTCTCAATCCCACTTCTGATGACGGGTGCTCGGTGATAATAATGTTTTAAAAATGCGTGGCACCAGCAGAGCTGGCGCCACTATCTTCGACAACATCGTTGGTATTCATGGTGAGTGAAGCAAAACACAAACTTGGTAACTAGTATGTAGTTTATTCACAATATTTACCAGAGCCGATTCTTTGAGGCGCGTATAGGTGACGATTCGTATCGGCGGTTAGTACTTGACTGCCCTGTGTACTGCCAGAGACCTCGTATTTATACGAAATTCTGAGGTAAACAATATGTGCTCGGGATTTTCCAGTCGGTATTCTCAAAGATGGGCTTATTCCCCTAAATAATATTTATGTAAACATGTTTTTGTGTTTGTTAAATAATTATACTATTTGATCTTGGTGCCGCCGTATTTCGCTATTACGCCGACAAAGAGTTGTTTACGTTTCGTGAGACTTTATTTTGATACCGCTGTCCTTTGATAACGCGCCGACATGTCAGCCGACAAAGATATTTTTAACGTAAACATATTTTTTGCTAACAGCTGCTTTGTTTTCGTGTTTGGTTTGTTTACATTTCGCGCGTCTCTATTTTGATACCAGCCTCCTTTGGTTTGGCGCCGACATATATATATATATATTGATGATTGCAAAACTGAAGTGGCAGTGGGCTGGGCACATAGCTCGAAGACTGATGGCCGTTGGGGCAGAAAAGTCCTCGAATGGCGACCGCGTACCGGAAGACGCAGTGTTGGTAGGCCCCCCACAAGATGGACCGATGATCTGGTCAAGATCGCCGGTATAGGTTGGATGAGGGCAGCGCAGGACCGATCATCGTGGAGATCTTTGGGGGAGGCCTTTGTCCAGCAGTGGGCGTCTTCCGGCTGAAATGATGATGATGATATATATATATATATATATATATATATATATATATATATATATATATATATATATATATATATATATATATATATATATATATATATATATATATATATATATATATATATGTATGTATATATATAATAGGAATGAATATATTACGATTACCTATATAAGACAATATGTCACGTCTAGCTGGTGTCACAGACAAGTTCAGTGTTGCGGTGGGCTTATACTAAGGATCGGCTCTTAGCTCTTATCTGTTTCCCCTGGTAGTAGGTGCAGTAACATCAGGAATATAGGAGGAGGCACCTTTGTGTATGCTGTTTGCCGATGACATTGTGCTGGTTGGAGAAAATGCTTACGAGGGCAAGGGCAAGAAGAAGTAGATAAGACAATGTGTATATTCAACAGTGGATACCCCACTTTCTTTAAGATTATCGCAGAGCGTTTTATTCTGTCATTTCGGTCATATTATGTGTTATCTTTTGTATCATTTATGCACTTATATAGTGTGCAATAAATATGTGCATAGATATATCAAGATATTTCATGTTTACCGTAAGAGCTGGAACATGGAGGGTTGAGTCTAAAGAATTTTAAAAATTTATTCCCGCATGGTTGAGCTTGGAACAAGTCTGGTTTACTGATTCTTTCTTAACTATGGCCCACGTCCAAGTAAAACCAAGATAGACAAACGCAGTGTTTCATAATTTGGCATCCACAGAAATGGCATCGGCCGTGGAGATAATCGTGTGATATTGCGAATGTCCTTGCAGCATATCTGTGCATCATTACGGCCTACTCCGAGTACGAAGAATTTCCTTAATTTCCGTTAGATGGACAGGTCTTAGTCAAAGACTTTCAGAGTAAAGAATGGTGTGAAGAGAATCGAAAGGAAAGTGATAGTTTCAGAAACAAGCTTAAAATTGGTTAAAGTGGCATCATTGCTAGGTCCTAATGGAATACCAGCACTGTTTTTTTAAAACCAGTTTATACTGTGAGTTAAAAATTCTATTAGGGTGTGTTTTAAGTATATATTTTTCAATCTTTTATAGTCTATACAAATAAATAAAATTGGAGGGTCTGTTTAAAATATTAAAATAACCGCTTTTTACTAAGTGCATTTGGATGTATACACGGTACATATACCAAAACAACATCTTTTACAATTTTTGTCTGTCTTGTCTGTTTGTTCCGGCTAATCTCTGAAGTTTGCATATTTCATTAATATATATTTATTTATATTATATTTTAAGGTTTATAGGGTTTGTAATCCAAAATAAACCAAAAGATATATCCAAAAAATGCTGCCCAAAGTCACTATTCTACGCGGACGGAGTAGCAGGCACAGCTAATATTTTATATATTTTTTTCCTTCAATCAGGATGATCCTCTTGTAATGAAGAAATCTAAAATATATCCAAACCAAATAATCTGTTAAACAATATAACAGTAAGCAAGCATAACAATATTTTCGTATTCACTGTTCACCGGAGACATTGGATATTATTTTTATGAAATTAGCCATAAAAAAGGCGGATGGATCTGTAGTTTATTCGTATTATGGTGAATAGTAATGTAGGTCGGTCCAAAGGGCTAACACGGGGAGAGCTACGTCCAGCAGTATGAAGAAATGTTAGTGTAAATTAATATTAAATTAGCATTATTTGTATATCTGGTGACGGTCATAGGTGACGGTAACTGTTTACTATTAATAAGTGAGCCGTCAGCTTGTCTGCTGTTCGTCTGCAAATAAAAAAAGCCCTTCGGATGATTACAGCGAATGATAGCCAAACTGAACTACTTTTTAACCATGCAGGGGCGGAGAGGAATACTGACCTTTGCGGCCGGGATTGGCCTGTCGTAAAAGGCGACAAAACAACCCACCCTAACTACGTGGTAGGGCTCCAAGCCCATCTGGATGGCGACCACCTTTGGTCTTAAGTATGCCACCATAACAACTTTGTGTTGTGTTTCGGCATTAGTGATCCAAGTTCCTGTACACTCTTATGGGACAACAGTGTGTTCGAGATGCCATTGGCGTTGCAAACACCCATAGGCGACGGAAACTGCTAAATTCTAAGCGGGCCGTCAGTATGTCTGTTGTCCTTTAGCAATAAAAAATTAGATAAATTATTGTAAAAAAGTTCATATATATTCTTTAAGCTATACGAAGTCTAAGATGCGTTGTTAAAAGACGTTCGTCAAGAGAGCGTTTTTCCCTGAGACCACACCGTCGCCGTGTATCCTGCGTAACGCTAGGAGCGTCGCGCCCTCATTGCCCAAATCGGCGCGGACCTGTCGCTCCCGGCCCTGGTTATGTCCATGGTCGGGAGTGATCCTGGATTGACGGCCGTCTTTTGCAAAGCAGTCATGTCCGCAAAGGAGGCGGTGGAGAGGGAGCGAGAGACGAAACTCTGACCCCCTGGCGCAAACACATGGAAGATGCCTGCCATGAGACAAAGGGCGGGCCGGCGCTCGCCCAGGCCACGAGATCGGTAGGCCACATTATCTGTGGGCCCGGGCGTAGGCGATTTGGTGTTTTTTTAGTGAGAAGTCGGATGGCCGAACACCATTCCCAGAGTCCCACATATACCTCGGTCCCCCGGGCCGGGGAACCCGTCAAAAGAGAGTTTACCCCGGGACAAAAAAAAAACATGCGGGGCAGTCTTTGGGGACTGCCGATAGAAGTGAAAACTTAATAACTTGTGAACTGTATCGTCGAGCTATTAGATTATTATTTTCGGTTTATAAAGAAGTGTTTACGATTAAGGATTAAAATTTAAATTGGTCATTAACATTTCTTTACAAACCAAAAATTGTTCACCTAAAAAGTGCTCAACGCGCCTAAAGAAGTTTTCACTTCAAAAACTCAACTGTATTTCATTGTAATAAAGTCGCAATTCGAATAGATATGTATAAGTAATGCAATGCGATTGCATTACTTATACATATCTATTCGACTATATCATAACTTTTAAATGATTATTTAAAATGATTATTTATAAAATAAACCTTAAGTCATTATTAATAAGGTTGGTATTACCGGAGCAAAACTTCATCTTACGAATTCTTACGATCAGGACACGTGATTTGACGCGAGTTTAACATTTTTTACTGATTGTGGTGTATGGTTCCGGGTTTGCGTATGTTAAACGACAGGTGCATTTTAAAATGATTTATTTGAAATATCGAGGAAACGTTTACAACAATAAAAGGACATTTTATTAAATTACGTTCTCGATCGCGTGCGGTCATAAAGCGACTGCCTACTGCCAACGGCAGAGTATTATCACTGCAGGAGAGTCCCGGGTGGCGAGTATCGCGAGGGCGGCCTGCCACGCGTGGCGCGCTTCGGGTATCTCCCGGCCGCTATATGATCACAAAAAAGTGCACAACGCCGCTAAAGAAGTTTTCACTTCAAAAATACATTTTCTTTACCCAAAATAAATAAATATAACTGTGACAATTAACAAAGCGTCATTTAGTATCAAAGAAAACAACTATGTTACGTAATACTTACACAGTTGATATACGAGTAATATTTTTATTTTGTATATTATAAATACATATTTGATTTACATAAATACTCAGACTCAGGACGTTCCAAAAAAGGCACAAATAAAATCGTAAATATTCTTGAATTATGTAACAATTATCTAAACTTTGTGGTGATTGTGTTTATTTTAATCAATATGTAGAGACATATTATTCTGAGTAATCGACGTTTTTCTGGCCACACGGGACAGTTGTTTCTGAGAAGGCAGTGCCACACGTGTGGTGGCACGTGTTCGAACCCCGCACTGAATTCGTGTCCTCGCAACTTGCACCTGGTTATTATAATCACTGCACTTTTGTTATAATACCCTTACAACTTAAGTTGTACATTGTACCCTCATTTTTAATTTAAAAAAAATGCGGGTAATAATATAATTTAGAAATTTGGAGATCAACTAATGGTACAGTGGTTTCCGGTTATACGCGTCACCGTGACCACGTGTTCACCACTTTTTCTTATCTATTATGTATATCATACCATAACTACCACGTAGCAATGGTAAAGGAAAACATCGCGAAAAACCCGCATAAGGAGATGGTGTTTGTAATCCGTCAATCCGCCTTGGATTAGCGTGACGGGTATGTTTCCCTCTCCCTCTAGGGGTAACGTGGTCCCAGCAGTGGGACGTCATGGGCTATTTTTATTTAGAAGTTTATTTGTTTGCTGTTCATCAAAGTGCGAAGAAGAGCAATTTTAAACATTCAAGTCTGGAAGTCTGACAATAATCATTAATTAAAAAAATAAAGAAAAATAAATCACTATGATGAAAACTCACTTAAAACTGTGTAAAAACATCACGAATTTACATGACATTTAAGATACTACAGGAAAGTAAAACAATGATACTTATTGACTTTTCTTCAATAAAATCTTATATCTTTAAACGAGCAATTCTTGTATAATACTATATATAATACTCTTGCAATAATACTATATATATATATATATATATATATATATATATATATATATATATAATATTAATTAGATGTTGAAAGTCTGGATGGTCCGACTAAATCAACCAAATTAGTTTCTCTGTAAATGAGAGTCACGATTTTTAATAAAATCTTGTAGATATATATATATATATATATATATATATATATATATATATATATATATATATATATATATATATATATATATATATATATATATATATATATATATATACACTTATATAATTGGAATCTCGGAATCGGCTCCAACAATTTTCATGAATTTTAGTATACGGGGGGTTTCGGGGGCGGTAAATCGATCTAGCTAGGAATCATTTTTAGAAAATGCAAAAGGTGGCGTTTGAGTAGTCCCAATTTAAACTGAAAAATGACTCTTCCTGACATCTATCGGCGAATAATAATACTATTTTTTTTTAAATTGCTTTAACGACACAACAACACTAAAGCTATTCCAGCAGATGGCGTTGTTAAGTAACACGAAGTTAGTGAGTGTTTGCTTTGAGGTTAGACTAAGAAAATCAATTGTTAATTTCCAAAAAACACAATTTATAAAAAAAAAAAATACCGAGCAAAGCTCGATCATCCGGATATTGTTGTTATTAAACGGTACAATTTTGACACATGCGCGAAGAATGTGCAAACAACACTACTGGTTTTAGGAAAACCTAGTTTTAATGTTTAATTTGTAAATATTTAGCACATTTTTGAGGTTAGAAAAAATTAGTACGAAACTAATCATAGTTTTAAGTATTAACAGTTATATGTTGTAATCTAGTAATGTCGTTTTTACGTAGGTTTAGTTAATTTACCTTATACGAAATAGGCAGGGGTGAAATATATTGTGTAGCCTGTCCTCGAAGGTCCGATCTATTTCTATACCGAAATTCATCGAAATTGGTTCGCGGTTTAGGTGTGAAAATGTAACAGACGGACAGATAGAGATAATTTCACATTTATAATATTAGTATGGATGACTTTTTTTTAATGCTGTAGGACAGTAGACAGGCTGACGGCCCGCTTAGAATTTAGTAGTTACCCTCGCCTATAGGTTATTGTAATGCCAGTGGCATCGCGAACACGCTGCTGTCCCATAATGGTACAGGAACTTGGGTCACTAATGCCGGAACACAACACAAGGTTATTATGGCGGCATACTTAAGACCAAAGGTGGTCGCCATCCAGACGGGCTTGGGGCCCTACCACGTAGCTAAGGTTGTTTTGTCGCCTCTTACGACAGGCCGACCCCGGCCCCAGAGGTCAGTATTGTCCGCTCCTGTACGGATAATAATAGTTTTAGTAATATATAATGTAATGTTGTTTTACTATTAGTATATTTAATAATAATCATTTAGAAAAATATCATCCATAGATTGTTAGTTAAATAATTCAACATACATACATACATATAATCACGCCTCTTTCCCGTAGGGGTAGGCAGAGACCACTTCTTTCTACTTGCTACAATCCTTACATACTTGTTTCGCTTCGTCCACTTTCATTATTCCCTTCATACATGCCCTTTGGTTTAGGGTACTCTTGACCTGGCCTTTTTTCAAGACGTCCCTGATCTGGTCTCGAAACGTCCGCCTAGGTCTACCCCTTCCAGCACTTCCATTCACACTCGCCTTATACACATAATTCAACTTGGGTTAATATTATTTTTTTATAGCTGCAGCAGATAGGCTGACGGCCCACTTAATAGTAAGCAGTTACCTTCGCCTATGGATATTTGCGACGCTAGGGGCACTGCGAACACGCTGCTTTTCACATAGGGCTACTGGAACCTGGGTCACTTCACTAATGCCGGAACACAACACAAGGTTATTATGGCGGCATATTTATGGACTAGGGGTGGTTGCTACTAGCTAACTATGGTTGTTTTGTCGCTTTTTACGACAGGCCGACCCTGGTCGCAGGGGACTGTATTCTTACACCTTCATATATCATCTATACAAATAAATAAAATTGGAGGGTCTGTTTGTAATATTAAAATAACCGCTTTTTACTAAGTGCATTCGGATGTATACGCGGTACATATACCAAAACAACATTTTTTACAATTTTTGTCTATCTGTCTGTCTGTTTGTTCCGGCTAATCTCTGAAATGGCTGCACCGATTTTGACGGGAGTTTCACTGACAGATAGCTGATGTACCAAGGAGTAACTTAGGCTATTTTTATTTTAGAAAAAAATAATAGTTTTTGTTAAAAATGATAAGTTTCGAAAATTTTATAATCCAATTTAAGTTGACCTCCGATTTATATCATCAGCCATATGAAATAGGGTTCAGCTTAGGCTGGACTTAGTAGGTTGAATTTTCAATTTAATTTGACCTCATATATCCAAAAAATGCTGCCTGAAGTCACTATTCCACGCGGACGGAGTCGCGGGCACAGCTAGTTAATATATAATATCCAGCACTAAGTAGGCTGAAAGCAGGGCAAAGAGTAGCCGGAAGCGGAAGTGAAATCTTTTACTTTTTGATTTGATTCGAATAGACCGAGATAGTTTTGACCAACCTGCTTATTCATTCTTGTAACAATAAGAAGTATTATTAAAATTAACTCATCGATTTTCTATCCGTGCAGGGGCGGAGAATACTGACCTCTGCGGCCGGGGTCGGCCTGTCGTAAAAGGCGTCAAAACAACCCACTCTAGCTACGTGGTAGGTCTCGAAGCTCGTCCGGGTGGCGATCACCTTTGGTCTTAAGTACCCTTACGGAACAGCAGCGTGTTCGCGATGCCATGCGATGCGACGGTAACTGCTAAATTCTAAGTGGACCGTCATCCTTTCTGCTGTCCTACAACAATAAAAAAATCTGTTATTTAGATGAACTTATTGGATAAAGTAGATCTTTTTGCGCCACTCGCTTGACGGTTGTAAACAAAGCGTGCTATGCGTAGGAGTGGACCGACGCCATATTTGCTCCTTGTTATTACCATTGTCTTATTACGGCGAAGCACGTGCGTATCAACTTGATTGCTTTTAGGTTTTTATCGACTTGGAATATGGTAATCTTTAATAATCATGAAGGAATAAATATGTCCAATTCTTCTTGGGGAGTTGTTAAGGCGACTATTACAAAAGTAAATAAAGCTCAGAAACAATCAGAGGCTGTTGTCCTTTCCTATTATGTAGTATAATACATAATAATAATATATTCAAAAAAAACTCAACTGTATTTCATTGCAATAAAGTCGCAATTCGAATAGATATGTATAAATAATGCAATGCAATCATTTAAAAGTTACATTATAAAATAAACCTTAAGTCATTATTAATAAGATTGATATTACTGGAGCAAAACTCCCTTCTTACGTCTTACGAATTTTTGATCAGGACACGTGACTGACTGACACCTGACGCGAGTTTAACATTTTTTACTCATCACAAAAAAGTGCATCGTTGTGCATATAAAGAAGTTTTTACTTAAAAAAATAGGGTTCCTTTGACGCACCATCACTTTAAAACTACTGAAAATATCAGGATGGGACTGCAACTGAATAGTGACATACTTTATCTTGTTATTCGCCCAGCGAAGCGGTTGGGAAAGGCTAGTAAATATATGTGTATACCTAGTCAGGTCATAAATTCTGTCACATGTTTAATGTAAAATAATTGGAACAAGTTTATTAATTATGTAACCATTCATATACCAAAATGAACTTAACAAAACATAGATTCTTATGACATTAAAGTTTATTCAAAATGACCTCCGTGATTTTGAATACAAGCCTTCAATCTGCGCGGCCAGTTGTCTATCGCAGCACGAACGAGGTCCATGTCAATATCGGCGGCTGCCTTAATCAAGGATGTCTTGATTGACTCCAAATTGGGATGAGGCTTTGAGCACGCCTTTTCCTCCAAGTGTTGCCATATCTTGTAATCTAACGGATTCAAATCTGGACTGGAGGAGGGCCAGTCTTCGTGCCGGATGAAGTCGATTTCACGCGCCGCCAGCCAGTCTTGTGTGCTCTTCGCTCTATGAGCTGGCGCCGAATCTTGTTGGAATACCCAGTGCCTGTTATTGAACATGGTATGAGAAACAGGTTCCACAAGGTTCGTCAGGACTGTATTTTGATACACAACAGCATTCGTTTTTACACCTTTCTCACAAAAATGTACCTCTGTTAAGCCCCAATAAGAAACTCCCGACCATACCATGAGCGAGGATGGAAAATGACCTCGTTGGACACGCGGAATACGGTTGTTCGCTTCTTCACTACTGTGTGCGTACACCTTATCATTTTGTTTGTTGTAGCTCTCTTCTACGGTAAACATTTTTTCATCCGAAAAAAGAATTTCCCGATATTTTTTTCCCGCGTACCGCTTCAACAAAGCGCGGCATCTCTTCAGTCTCAGGTCCATTAGACGAGCATTCAAACGATGTCCTGTTTTTCTTCGATATGCCCGAAGCCCTAAGTCTTCATTTAACACCCTTTTCACCGTGGTTCTGCTTAACCCCATCTGAAAGGGCCAACAGTTTCTGCTTACGTTTGGGATTTCTTTGAATTCGTGCCTTCACAGCTTTTATCACTGCTGGAGTCCTAACAGACCGAGGGCGACCACTTCTTGACCTGTCATCTATACTAGAGTCTTCATTGTATCGTTTGATGGTACGATAAACGAATCTTTTGGTTATATTCAAATTTTTCAGTATGTTAAAAATTTTAATTGGCGCGTAACCGCAACGATGCAACGCAATAACTGCAACACGGTCTTCTTTAAGCGTCCACTCCATATTTAAAAATGAGTAAAATTCTAAAAGTTATACATTTTTATTTTCATGAACAATTCGAAATTCGAATTCAATAAACTTTTTTGTGGCCAGCATTCTAAAAGAAAAGTTTTTACTGTGTGACAATACTTATGACCTGACTAGGTATAAATAGCTGTTAAATATAATAATAAGGAAATTTAAATCTGAAATAATTATAACCTTTTGGTTTTGTCTATGGCAACACAGGTATATTCATATCAGCAAGTTTATTGCCATTAATCTGCAAAATAATGACTCAGAAATTCACTGTCGAATGTATTAAATGTAATTTATATCTGCTGATTGTCCTCATGTCATATCTCGCCCTTCGCAAAGGATATGGCTTAATTTGGTATTTGTGACTTCGCATATATTATGTGTAATATTCATGGAATGTTTACTTTAAAGCTAAGTACGTGACGATATAATTTTTTTTAACCAAAGTCACCTCAAACACGTTGCTATCCCATAGGGGTACAGGAACCTAGGTCTTTTATGCTGGAACACAACACAAGATTCGGATTCAGATCAGAACACAACGGCATTCAGATGGGCTTGGGGCTCTATCACGCAGCTAGGGTTGTTTTGTCGCCTTTTAAGGCAAGCCGACCCAGACCACAGGAGTTGGTATTCTCACTTCATCCCTGCACGGAGGAAATTCTCCACTTAGTATAAAATAACGTCATCAATAATAAATAATTAAACCCACGCCACGTCTAATATATCCCAAGTCAGTTTTTTATCGTATCGTTTAAGCATTTGAGATATGGTGGTGAAGAAGAATGCTGAAGATAAGCTAGACAGAGAAAAGGATCAACGAGTAAGTGCTGAAAGGCGAAAGATAAAAGGAACATCTTGAGAATTATTGAAGACAGAGTCCGTACAGGGGCGGAGAAAGAATACTAACCTCTGTGGCCGGGGTCGGCCTGTCGTAAAAGGCGACAAAACAACCCAACCTAGCTACGTGGCCTAGCCTCAAGCCCGTCTGGATGGCGACCACCTTTGGTCTTAAGTATGCCGCTATAATAACCTTGTGGTGTGTTCCGGCATTAGTGACCCAAGTTCCTGTACCCTTATGGGACAGCAGCGTGTTTGCGATGCCACTGGTGTCGCAAACACCTATAGGTGACGGTAACTGCTAAATTCTAAGCGGGCTGTCAGCCTGTCTGCTGTCCTAAGTAATAAAAAAAAATGAAGAGGACATATGCTGGGACACTTATACGACACGACGATATGATGAAATCCATCATAGAAGGGAGAATTGAAGAAAAGTGGAAGAGAGGGAGACCGAGAAGGACATTTATGGAGTAAGTAAAGGAAAGATTGGATATCGCGTCGCATCAAGAAGTAAAGGAAAAGGCGCTTTGTAAAGAAGACTCGAAGATGCTCCACCGACAGGAGCGGTAGCTCTTAAATAAATGATGATGAAGTATCGTTTATAATCAAACTTTTCCAATAATCCAACCCTTGGTTGATTCGGAGCTGATAAGGTACAAACAAGTAATATTGCTGGAGAACAACTGGCAGTCAGGCTGCTTGTTTGTGTTATCGCTTTTATTAGTTTATGGATAGTGTAAAAACATGTTGCATTGTTATTGATAGTATTATTAAGATTTTATACACACTGCATCCCTCGTAGTAAATGATATATCGATAAAGGGAAGAGAATAGCTTCCTACTCCCTTTATACTCATCAACTTATACTCTAATTCTCGACAGTTTTCCCTGAGAACATGGCATTTCGTTAGTCGAGCAAATACTAGGAAATTCATATACCTCGTAATAATAATATACAAAATTGAATTAAATAATCATTTATTTCAGACTCTTGATCTATAGTATATATATTGAACCCCATATCGTATCGCGCTGAGAAAACCTCAGCCGGAAGCTCATTCCAAATCCTTATACATTTAAATTCAAAAATATTATATAAATTAAATTACTAATCAATAATAAGTAAAATACATACATATCAGCATTAAAAATAATAAAATAATTATATTTTAGGCACCGGTTTCTAGCCACTGCCTAACCTTTGTAATGAACATTCGGCCAGCGAACCCAGATATTAGGCTATTACTACACCGTTTAACCCTGGACATGAAATTTGTTATAATGGCACAAAATGTGTTATCTAAAAACATTTCTGAGGCAAATACTAAACTTGCTATGTTTTATTATCTCTATTCGTTTTGGTTAAAAAAATAAATAGTGTTACATCATTGTATTCTAGAACTTTTTTTTCTGCCATTACTGTAGGCGTGCACAGTCCAGTGCAATTTTTGATAAAAATATTGCCATTTATTTATTTATTCTTTATTGTACAAAAACTTACAGATATTAATACATATATTTTAAAATGGCACATTGTACAAGTGGCGGCCTTATTGCTTGAAGCGATCTCTTCCAGGCGTCCTTTGGATGGACAGGAGTGATTAGTAAAATAAATAAAAATATACATGTAGATTAATAAATAAGTATATATAAATACACAATTCTATACATAAATAAATAATAAAAAAAAGTGAAACAGAATGGAAGGAATAGTAAGAAATTAAATATTTAATTTTAAAGTGTTTATACAGAAGCTTTTTGAAGGAGGAAATAGACTGAGCTTTAATTAAATGTAGAGCTTTGTAGTAAATGTCAAATAATAAACACGGAAACGTTTTCTCAAAACTGTATGACTAGATTGGCAGCACTGATTTTTTGAAGGTAAAGGTCAGCCCTTTTGTAGGTCCATCTACGGAGATTTGCGTATAACGTAACCCTTCGTCACTGTGACCTAATTTGGTTTGCGGACGCGATGTGTCATTTTTTTTTTTTTTTTTTTTTTTTTTTATTGCGTAGGACAGCAGACAGGCTGACAGCCCGCTTAGAATTTAGCAGTTACCGTCTCCTATAGGTGTTTGCAACGCCAGTGGCATCGCGAACACGCTGCTGTCCCATAAGGGTACAGGAACTTGGGTCACTAATGCCGGAACACAACACAAGGTTATTATGGCGGCATACTTAAGACCAAAGGTGGTCGCCATCCAGACGGGCTTGAGGCCCTACCACGTAGCTAGGGTGGGTTGTTTTGTCGCCTTTTACGACAGGCCGACCCCGGCCACAGAGGTTAGTATTCTTTCTCCGCCCCTGCACAGATAATTTTAGCGGAATGTGCAAATACCTTGAGAACAGCTGTTTCATCATCGTCTTTTTAATTGGCGTTTAATCTCGGTTATGTCTTAAGCTTCCTCGGTCGTGTCGTTTTACATCAGTCATTTAAAGGGGCACTTCTTTTATATATCAACGGACCCTAAGATTTTTTAGCGTTTTTCTATGTACAGTCGGACGAGAAGTTTTACTCAGAAGCTTTAATTAGGATATTTTTTATTGCTGAAATACAACAGATAGGCTGACGGTCCACTTAATAATAAGGATTTATCGTTGCCTATATAGGTATATGTATATTTACAACGTCAGGGGAACCGCTAACATGTTACTCTCTGCATAGGTGAACTAAAACCTGAGTCACTTATACCGGAACACAACAAGGTTATTTTCGCGGCATATGTAGAGACCACGGTATTGCCAACGAGACGGGCATGGGGCTCTATAACCTAGGTAAGGTTGTTTTGTTGCCTTTTACGACAGGCCGCCTCTGGCCGCAAGGGTCAGAATTATTACTCTGTCCTGCACGAAGAGAATGGAGTTAACGGTATTAGGTTTATACAGCTACCAGTTTAGTCATACCAATAAAATACTCAGGCTATAGTGTACTTTTTAGATGTTATTTGTTTTTTTATTGATGTAGGACAGCAGACAGGCTGACGGTCCGCTTAGGATTTAGCAGTTACCGTCGCCAATGGGTGTTTGCAACGTCAGTTGCATCGCAAACACGCTGCTGTCGCATAAGGGTACAGGGACTTGGGTCACTCATGCCGGAACACAAGCTAAGGTTACTATGGCGGCATACTTAAGACCAAAGCTGGTCGCCATCCAGACGGGCTTGAGCCTCTACGGGTCTTTATCCGTTATTGTTATAAACTTTATCGAGTTGATGACATTGATAATTCCCCTAGGTCAATAAGAGTCATCAGCCGTTGCAAGGTTATGTGTAGCGAGGTTGTATTAATGCAAAATATTACAGATGAGCTTAATTAAACCGCAAGTAATTAACGGGAAATCGGATTACGGGAATCCATACAAACTTGACCCGACCTAAAAAGGTAATTGAACATGTGACTCGCACTTTATTTTTGGCTATGACCTTTTATTTACATTTGAACCAGGGATTAAACGGAAATAATAACTACCTTGTTAGGTTGCGTTTCCCTCGTCCCGGTTAAATCTCGGATATAACATGAATTTTCGCTTCGGTGCTTTCAATGGGTCCGCATTCCAGACTTTTTTCCACTTCAAAAGGTCTATTGCATTTCTGGTAGTCAGTCCTTTGGCACGTATATCCCCTTTTCCTTACCTGGTCAAGCTATCACTTTAGGTTTACTCCTTGTTCGATCCTTGCATAAAGGGTATTTGAAATGCCGCCTCCTGATTTTTGTTACCTACCCTCACTCTCGGTGAGGTAAATGCTAAAAGCGAGGGTGGGACAAAAATAATATAGTAGTAACGCGCAAGCTTCCAAACGAGCGGGACGTATAAAATTGTGTGTTCAGTGCGTAACATTTAGTGCCGTGCAACAGTTCCTCCGCGACCTGAATCGAACCGGGAAGGGATGGAATCAAGGTCAGTGCGAATTTCTTTGCTCACTGCAAGGTATCGTGTCTCTAACCACCGCTCCTCTCCCCTCCTCACTCATACAGTCCACTGCTCTCGAGCTATCCTTCTCATTCCTGTACGGTGCAATCTCGGTCTGTGACCAGCATCTTACACTCCTCTTGCCGGGACCCTGCGGCGGGAGCATGGCTAGACGTTTATTCCCACGTAAGTAGTCGGTGGCCGTAAAATGTGGCCATACCAGAACACTTTCGCAATTTATCCCCAATATGGCCATGAAGGCTGCCGCGAACGCAGCATCTTCCTAACGCGGTCTTTCGCGTTACTCCACACATCCACTGCTGCATGTTCAGCTTCGTGATATGTAGTTCCTGTTCGTGTTGCTTGAGCACCTCCATCATAGTAATAATATATAAAAGAAAAAATCTGTGAATTATTTGTCAGCAAACAATGAATTCCAAGCTCTAATTAATTAGTCAATCCATAAACCACCTAATTAAAATAACTTTCCTTGAAATTCCTGTCTACAATGCGAAAGATTTATTCTCCGATAATAGTCAGTTATGTCCGTCAATTGGCCATTCATATTGACGTGAACCGGCGTTTGTACTGTTAACCCTGCGACTGCGGCTGGCGCCACACAGGCAACGCAATAATTCACACAGTGTAGTCATAAACAGTGGTATTGCTTAGAAAATATAAACATTTGAAATTAATATTAAAAAATAACAGTATCATGTTAGTTGTTACATTTGGTGGTTTAGGTTAAGTATTTAAAGACGAATTATAGTTCGGGATTTTAGAAGCTTAAGGAACGTTAGTGACCTATTTTTATTAATTTTTAACCGCCCAATATGGTGACCATCCGTAGTATATGAAAAGACCCTCCTCTCCCTCTTATGTTCAATTAAAAAATAAATATGGTTTTCAATAATTGTTTGCAAACAGAAAGCTAAAAATAATATGGCTCATGTTTGTTTTATCATACCTATAGTTACAAGTACAAACTAAACGAAAGTGACGAAAACCTAAGCCATCCCCCTCCTCCTTGTGCCCAAGCGTTGTATTTCGAAGACCTCCTTTCCTCCTGAACGGGTCACGTAATATGTGTATGTTCCCTGATTAAAAAAAAATATATATAATCACATTAAAATCAATACTTTAATATACCTTTTAAATAACTTATCAAGAAGAAACCAATAAAAATGTCGCTTGAGGATATATTAGATGATTGACAACGAAATTTCGTGTCCTACTTTCAATGTGAAACGAGAAAAATAATTTAATTAAAAAGGATGACAGATTTACCCCAAAAAAGGGTTAACGTTAGGCAGGCGGCTGGTTGTAAAAAGTAAGCCGGTTGTAACAACTATTACAACATGTAACATATTGTGCCGATCCCATATAATGTGGGATAAGGGCAGGAGGAAGAAGAAGAAGATAAATGATTAAATACACACACGGTATGCAAAAAATATAATTATATAACAATAATAAAAAAATGCGGGCGTACAAAGTACACATGTCAGAAGTGAAACTTCTTTGGCAAACTAATTTAGTGAACTTTAGACGCCCATGAATCGGCGCCTTATAGATTTCTATAATCCAAGTTTAATAAATGGACTGCGCTTCGAACGGAAATGTTTGGTATATTAAAAATAAATCTCGTTTATATTTATACTAACGTAAAGCTTTAGATTTCCGAGACTTAGAGGGAGGGAAAAAGGAAGATATGTTAGGAATTTAATGAATTTAATTGTCATTAAAATATTAAAAGTGTTGAAAATTAATACATAAATGTAATTTTAATTTATTTAATTGATTCTACATTATTTGATGCGATTAACCCTCTTGCGCGCAAAGAAGTTTCACTTCAAAAGTTGCAATTTAATCATCTAGTTTTTAATAACAAATTTGATTGAGTAAAAAAAGACCAAGAGTGCGGTTGATGAAAAAAATATAATCTTTTTGCAACTTATATTCCTTTTTATAGATAATTAATCCGGAATGCACGTACTGAATTCACGAGTATACGGCGTCCGCTTTAGTTGATACGCGCTTGGCCATATAAAGGATCCATTGCTGTGTATTTATAGTAGACCTATCGCCAGCTATGTCAATTAGCCGGGGTCAGGACTTGGGTTACGATGGGAGTTACCCTCGTATATTCGCATTTTTCATCCAAAATCTTTTAAGCACTTAGAATGTCAATTGAGACACATGAAGCATTATTTAATGATGTAATAAAATAAAGGTGTCTACTGACTTCTTCATTTTTTTAATTGCTGTGGAACAGGAGACAGGCTAACGGTTCACTTAGCAGTAAGTAGTTATTGTCGTCTATGGATGTTTACGACACCACTGGTACCGCTAACATGCTGTCGTCTGCGTAAGGGAACTGGAATCTGGTCAACAACATGGAGTTTTGGCATGCTTAGAAACCAGGGGTGGTTGACATCCAGATGGGCCCTATCTAGTGAGTTAGCATAGCAATAAAAGTTTGAATACTACTTTCACTGACTACTGCTGACCGCCGTGGTGCGACGACTTTTATATGCTGGAACGCCGTGAGGGATTGCCGACCCAAGTCTGAGAGCAGAAAAGGATTTAAGTAGTACATCAGTTGCCTAAGTAATAAGTAGTACACTAATTACCATAGTACATTTATATTAATACTTATTTTAATAATAAATACACTGGGACAATTCACAGCGCCATCTAGTCCCAAAGTAAGTAGCATAGCACTTGTGTTATGGATACTAGATAACTAATATACTACATATATACTTTTCTTTTGTAAATAAATAATTATTATATAATTATACTCATATGCAAGACTGCAATCAAACCCTCCGAACTTCTAAGAGACTTTAAAAGTTGTAATTACATTGATCAACAAAATGATTAATTATAATATTTAAAAAGAAGATAAGAAACAAAAAGAAGAAGAATGACGCTTCTAGATGTTTATGCTGGAATGGAGATAAATTGCCTAAATTTATCCACTTCTATTTAATTTTTTTCTATCCTTCTTTTGTTCAAGAAAATGAAGAGTCACTGAGGAATATAGACACCTGAAATGCGACCGCAATGAAAGACTTTAAAATAAATAGATAAATGTCCTAAGGCATGGGGCCTACAATATCCATCTAAATCCGTCCCTTGAATATGTCAGTCGGTTCCAATAATGTCGTCCATTTTTGAAGACGATAATTATACACCGCGGGTACTTGTTAAAGAATTACATTGCTTCAAATATTTCGTAATAAATGCGCTAGTAATGGACACCATTTTTGTACATGTTTATTTTTAGTTACATTCCTAAAAGGAATAACGAGCTGTCTTAAATTAGCTGCAATCAAACATTTTTCTTTGATCTGATGAGAGTGTGCAATGTGAGTGAGCCTTGTGTATTTCTTTTTAATTAAAATGATATAAGCTTAACTATGTTCAATTTGCATTGTTATTTCGTTTGATGATTTAAAGTTAATTCAAATTCAAATATTTATTTGCACATCTAAGTGTTTACAATAACATCTTACATTAAACATATAGCACTTAGAGGGTCATCTTCTGACGCTGCAAACTAGTGGTCACAATATTAATAATTAAAAATTATTCATTATTATTAGAAAATGGACTATAATAAAAAGTAAAATAGGAAGAATGAGAATCAAAAAATTACAATACAAGAAATGATAGTAATAAAAAATATAACTCAACAAAACACAATTGTCTATTTTTCACTAAGTATTAGTTTGTCATACATATTATTTGTATTATTAAATTTTCCCAGTGGTAAATTTATGTTTCAATCAAATTAATTATTCTTAACGATTAAGTTTGTATTTATGACTAGATTCCCCCTTTATTTGTTACCGTTACAGTACCATTATTTTTGCATTTTCAAAAAGTCAGAAATTGAATAATAACAATTTTCGATTAGGTAGGCTTTTAATTTTTTGCTAAATATTTTTAGTTTACTTTCCCTTTTAATCTCCTCTGGAACTTTATTATATATATTTACGGCCATATAATAAGGACTATTTCTTACCATATGAATCCGCGACGGTGGTATGTAAAGTTTATCTTTGTGTCTTGTATTTAATGAGTGTATGTCGGATTTTTTAGTAAATAATTGATAATTTTTAAAAACAAATAAACAAATATCGTGTATATAGATAGAGGGAAAGGTTAACAGTTTAAATTTTTTAAAGAATGGTTTACAGCTTTGTGTATTTTTTATTTGGGCAATTATTCTAATTAGTTTTTTCTGCATTATAAATATATCAGATGCATGCGTACTATTTCCCCTTAACATGGCTCCATACCTCAACCACGAGTACGCATGAGAGTAGTAAACTGTTATAGCGGTTTCTGTATTTGTAGAATATTTTATTTGAAAAAGTGCATAGGTGAATTTCGCTAACTTATTTTTAATATGTTCTACATGGGATTTCCAATTGAAATTTGTGTCTAAAATTAATCCTAGTAAATTAAAAGTATCTACATTTTCCAAAGTATTATTTTGAAAACATATGTCCAACTTTAAAGGAGGTTTGTTATAAGGTCTAAATTCCATTATTTTGGTTTTACTGAAATTAATTTCGAGATTATGTTCATTGAGCCATTGTGTTACGGTTTGTAAAGTTTCATTTAATATAACGTTAGGGTTATCATTTTTATTACATTGGAGTAGAATCGAAACATCATCAGCAAATAGAATTGGAAGAGATATTTCTTTATTAAATATTTTAGGTAAATCGTTTATATAGATTAAGAAAAGCACACATCCCAAGACACTTCCCTGGGGAATTGAGCAAGTTAAAGTATTTATGTTAGATTTTATTGATATGATTTCTTTACTGTTTGAGTCATGATATTCCAATTGAACTAGTTGCTTCCTATTTTTTAAATATGATTGAAACCATATCTATAAGCGGGACCGCGTATTCCAGATTGTTGTAATTTCATTAGAAGTATATCGTATTGAACTTTATCATAAGCCTTCGTCATATCAAGGAGCAGTCCTAAAGCACGGTTGTTGTCGTTAATGTGATGAAAAGCCATTTGAACGTATTTATATATCGCTGAAGTGGTTGACCTTGTTTTGCGAAAGCCGTTTTGGCAGTCATCTAAAATGTTATATTTTTCCAAAAATGAGTATAATCGATTACACATTGCCTTCTCATATACCTTAGAAAAAGTTGGCAGAAGAGCAATCGGCCTGTAGTTGCTAGGGATAGACGCATTGTTTTTCTTGTGAATTGGTTTAATTAAGGATATTTTTAGTTGTTCTGGAAATTCTCCTTCTTCAAAACTTTGATTAATTAAAAATGAAAGGGGGTCTGAAAGTTCTTTGGTACAATATTTTAACAGAATTGGGGGTATTTCATCTACACCGGAACTATTTTTATTTTTTAATGATTTTATTATAGTGTTAACCTCTTTTTGACTTACTGGGCTTAAGTACATTGTTGACATGGGTGAATTTAGTACAGGGCGTCCAAAAACAATATTATTTAATTTGGATGAGTCGCCTACAGTAGAAAAATAATCATTAAAGACATTTGTTATAATTTGTGGATTTGATTCTTCTTTATTATTTATACTTAGTACAATATTTTTATGCTTATTTTCAATTGTTTTACCAGTTTTAGTTTTAATAATTTGCCACATTGTTCTGATTTTATTATCAGACTTTTTCATTTGTCTTATATAGTTTAGTTTTTTTGAAAATGTTATACATTTTTTTAATATTTTACTGAATGATTTATAATAATTTTTTAATGTTTTACTTTTAGTTTGATTGCTAATTTTTTATATAAGAATATTAACTAACATGTATTTGTGTTTATTATTATTTCGAAAGGTGGTTGTGCTAGTTTATTCAACCTCCGCCGGCAGCGGGAACTGTCACTCGGGGTACCCTCATTGGAGACGTCTGGCTGGGGGCCTAGCAGAGTAATGCCAAAAGGCGATCCTGCGAAGCCCCCTCTAAGGCCAAGAGTGGCGACCGGGGTTTTTAGTGGGTAGGACCGGCGGCCTTGGCCCCCGGTCCGCCCGAGGGGAGTAGGCAGCCCCCTCGGGAGGTAATCCCACATACCCCACCGGCCTTCCCCCGGAGGCTGGTGGAAACTGTAACAGTTTTCCTCGGTATAAAAAAAAAAAAAAAAAAAAAGTTTATTCAACCTAGTATCACTGCGTCCAATTTAATGAACTGTTGTGATCGCCACATTTAATATAGCTCATTCTCAAAGCCTGCCTCGATGATGTAACGAAGCAGTTTTTTGACAGGAGCTGCTCGTATCTCATCCGGTTCCAGCAAATGCTTTCCTAGTATGAGATTGCGTTTATGCGTCATGGAACAGCAGTGGCACAGCAGGTGTAGAGGCGTTTCATCTGCCTCGTTACAGAATCTGCAGGCTTTGCTATCCCTGATCTTTTGATGCTGAGGTGCTTGTTTAGGCATCAGTGTCCGGTTAGCGCTCTTTTTTGTTGTTACTGTATTTGTGTTACATTTCTAAAATTAATTATTTTACTAGGTGTTAGGGCTACCAGCTCCTCCAAATGGCGCAACCCCTGGTCTTTACTTATGCCGCCATAACCTTGTGTTGTGTTCAGGCATAAGTGATCATGGTTCCAGTCCCGTACGCGGACGGCAGCGTGTTAATGGTGCCCCTAGCGAGATGCCAAAGTGATCATTACCAATGTCTATTCCACAAACACCTTTTCATTGAGTTTTTTTTAATGTAGATAATATTTAAATAATTTTCCAAAAGGTACACCACCTAGAGGGAACGAAATGTATACCCCCGTCATCTTTGTTTTGTTTGTTTGATTGGCGTGTTACATTGCACCATCATCATGGTATGTAGATTTCTTCACAATGTTTTCCTTTAAAGGTACGTGCTAATTTAGGGGGTGTAGCTTGGAGTAGATCTCCTAATTATAAATAATAATAATAAATATGCTGGGAAAATTCACACAGCGCTATCTAGTCCCAAAATAAGTAGCATAACACTTGTGTTATGGGTACTAGTCAACTGATAAACTACATATATACTTTTTATTTGTAATTAAATACAAATGTATGTAAACACCCAGACTAGATGTGAGACAATATCCGCAAGCGTACCGAATTGCGTCAAATTTATTAGTTGTCGTTTTGGTGCAGTTGGACGCGGAGTCTCAGCAAGCCGCTAGCAGCGTTGTCAATAGTAGACGACTTTACCCATGTGGTTTATACCCAATGAAACACACTTTTGAATATAATTTCGAAATCTTGTCGGTCATGACTATGTGGAGTAAAAAACTATTTGTTAATGTAGAAATAATACGATTTAAAGAAATAATAATTATACTGTTTATTGAAAAAGTGTAAGTACAAAGTAAGCTAACATAGACAATGCTTTACAAGAAATTGAGAGAGGCGTCATGAGCGGGCCAAAAAGAAACTAAAATTTTTTTAAATGATGTAGGTGTTGTTTAAATTCTTCCAACAGTTAAACAATAAAAAGTATAAATAAGACGTAACCTTAAAAAAATGTGTTGTGTGACCTGAGGGGTTGCTACAGTAACAATGTTATAATAAGGCTACAACTACCAAAACGGTTCATGCTATCGCAGGAATCGAATCCGCGATAAAGTGTGACACTTAGCTACTACCTCAGAAAGATAAATGTCATTTAAACAAATAATGTTTTCAATCTAGCGACGCTCGGATGCCAACTAGATGCGTCATGGACTGGGTCAAGGCGTACTCCAGGCTAATGTCAAGTACGTTTATAAATCACTAGTTGACCCGGCAAACGTTGTTCTGCCATATGAATTTTCAAAAAGTAGTCGAACTTCATCAAAATCGGTTCAACGATTTAGGCGTAACAAACAAACAAATTCATTTTCACATTTATAATAGTAAGAAGCGATAAAAATAATTATTTTGATAGCTACATCTCTAAATATGTTTATAAGGCATTATTTTTTTTTACTATAAAGAAAAACAAGTTAATTCCAAATATTTCAAGCTGTAAAGAGAAACGAACAAACAGACTTCAATAAAAATCACCCTAAATTTTAAAACACAACTACGAGGAAGTTTATTCATAGTAGCAACAATAAAATTTATAGGGCACTAACATCGTATATAAGGGCATAAAGTAACCCCCACTAGCTGACGTTGTTTAACTTTTATCCCCCTAAAGACCTCCCGAACGATTTGAAAACAAATAAGTATGGGTACAATTGTCGATAAAAATAAATTAATTTTATATATTACATAAATTGAATAAAAATCGTCCAGTCTATGACTTTTGATATTAAACTTTTTGGCGGTGTGTTTTATAAATATGCATAGGTCTATTTTCCTCGGGTTAAAATATATAAATGTATACCTTCGCTAGTTTATATCAGCAAATGGGCACCGTTCGATTTCAACTTTCGGGATTTACTGGACAAAGGGCACCTCCTCCTGTAGGCCTCAAGCTTTAATAAATAAATACATTCTGACAATTGACACACCGCCATCTAGTCCCTGATTACTGATTCGCTAGGTGGCGCCTCAAGTTCCTCTGGTTGGCAACCACCCCTGGTATAGATCAGAAGCTTACTCATAGAAGTATGCCATCATAATAACGTTGTATTGTGTTCCTGCATTAGTGACCCAGGTTTCAGTAGCTCTATGCGGACAGCAGTGTTCGCGGTGACGCTAGCGTCACAAACATTCAAAGGCGACGGTAACGGCTTACTATGTGGGTCATCGGCCTGTTGGCTGTTCCTCAGCAAAAAAGTCCCATAGTAATGAGCAGAGTACTTGAATTGTAGCTAGACAACTGAGACACTATATATACTTTTCGATTGTAAATTGTACAAAATCACTTAGACTTAGGACGGCATTCAATTCCCGTGAGGTGTTCAAAGGTCGAAATTCATTGCACCATGAATGTTGTTTTTATTTTTTTCATATTAAATTATCGATATACATCTTTGCGAACGTTGTAGTGACCCTCCAAGTAAAATACAAACTTGGCTGTCCAAAACAAATCTGTTCAATTACTTACGAAGTAAAGGCTATCGAAAGATCTGGCGTGAGATTCATAGTGACGCTTGGGACCGTTCGAGATGGGGACGTACTGTGGACGACCAATCTACTCACAGGAATATAATGATGATGTTAAATTTTATTAAACCTATTTTGTATTTACGTGTACTAGCCCCGCATTCAGGCACGGCCCGCATTCAGTTATAAAATTAGTGACAAACACACATGTCCAGAGGGGAGATGAAAACATATGCGCAAGCGTAGTTCGTGACTTGGGTATTTTAATTAAAACCATATAGTCGAAGGAGTAAGGTTTTATTTACTATGATGGTAGACGGTAATTCTATTTTTGACAGCAGTCTACGAGATTACAAGTAATTGTTATGCTTTATTGGTTAATTTTGTAAATGAAAGTTGTTTTGAAAATGTCAATATTAGATTTTATTTTTGAAAAAACTTTTTAAGTAGATATATATAGTTAGAGGCATTCCCGCATTCGAGGCGGTCTTTGTCTGTGAAATTGTGGATAAACTACAAGACTAAAACGGTTACTTATGTGGGGAATAAATGTCTAACCATGGTGCCTCCGCCAGGGGCTAGCAGGAGGCTAGAGGCAAAAATGCTGGCTTGATGCCGTAAATGATACGTGGTGCCAATGGACTCACTAGCGAATGCCGAAAACGGTGCGAAGTGGAGAAGAAAACATTGAAAAGCGCTATCGAAAAATTTAAAATAGTTATTATTTCAATAAATTCATCTAATTTGAATCAATTGGGAAATGTAGCCCAGTAGCCGTTTGCCTTTTGAGCGTAATTTCAATATTTCCACACGCAAGTTTTCCTTGATCAAGTGAATAAAGATAATGGAACAACTTACATGAAAATCGGTTAAGTAATCGGAAACAAGTTGCGTGATGAATTTTGCATATTCATTACAGTGTCTGGAATATTTACTTCACTATAAAGAGATGAATGTTTGTTTGTTTGCCATGTTTTTTTATATCAATCGCAAATAATTTTTTCTATTGTATCAAAAGTATACGATATTTTGCGAGATTTACAGCCCAATTTCTTGTAACCCTATGGGACAACAGCGTGTTCGCGATCCTCAGTAATACGAAAAAAAAACACGTAACAAATACGGAAAGACATGCAAAATTTACAAGGATATAGATTTAATGGAATTGAACTATAAATTGGAAATAAAAATAAGCTTCACTTTAAACTAATGATGATGGTGGCCAGACCCGTAAGATGTTGGATTGTTCCAGATTTTTTTAAATTTCCTAAACAACATAATTTTCATTTTGTTTCTCCTCTTACAAGAACGAAGTTATGTTACTAGAATGAAACTTGCGAGAATAAGAAATCTTCCATCTTAAAATAGTTTTTTTATGGAAATTTTATCCATTAACTAACCGGCCCTGTAATTAATTCCCTTTAAGTGTTTTTCAACATGTCAAGGGCTCTATTAGTGACATGTGTTTTTCATTTGACGACCTCGGTGGCGTAACGGATAACGCACATCGGTACGCTCGCGGAGGTCACGGGTTCGATTCCCGTCTCGCGTCTGGGTGTTTCTGTATAATATGTATTTATTTACAAAAAAAAAGTATATAAGTAGTATATCAGTTGTCTAGGGCCCATAACACAAGTGCTACTTAGTTTGGGACTAGATGACGCTGTGTGAATTGTCACAAAATATTTATTTATTTATTATTATTTATATCATTTTGTTGTGATTAATAAACTAGTATTTATTGGCGTAAGTGCATTAGTCAGGTATGTAGTATTATACATCACATCATAACAAATGGTTTCTTTCACCGTTACACATTTGCAGGACTTCTGTTTCCGTGTTGACACAAATAAAAAATTTAGGTACAGTTATTATTTGTAACGTTTTTTATTACTAATGAAAATGGCAATTACAAGAATACCCGGAGTTTGTTTCGCCGTATAATTTTTAGGAAATGGTGGTATAGTATATGGTTAATATCATTGCAGAGGATTCTCCACCGAGGATGTTCCGTTTACGTCATCAAGGATTAGCCCAATGGCGTGTCTTTGAACCTCTATCTCGTTGCTTTAAGTAATGATAATCCAATATATCCGGCGAAGTAGGGTTGCCATAGAGCTGCTCAGTATGTGCAAAATAAATATTAGACCTTTGTGTGCACAACAATAGAGACTTTCGATAGTCAGCATAAACGCCCAGCCGATGGTCAGCAGTACGGTGACAGAAAGAAGACAATGGCGCCATTTTGAACAATTCTACTATAAGAGCATTCAGTGTTATGCAGACGGTGGAAAACATAAGGATTATCATATTCACTTTTCAAATGACAGTGGCCATTTTAATGTGTAATAATAAAAAACTAGTTAAAGATCACATCCCGTATGCCACAACTCTTTGTTTGTAAAAGTAATGACAAATTAATAAAATAAAAAGAATATACACCAACAACTAACCTCAAAACTACGTATGCACTTACCATCGCGTATGGGTGTTTGCAACGTCAGTGGCATCGCGAACACGCTGCTGTCCCATAAGGATACAGGAACTTGGGTCACTAATGCCGGAACACAACACAAGGTTATTATGACGACATACTTAAGCGCAAAGGTGTTCGCCATCCAGACGGGCTGACACCGGCCGCAGAGGTTAGTATTCTTTCTCCGCCCCTGCACGGATAGATTATGTATATTTATGAATATATATATGTTTTTATCTCCACTGATATAATAAGGATTTTTCACAGATACTCGACAGTGTTATCAGCTAACTTCACCATGTCGGTGCGCGCGCGCATCCTAAATATTTTACTCTCATAATTTTATCCAAACGCGCCAAAATAAATATAACTTCAAAAATTAAAAGATTTGGTCGCAACTTGTATGATTTTATGGCAAGATGAAATCTAACTATCGACCCTAAAGATCTCTGTCACAATTGATCCCGTTCCAGCATCCGGTATCAGCCCTGCTGTATTGTGAAGAAGTGGGTCAGCACATGCAGGGGTTATCGTGATGTGAACGACCAAATAACACCACACGTGGTCACAATGTGTGGATTGCTCAATGGACCATTATCTAGGGGTCGGGAGGGTCCAATAGCATTTCCTCAATCAAATATCTTATTTGATAAGTATATACGCACTTAAAATTTGATGACCTCTGTGGCGAAACCTTTCGTAAATCGATACGCTTGCAGGGTCACGGGTTCTGTTTCCACCCCGAGTTTCGATCTTCATCCTATATCTTTTAACGAATTCTTGTATATATATATATATATATATATATATATATATATATATATATATATATATATATATATATATATATATATATATATATATATATATATATATATATATATATATATATATATATATATATATATATATATATATATATATATATATATATAATTGGAATCTCGGAATCGGCTCCAACAATTTTCATGAAATTTATTATACGGGGGATTTCGGGGGCGATAAATCGATCTAGCTAGAAATCATTTCTAGAAAATGTCAAAAGGTGGCGTTTGAGTAGTCCCAATTTAAACTGAAAAATGACTCTTCCTGACATCAATCGGCGAATAGTAATACTATTTTTTTTAAATCGCTTTAATGCCACAACAACACTAAAGCTATTCCAGCAGATGGCGTTGTTAAGTAACACAAAGTCAATGAGTGTTTGCTTTGAGGTTAGACTAAGAAAATCAATGGTTAATTTCCAAAAAACACAATTTATAAAAAAAATTATAAAAATACCGAGCAAAGCTCGGTCATCCGGATATTGTATTTAATTTCAAAATAAAAGTAAATCAATTGTTTAGTACTTATAACACAAGCGCTGTGTTGCTTATCAATCAATCATTAAAATACAATTGATTGTTAAAGACAATTGAAATAATTGACAATAGTTACAATATGTCTATTCAATTAAAATTGATATTAAACTATAATGAAAAAAAAATAACTCAAAAACACGCTTTTATAGAAAATAAAACTAAAAGGTAAAAAATAATTTACAATAAATGTAAATTAAGGAAAGTGTGATTAATAAAAAAAATGAATTTTATTGTAAAAAAACATCGGGTGCTTGGTGTCAATTGTTATAAATATTTTATTGACAGATATTGGTAAAATTATTATAGTCATTTTGAAAATATCTTAAAAACACCCCACGCATTTTTACAGTAAAATTCATTTTTTTGTTAATGACACAACTAAAATTTATTGTAAATTATTTTTTACCTTTTAGTTTGATTTTTTATAAAATAAAAGCATATTAATATAATCTATAAAAATATTACTTTGATTGTAGATTAATAGTCACTTAAAGGAACATAATTTAATTTCTTACATACCCTTTATAAACTGCCAATGACTTGAGAAAGAATGGTAGCAAACTAGTGGTGGTCACCGTTAAATCCATGGCTTCTAATGTTAAAAACCTTCCTTTCGAACTCTTAATGTGTTACAGCATTAGATCATAGCTTTTTGTTATCACATGGTCTTGACAACATATCACTCCGAAATGACCTTATCGATTCATGTTATTTTTTACACCCATCACATCATCAGGATCACATCATCGCTGTCAATTTTAAAATCACCAAACAAAAAGTGGATTATTCATTTCAAATGGGACAAGTCATGATTTAAAGATTATGAGAAATTAGCAGTAGATAAAGCAGGTTGTAAATAATATTGGATTTGTTTCTGCCTGGTCACAAAACTATGGACCTTGGTTTTGTTCTAAATAGGAAGAAGAAGAATACGTCTCTGTGTTGCATGTTCTTGGATATGTAGAAGAACTTCGGTTGTATTCCTCGCGTGATGATGTGGGGGACACTGTTTTTTTATTGAGATACGACAGCAGACATGCTGACGGCAAACTCAGAATTTAGCAGTTACCGTTGCCTATGGGTGTTTGCAACGCCAAAGGCATTGCTAACACGTTACTAACCGCGTAGTCGTACTGGAACTTGGCTACTTAAGTTGCAACACAATACAAGGTTATTATGGCGGTATATTTAAAAACCAGGGGTGGTTGTCATCCAGACGGGCTTAAAGCCTTACCACCTAGCTTGGGTTGCATAGTCGCTACAAGCCGACCCCGGCCACAGAGGTCAGTATTCTTTCTTAGCCCTTGCACGGATTAAAAACTGTGATCCAATGGGCTCTAAAGACATTTATTCACATCATGTAAGACATGTATCATGACATGAAACCTTTTCCCCGTTATGAATGGTAATAAAATCGAACTAGTACAAGACATGTGAATAAGCTAGGTACTTGAAGAGAAAACGTTGGAAAGCGGCTCTGGACAATGAAGCAACTAGAATTTAAAACCAAAATTATGCTGTAAATAATAAGAGAATGAAAATAAAAGAAAGAAAGAAAATGCATTTATAATTGGTGAAAATATCAACCGAATAAAGTTTTAATAAGGTTGTTCCAATTAAATAGGGAATTAAAAAAAAATATTTCTAGATAGAATCGCATCACATCTGAAAATTTCTATATAAACCAGTGTAGACTCAGATAAATGTAACAATAGCGCGACCTAATTTATTATATATTAATAACGCTTTTCTAGGGAGTTCTATTTTACCTATTCAAAGTATACTAATGACTGAAAGATGAGATATCAATGCGGTAAGTGTATACGAAGAAAAAACAGCGAGAAAATGCACAAGCAATTGCCATGTGCATTTACAAAATTTGTAATTTTAGATTTATGCCCTTTGTTTGAACGATTGCTATATACATGTCGATTGTTACAAGAATAATGGCTTTCTGTCGACAACATGATTTTGACCGCATTGAGCTTGTATTTGTGATATATATCATTTCCTACTCCGTTATTGTTTTCAACAACTCAACTTCAATGGTAAATTTGATTAATTTTATTTTCGTAATTACTTTGTTTCTCACATAATAATAAATATAGGTAGATTGTGTGCTTATAAAAATTATTATATACATATGAGTATAGGATAGCGTATTACTGTATTATTACTTCGGTATCGGCCAAATCCGTCGGCTCAGGAAACTCAGCGATGGGAATGTAGTGGGGGTTTAAGTTCATTAGTACTTGTTAATATTATTAGTTCTTATATATCGGTATAAGGTGCTACTTCATATACAGAGAAGTTATTAACTAATAATATTTGATGCACATTTTTCTTTTGCTTGTTTGTACCAGAAACTCAATTGTCGAATGAGTAGTTACGTTATTGCGCACAGATTTTTATTTGAAGAGAGTTATTTATTGCGAGGTTTTGATATAATAATAATAGATGGAAGGAACGGACACTGGGGTATTCCCACGGTTGTCCAAGGATGGTGGGTTGCATGCACCGGTAATCTCGGTGTGCAGGCTGTTATACGATATCTTCTTTTACAGATACGTGGCAATCATGTAATTATCACGTTAGGCTAGAAAAGTACTCCAAGCGGTGTATGACATCGTGGAAATCCAAAGCCTGACCTTGGGTTGATCTCAGAAAGAACTAGGGTCAACTAGTATTTTGTATTTTCATGAGTATATTAGGGGAAGAGTGGAAGTAGCACCAGTAGTTGTAATGGTAAAAGTAACAGAATAGCGTAGGGAGTAGATGGATACAGAAGAAGAGGTAGACTAAAGAAAATATGGATAATATGGTGAAAAAGGGTATGAATGTTCAGATGAAGTGTACCAGAGAGACTGGAAGGAGAGAACACGTTGCGCCGACAATATATAATGTGGGATAAAGCAGGAAGAAGAAGAAATACTTTGCCATGTGGTGATCAAACATAAATGACCGTACACTTGGGTAGCCCCTTTTTTTTTTTTTTTTTTTTTTTTTATACCGAGGAAAACTGTTACAGTTTCCACCAGCCTCCGGGGGAAGGCCGGTGGGGTATGTGGGATTACCTCCCGAGGGGGCTGCCTACTCCCCTCGGGCGGACCGGGGGCCAAGGCCGCCGGTCCTACCCACTAAAAACCCCGGTCACCACTCTTGGCCTTAGAGGGGGCTTCGCAGGATCGCCTTTTGGCATTACTCTGCTAGGCCCCCAGCCAGACGTCTCCAATGAGGGTACCCCGAGTGGCAGTTCCCGCTGCCGGCGGTCACACTAGACCTGCCGGTGACCAGACACAGAGTGTCCAGTCGGGGTAGGGCACCCTCCGACTCATTGCCTTCGCCGGGAGCTTCCCCCGGAACTCCCGGCTGGCCGCTCTTACAAGAGAGCGACCGGCAACCCCTTCTCAGGGTGGGATGAGGTGCGCATAGCGTCTCCTTCCCCGATTCGTCCTACGCCGACGAATCGGTGGAGCTGCCGCGTCCTCCTCCCTCGCACGCTCGATGGCCTCCTTCTGCCGCATGACACTTTCAGCGAAGGAGACCACCGCGTTCCAGTTCCTCTCGCTGCGGAGCATTTGACCTACGATTGCCCGCAGCGAGAGGTCACCTCCCACCACACCCTGCAAATTAAATCGCTGGGGCCCCCAAGCGGCGCACTCGGACACCGTATGTTCTACGGTGTCTACTGGCGCGCCGCATTCCCAACAGGCCGGGTTCGGCTCCCGCCCCGCAATCTGGTGCAGGTACTTGCCGAAACAGCCATGGCCGGTCAGCACCTGCACCAGTCTGTATGTCAGGGTCCCGCTTGATCGCGAGACCCATTCCGACAAGTAGGGGCGGACTGCCTCAACAGTAACCCGGCCCGGCTCGGGAGGCCCCAGGATCCTTAACCAAGACTGGGTCAAGGCCTCCTGGGCGAGATCCCTGACCCGTCGCGACTCTTCCGGGCACAGCCGGAGTCCCCTCTCCCTGACGTCGCGGCGCAGGCGGTACGTCTCTGAGAGGACAACCGCCTGCAGCTCCCAGGGCGGGTCGGCTGCCAGGAGTGCAGCCGCCCGCCAGGACACTGTACGGTACGCCCGAATGGCTCTCACGTCTATGACCCTCTGAGACCTTCTCAAGAGGGCCCTGCTACGAGACGTGAGGTGGTCTGCCCAGACAGGCGCACCATACATTGCCATGCTCCGCACGACGCCAGTGTACAATCTTCTCACGGCTGTGCCCGGCCCCCCCACATTGGGCAGGAGTCTGCCCAGGGCGGCAGCGGCCGAGACCAGCCTCGGGCACAATTGGGCAAGATGTGGCCCGAAGCTCCACCTAGGGTCTAGTGTGAGCCCCAGGTATTTCATCTGGGGCTTCACTTCGACCGCTGCGCCCCGGAGCACGATGCGTGCTTCTCGGGGTGGTCTTCTCCTGCGTCGTCCATGCAAAAAGAGGGCCTCCGTCTTTTCTACGGAGACCCTCAGACCGCACGACTCAATTCGGTCCACCACCAGCGAGGTGCTGATGGTGGATCTCCGGACTGCATCTTCGTAAGACTCACCCCGAGTTGCGACGAGGGTGTCATCCGCATAACACAACACCCTCGTATCGGGCGGGACTGGGCATCGTAGGACCCAGTCATACCCAATATTCCACAGAAGTGGTCCCAGTACCGACCCCTGCGGAACGCCACACGCAACGCGCCTCCTTCGGACCCGACCGTGGCCATCCTCCCAGACTATGAAACGGTCCCGGAGAACACTTGGGTAGCCCCTGAGCTAGCGGTGTCATCAATTTACACCTCGCTACAATAACCATAAACCCTAGATATCAATTTTTTTAATTAAATCAGTGATCTCAAAAATATCGATTGGGGAAATAAACAGATGATCCATAATATCGTAAACTACTTAAAACTGTTTACTATACTAACCTAGACCTACATTGTTTTATCGCTTAACAAATATATAACTTCGCGTGGGTCGCTATTATTAAATATTCACTAAACTATAGTTAAAATTTACGAAGCTTTTACAACTTTTGCACGTGCTTGTTTGTTTATGATTGTATGATTCACATTGGTAAGATAGAGCGATTTATCTTTTGAGTTAGAAATGCTACATCGTTGTATAGGAACTTGCTGCGGGATATTGTAGGACTCTATGTAACCCGCTCATGAGACCCTGTCTCTTTGGAGGCGTACGTCGTTGATATCCCCACTTAAATCACTGCGGTGTTCCTCCGTTCACCTTGAGTATCGGAACCGCGAGTGCCTAAATTGGCGTCGGAAGGGGGGCAACGATTTTATTATTATATTTGTTTTTATTTCTGTAGGACAGCAGACAGGCTGACGGCCCACTTAATAGTAAGCAGTTACCATTGCCTACATATGTTTGGGACACTAGGGGCATCGCGAACACGCTGCTGTCCCATAAGGGTACAGGAACTTGAGTCACTAATGCCAGAACACAACACAAGGTTATTATAGCGGTATACTTAAGACCAAAGGTGGTCGCCATCCAGACGGGCTTGGGGCTACCACGTATCTAGGGTGGGTTGTTTTGTTGCCTTTTACGACAGGCTAACCCCGGCCGTAGAGGTCAGTATTCTTTCTCCGCCCCTGCACGGATAAGGAATGCATTAATATGTCCTGATTTAACGTTAATTTTATTGAGTTAACCGAATTACACTTACCAGCTAATGAATAAGCTTTTAGTGCAAAATAAACATCGTTATTTCGCTTATTTTTTGAGGATTGTTTGCTTAGCTTTACCGTTGTCGTGACTTGGATTGACAAATGTGGCCACGGCTAGACTGACGTCACTTCCTGTAGCCCTGGCACTTCAGGTGCTTCTGTGACTCCGGGTGGTTTTAGCCGGTATAGCAGAGAAGTGTCTTACCAAGAGAATTGGCGGCATACGGGCGCATTGTACCAGAAATAACAAACTATACTGCTGCATTTGTAAGCGGAAAGGGCAAAAAGCATTTTAAAACGAATAAAAACGTATACTGCTTTGGAAAATGGAAAAAAAAAATATAAAGATATAATTTACGGGTTGACACCATTTTTCAGTTCTAGTCAGCTAATAGCACGCAGCTTTATAAATGTTTCAGTATACTGGCGTGATCGTAACCAGAAGGGTTTTGGGGTTTTAGACGGCCGTACTTCTATACAAAATTGCGCTGTGGCGCCTCACTCGCCATCTTATTTATATTTAGCGTGGCAACACTGATTAATTCTAAGAAATGTATCCACATAGATATATACTCTATGAACTAGTCGAGAAGCTATGAACAATTGAATAAGTCCATACAACTGTTTTAATATCTGTCTCTGTTACTAAACGATTTATAATTAGATACGTTTTGTAATGTTTATTATGTGACATCCAATGCAAAACAACATGATTAAAAATAGTGAGTCAGTAAAATATATTTGTTTGATTAAATCTCTCGCTTAAAGAGTCTACCTAATAGGAGGTCCGGTTAATCTCCCAAAACGCTATCCGCTTATCATACTTTTGTAATTCGAATGTCATCAAAATTGAACCCGACATCTCGAGGTTGTCATCATCGTTCAATATCGTACAACTGTTATTGAAAATCCAAACTAGTTATCTTCATGTCTTGATGCCGATCCCTTAATCAACTATTGGGTTTGGGACGTATTTGGCATTTATCGCCAAGAAGGCCCTTTGCAAGACTTCTTTTGAAGGCGGAAATGCTTTACGCACACAACGGGCGGCGGTGTAGTGGGCAGGCAATGTGCCCGTACGTCCCCTTCTCTAAGTTGGGGGACGCTGTTATACCCATTAAAACCACCTCGCTGTTTTTCTCACACCGCGATGAACTAGTCAGGTCGCTTCCCCGAATTGCGCCGGTCCGCTTTCGTGGGCCTGTTCAAAGCCCACAAAAAGGTGATGAACCCCCGGCATCTTCTTCCTAATGCAGGGGTAAATGTGTGTATGACTGTGAGCTACGACCCTTTTAAGGGGGCCGCGCCTGCGACGGATCACTACGGCGGCCGGAGGTCTGACAATCTGCAAGCCTACTAGCCGACAGTGTTACAAATTGTAATGTATCGGGCACACCTTTTCCCAAGAATTGATTAGTAAACACTTAAAATACCGCTCGAGGCAACTGATAAAATTGTTTATAGAGAAATTTCATAATTTTTATTGCGCAGTTAAAATTAATTTGTATCCTACGATTTTGGCTATATATACTATTATAATTTACTATGTTATTAAAATTATTTAATGCTTATAAACATGATCTGATTATGATTGTAACCCAAACTACTTGATTTTACGACCGTCTGGATAATTGCGACATGGAAACAATCTACATAAGGAAAATAGGGTTCTTTTGACGCAGCATCAATTTAAAACTACTGAACATAGACGAGTACGGATGGAACTGCGACCGTTCGAGGCAGAGTTTTCGTAGATGGTTCTAGGTAGAGTATTCTAGATCTATGTGTGTTTGTGTGTGTGAAATGTTACATTTTTTTTGTTTACTTTAAACCCTCCGGTCCATATGGTGGTTAATTCAGAACAAGGTTTGCTTTATTAAATGTAATGCTTTAAATTGCTTTGCTTTTTTCTACTTAAATATAAAAAATGAAATATTTTCTATGATTTAGAAATTACCTTGGAGTAAATTTTTATAGATCGATTAACAGGCAAAATTAATTAGAAAAAGATTGAGAGAGGGTAAAAAATAATTTTTTTTCAATAAAAAGTATCCTATGTTACTTCTAATACCTCCAAGTATATACCTATGTACAAAGTTTCATGATGATCGGTTAAGTAGTATTCGCGTGAAAGCGTAACAAACAAACTTACTTACACATTTATGATATTAATATGATAGTATATAGCATACTATTTGATATAGGTACAAACATTATAACATCTTAATAGATTGAATCATTGTGGCGCAATCATAAAATCATTGCAAATAATGTTCATAAAAATCATTCTGTCATCAATTCATCAATGAAAGGCGTGTGATCGATCATGTAGTTATTCCTGGCATAAGCCGCGGGCGACAGGTGGCGAAGTACGTAAAATAATTTAACTGGTTAATTTCTGCTGCAGCTTGATAGCATGATAAATCGAGAGGAATGAAACGAAATGCGGACCAGGTTACCAGAAGCATATTGAACCTGACAGTACATGGGTAAGCTAATGGTGATGAGGCTTGTATATAATATAGCTCCTGAATACTAGGCATGCCTTTTAAGTTCTGTCGTTTCCATATTTCCCGGCAATTTTGAATTTGGAACTGTTCTATATTCGAATGTGTTTAAATTTTGAATCTCAAAACAGTTGAAAGTATTAGGCTATTAGGATTAATGCTATTGTTTATTCACAGCGTCGATTGGAATCTGTCAGGTCACGTATGAAAATGAATGTTTCTAAGGAAAATGTTCGTGCAATAATTTTCTGCAACTTTTGAAGAGGCCTGACACGGCTCCAGTGTTTTGAAGAGCTAACATCTGTGTTCAGTGATGAAGCCCCATGTCTGCGGACTGTCGAACGCTGGTATTTAGAACTCCAGCGTGATACTAGTGTTAGTGACAAATCTCGCGAAGGACGCCCAAAATCCGCCTCCACTGAAGATAACATCATTGCTGTGAGACAACTAATTCTCGAAGATCGTCATGTGACGTATCGAGAGATAGAGGCTCTATTAGGCATCTCAGGGACAACTATTCAGAAGATCTTGCATGAAGCGCTTGGTGTGAGAAAGCTAGTTTGTTGTTGGATACCGTAGCTGCTTTCCGACGATCACAAGGCGGCCCGCGTCAAATGGCGTAAGAAAACTGCAAAGGTTCAATCGAGGAGAGTCAAATCACATCTACGACATCATCAGTGGTGACTATGCCTACGATCCTGATTCCAAACAACAATCTACAATCTGGGCCTTTCAAGACGAGCTAAAGCCGACTAAAATTGTTCGTTCTCGAAGCACTTCAAAGAAGATGGTGGCCACGTTCGTTGGAAAAACCGGTCATGTTGCGACTATTGCAATTGAAGATCGTAGAACGGTTAACGCAGAGTGGTATACCACAGTTTGTTTACCACAAGTCATCGTCGAACTTCGAAAATCTAACTCAAAGCGACGCATCATCCTGCACCACAACAACGCAAGCTCACACATCGCTCGTGAAACGATTGAGTATTTGAAGCAGGAAAAAGTAGAAATTCTTGACCAGTCTCCATACAGTCCTGACCTAAGCCCTAACAATTTCTTTACATTTCCTAAAATCAAGAAAAGTCTTCGTGGTCAAAGGTTCCAGTCCGGTGAAGAAGCAGTCGACGCTTTCAAGTCAGCAATTTTGAACACCCCCACTTTAGAGAGGAATAATTGTTATAATAACTGGTTTGAGCGAATGGAAAACGACAAAACTTAAAAGGCATGCCTCGTATATCCTAATCCCGGGGAAAAATATAACTATCTTTTATGTCTGTATGTATATGTGTGTATGCGTGTGTGTGTGAGTGTGTGTGTCTGTGTGTTTTTCCAACATCGGAAACCAGTACCTGGTATAAGTATTTGGTAGCCAACGATATCACACTAGGTTCAGAGGCCACGGATTTGAATTCCACGATAGCCGCTTCTTCTCGCGTGTTTCGAGTATGCATATTATACTTGTCACATACCGACGGTGAACGTCTTCGATAAGCGTAGCAGGTACACTACCCATTCTCTCTAGGGCTCGAGCCCAGAAGTGGAACGTACAGGCAGCCGGGACAGGTTAATGGCATGGTCTGTCTACGTCGATGCCAAGATGAGAGTAAAGAACGAACATGTATGTAAATCATGCAAACAATGTTGCAAACGTTTCATACTCATGCATATCCAGTTGTGTATAAGAGTTGTCACGATATCTAAATCGCGGGATCTCACGATTCGTCTATTAATAGGATTGCGAGTCAAAGGTCACTGTTTGTATGGATTGTGACAAATATCCAGTGCTTTCCAACCCTGATTAATGGACAAGAACGTGTGTTGTGACACCGGTCTGTCTATTACGTATGATAGCGATTACTCTATTGTTATTTCAGAATTATAGAACATTCTAGTTTATGAAGATTACATTACACAGGTTAGGCTAGATGCTGTGTGCATCATTGGACTCGACTTCTCGCTGCTGGCCATCATTCTAACGATAGTCAGAAGCCAAACTGAATGGGCCACCTACGTTTCTTTATGTAAGATAGTCATGTCCGCGATGAAGGCAACGGACAGGTGGCAGGAGCGCGCTAGGCTTCCCTCCCGTTTAGGCCACTCGTCGCCGTATGAATGAATGAATGAAAACTCTTTATGGTTCCATCAAAAAAACAAAAAATAAAATCCATAATACAATAACTTACAAACTAGAGAACAATGGGCGACTTTATCGCTTAAAGCAATCTCTTTCAGGCAACCCTAGCCGTAGGTTGGCGACAGTCCGCTAGGATAGGGCCGTTCCGCCTGACGCAGGTCCTCTCGGGGCATGGTTGCTTCGGGAGGTACCTGTGTCGCATAGGGCGGGAGATGACGTCGGGGTGCCACCACTGTGGCGCGGGCGACGAGGAGGACACGGTTGACCACACTGTCGCCGTGTGCCCTGCGTGGCGCGAGGAGCGCCGCGCCCTCGTCGCCCAAATCGGCGTGGACCTGTCGCTCCCGGCCTTGGTTCTGTCCATGGTCGGGGGCGATCCTGGATAGACGGCCGTCGCTTCCTTCTGCGAGGCAGTCATGTCCGCAAAGGAGGCGGCGGAGCGGGAGCGGGAGTCGACCACCACACTCCCCTCCCGCCAACGCAGGCCACGTCGGCGGCGCCGGAGGTCAAGTAACGACCTCCGGCCGCCGTAAAAAGCGGCCGCGGGCGGCCCCTCGGGGGAGGATCCGCCGCCCGCACTTTTGCCGCGAGGGTGAGGGCTGCGTGCTGTTCCGCGGCCCCCCTCAACTCCTAGAGTTGTTAGGAGAGCGCCGGGGGGACGAAACCCTGACCCCCTGGCGCCAACACTTTAGAAGGGCGGCGCCGGCCCGCCTCAAGACAAAGGGCGGGCCGGCGCCGGTCCGGGCCACGAGATCGGCAGGCCATATATCCGTGGGCCCGGGCGTAGGCGATAGGAGAACAGCGGGGTTTTTTTAGTGGGTAGTCGGATGGCCAAACATCTTTCCCGGAGTCCCACATATCCCTCGGTCCCCCCGGGCCGGGGGAACCCGTCAATAGAGGTTTTTTCCCCGAGACCAAAAAAAAAAAAAAAGATAGGGCCGCAACCCGCGCACACATGGCTGAGAGATGGGCGCACGTAAGCGTTTCACGCAACTAACTAACCCCTTCGTGAGAGGAAGATGGCAGGGCGCCTTACTCTCTCGGATTTAAACAGTTCGAAAGTGGGCCAGGGCCGTAGCATCGGTAAGAATAATAAGAAAGAAGAAGAATATACTCACTTTTAGATTTTTTACGTTATATTTTTAGAATAGAATTTAATAAAGCACAATTGTGAACATGGAAATAACAAATCAAATTGCTGAATAGCGATTTGAATACCATAAAGACACGTAATAAAGCCCGCAAATACATTCACAAATGGCCTGCCTGGGTCAGCGGTTCATCACTTCGATGCATTGTAGCCAATGATATGTATGTAAGGATCGCGGATTCATCAATCATACGTTTATGATGTGTTGTAACTTTATCAACAATATAAAATGGCACGAAGATGGCATATTATACTTATAGCTGATATAGGGCTAGGTTGACGTTATCTGCTTTTGAATGATTTTATTAAAATAATATTTAGGTGTCTTAGTGGTATATCCATCTTAAAGGTTTGGGAACTACTCAAATTCCCATACATCTCATAACATTCGGCGAACTCGTTAAGCTAAAACAAGCTAAGCCAAAGCAAGCTGGGTGTAACATGAGTCTATAATAATAAAATTACGACATTATATTAGTTTTAAAAAATATAAAAAATTTGGAAAATAAAGAAATATGTGTACCAAATATACACGTAACCATCTTTCCAGAATGTGTTGTGTACTCGTATGCTGACATACGAATCGGCGCATTGCACACATCAGTGTGCGCTTTGCAAGTTTCTTATATAATGATCTCTAAAAGCCAATAGTTTTTTTTTATAGAAAAAGATACCAATAATGTCTAACACCTAAAAATATTACAAAATTTCAATAGGTGAGGTCATTGCCCGCTTTGAGAGGGCTAAGCTCGTTATGTCACGGGTGGAGTCCCCTTTGGCCAGTCGCCAAAATACCTTGGACGTTTGCATTCCGTTGGAATTGAAGAAATTTTGCTCATAATTTTATTGCATTGCCAAATGAACGGGAGAAGAATCATAGTCACTCGTGTAATGTCGGTTGCATCGAAGCTCGTACCGCTATTGCACTAAACGTTGTTTCGCGTTGGAACACTTTTTCTTTTTTTGAGTTACTAGAATATAATACAAGCTATTCGTGCAGGGGCGAATACTGACTCCTGCAGCCGGAGTCAGCCTGTCTTAAAAGGCGACATAACAACCCGAACTAGGTGGTAGGGTCCCAAGCCCCCGGTGTATGCCATCATAATAACCTTGTGTTGTGTTCTGGCATTAATTATACCCGTTCTCCTACGCGGACAGCAGCCTGTTCGCGGTGTCCCTAGCGTTGCAAACATATTTAGGTGATGGTTCCTGTTCCTCAACAAATAAAAAAGGAGCGACTGCCGTTCGACCCGGGCCTAGAAAGAGAAACCTGTTTCAGAGCCTTGTATATTATAAGACCTTTGTCATTCTTGATATCATCAGGATCAGAATTTGGGATTGATATCTTGCTTTATTTTGGATCAGATAATGGGAGAAGTCAGAGTATAATTCATTTCAAGAAAACGGAATGATTGATACATACTATACATAACAAATCGATACATACATACATGACAAATTTAATAATAATTATAATCATTTATTTCGGAAACCAGGTTCCATATATAGTCACCAAAATACAAAATAATTAAATTACACAACTAAACTAAATAATAAAATTAAATATAATGAATATACTGATACCACGCAGTAATAATAATACCAATATTAAAATTAAAACTAAAATTAAAACGTGCTGCTTAAATAGATTCAGATATCTGCATTATGAATTAAGTTGAGCATGATACCGAATCCATTTTTGCAGCATCGGAATTGAATTCAATATAAATTAAAATACAAACAATGTAAATATATTTTATAGAACCCAATAAATTCTCTTACTAACAACACTAAATGATATCGAAAAAAAATGTATCCTAATTTTTTTATGGATAATATTAACTTCTTCGCACCAAAAAATGCATCTACGATTATGTGTCCCAAACGATAGTTAAGGCTTAAAATATGCTTATCGGTCTTTCCAACAAATACTATATAATAATAATAACCCTAATATTACTCATTATTTCAAATAAATGTATTTGAATGTTCATTCATCATTTGTCTCGTTTAGATCTAAAATCATTACGAGCGCAGTATGCCCTAATATTCCCGCGAGATATATCGGTTCCGCGGCCGGCGCATGTTGTGGCGTGCCGACACTTCCGCGAACCCACGAGCATTATTCAAATAAACAATGTTTATTTGCATATAAAGGGAATGAACTTCATATTTAAGGTCAAACCGAGTAATTAGAACAAAAAAATCACATTTAGAACAATTTATTCAGAAGAAAAAATTGTTTCCTAAGTACGGCTTAGTATTTAATTTAAGCAATTTTGCTAGGTTGCTATAAACTAAAGATTCCAAGTTATTAAATATTTCATAAAAATGATTATAAAATAGCATCTTTAAACAACAAAACTGAGTCATATTCTAAAACTAAATCAATTAGAAAATTAAAATATAAGAGATAATAATGTTTTTAATATTATCACTGACTAATGTCTTCTTTTGTTAGTATACGAGTATAGAACACACGGCCGCTGAAAGATAACTGAAAATTATCTACTATGAAAAATCCATACTAATATTATAAATGTAACTCTGCCTGTTACGTTTTCACGACTCTCTCTCTCTGTCCAGGATTAATGAAAGTTTTTTTTTTATTAAAAGCAATTTAGATTATGCTTATCAGTTAAATAAATTGTCAATGTTTTCTGTCTGATAACCTGGAATTATCTACATTATATTTTTAGATTTTGTTAATAACGTAATTCTAAGAGATAATGTGATTATTGATAATGTAAGTTGAATACATGACACTGTCTTAACTCTTCTTCCCACATTTATTTCAAACTTGCTGACCCGACAAACCTTGATCTGGCATATAAATTTGAAAAAAATAGCACATGTCCTTATCCAAGGATCAATCTATTTATAGACCGAAACTCAAATATATAAATATAGCTTAGGTTAACAGAATTTTATTGATCATAAAAATATACATCACTAAATTACTGACGCCGAAAAGTATTGTCATCTGATATCTACCGGCTAATTATTAACAATTACAAAATTAAATTTGAAAAATGGCAATTAACAACACTAGTGGAAAAAAATTAGGAATTCCTATTCTTTTTTTTTTTTAATGCTTAGGATCAGTAGACAAACGGCCCTCTTAATAGAAAGCAGTTACCGTTGCCTTTGAGTGTTAGTGACGCCAGGGGAATCTCTAACACAGCACAAGGTTATTATGGCGGCATACTTGTAGACCAGGGGTGGTTGCCATCCGGACGGGCTTCGAATACCAAGCTAGGTTATTTTGTCGTTTTTTACGACACGCCGTCCCTGGCCGCAGAGGAAAATTGAAAAATTTTCAACCTGGAGAAAAATGGTTATAAGGCAAATTTATATCTTTCACGCTTGACACTGGCTGCAATGGTTGCATTGCCATAAATAAAAGTATAAGTCAAGTTTAAAAAAAGAATACTGTAGTTCCGTGTGTATATCTTTTAATTTGTGATTTTTTGAATCATTTTAAGAAAACCACCGACAACGACGTTAATACATGTTAAAGAAAATAAGTAAATACGTTCAATAGCAAAAGTATTTTATTATTAAATCATCATAAAAAAAATCATCTATTTATGAAGAGGAAACTTTCCATCATTAAGTTTATTGGTTCCATATTCGTTGTTCCCACATTCATCTATGTTTTCTAATCCACAACAATGAGTAAAAGTTGATCAGAGAACATAACATTATTAAACACAGTCTGTTAAGGTTATTGTATATTAATTATTACATAAAATAAGAACATTAATTATTTTGTTAATAAGTTTTCTTTTAATCATGGGTACTACAGTCATCATTTTCTTAGTGTTAAATACCGGTTGCAACACAAACTTCCGCTTTCTGATTATTTCTTCTTCACTTCGCACTTTCGCCAACCCTGGTAGTGAGATCACCCTTTGCGACGTTAAGTCAGCACTTTTTGGGTCTACCCCCTTCTGCCAGGGACAGGCGAAGGCGGTAGGTAGAAGTTTAGTACTATCACAACGCGTTTCCCAGATTCCGAAATGAAATATTTAAATACTATATGCTACTATATTCACTTTAGCAAAAAATAAAATGTAAACTTAAAGGTAGATATGAAATAATAATTTTTTTATATTTTTAAATCTAAAACATCACCATAGTTATTTGAGCTGTGATATTTGTTACCTATTTTAATTAAAATGGCGATGGGCAGGTCACGTGGCACGGTACAACGACAACCGATGGACCATAGAAGCGACACGGTGGACAGGAACGAGTGGTAAAAGACGCTACAGCAGGAAGGGAGTGGATGAATAAAGCTATAAACCGAGAAAAGTGAGTAAAACTAGTGGAAGCCTATACCCTATAGGGGTTCCTATCCGAAAACAATCTGCGACAAATATGAGAGTATATAATATTTAGTGTTATTTATAATATTTTTGTCAAATTTATAAGCGTTTTTGTATATATATTACTAGCCGTTCCTGCTTCGCTGGTCGAATAAAAAGAATCTAAACCATTCTCGAACCCACTTGAATACATAAAGTAAAAATCCCAGATCTCGATCGCAGCGCCACCTACTGGATTCAATTGCGAATCTAAACTATTCTCGAATCCACTTGAATACACACAAAAAATTTCAACAAAATCGGTCCAGTCGTTTAGGAGGAGTTCAGTGTCATACACACGCACATAAGAATTATACATATAAAGATTTGCAATGTAAAATACGCGATTGAAAATAAAAAAGCTTATTTACTATTATTATTTGTTAGGTACCTAATAAATGATTGAAAGAACATTTACGGTTTTAGCAGCGATTGCCAACTGATTCTTTGATATAAAAAATCCATGATCGAGTCAGGCACCAGAAAGTCAGCTCAGCTTGCCATACATTCCAATATACTTCCACAGTAGAGGACACTGGGATAGTTTTAATGGGTATGCTTGAACCATGCGTTCCCTTGTCAACTGGAGTCCCACACTACAAGGTGGAGAGTGTATGAAGCATTTCCTTCTCCAGAAAAGGCGCTAGAAGGCCTTAATCTTCAGAAATCTTGGAGACGTGTGTTGTAGTCCACAATTCTTATAACCAATAAGTATACAATCACCTTAAGGTAAACAAATGTTGGGAAAGTGAATTCTATTATGCTCAGGTGTTGGAAAATCGATTTGTTCTAATAGAAATTTCCTATGTACTATTAGTTAATACTCAAAAATTTATAAAGATGTAAAAAAATCAGGTATAAATATTTGTTATATCTATACTTTTTTTTTAATAATAATAATAATTTATTCTACAACAACAAAATATTGACAATATAAAATACAACATCAATTACAAGTTACAATTAATTAAGATAAAAATAGATAAAAATAAAAATAGCAATTATTGTACTTTAAATTAAATTAATTAAAATTAAATTAAACATTATGACTGTGAAACTTAAATACTACAAACTTAAATAAAATACTTAAATTGTCAAGACTAGTCATAAATACTATTTCATTTAAAAAAAAGTCTAAGAAGGTAGTCTTATAAGGTTCCACTTGAATTAGAGGTTAACTTCTTTCTAAATCTCTTTTGCTTCGTAAGACCTTCCACATTCCGTCAGAATATTGATTGACACGCGTTCTTTTATAATGTCTATTCAAACATGTCTAATGGCAGAGGTAAGTCGGCGTTAATTTTCAGTTATAGCCATGTTTGGAGTCCGGGATCAGCTTGTCGCAAGTTATTCCATATTTTTGAATTTTTAATAAATGCAAATATTCACGTATATGGAAGAAGAGCCGTACCAAGTTTAGTAATTGTTTTAATTTCTTATTAGTGTTGAATCATACATGTGTAAATTCCAGCTACAAATACAAAACAACAATTGAATAACACTTGTAATATAAAAATTAACCACATTTGTAATAATTTCTAGTTAATTTGTTACAAATAAAGTTACAAACATGTTGTATCTCTAAATTGCATTCAAGGACTCCGCTGACCGTACAGGGTGCGCCCGCGCAACTTGATCGTCCTGCGCGACGTCGCGACGCATTTTCAAATCAGTCTTCCCGCGACCGTCGTAGAGTTTGCATGTTTCGTAGCCTATCATATCGATAGACTAGCGCAGCTCGTGAACATCGTAAACGTAAACAGTGTTGTGCTTTTTTTGTCGTATATTTTTTAATTAGTGCTGTGAAAAACCGGACACGGCGAGTTTTTTAAAAGTCAAAGGTTAGTTCTATTGATTATTTTAATCGACCCCTAACGGTTTTTAAAATGCGAATAATTTAATCGGCGGTTAGATTTAATTGGAGTGTTTAACTTTTCTAGTTTAGTGGGAAAATGCAAATTTACTATCACAAAGTAATTAATTTTTTGACTGATTCGTTTTGATAATTATCCAACACGGTTTAGTAAAAAAGTTACTCATGGGTTTTTTTATTTTCTATGCATGGGAACTTATTATTCAATGTAAACAAGCTTGTGTTACTTATAATGGATATATGATTAATAATTTAATATGTTGACACACAAAAGTAGTTATTTTTTATTGTTTTATATATTTTTAATGGCGTAATAATTTTCGTAAATTTCTGAAATTAATAAATTAAATAGCTTTAAACGTTACCTAAATATTGTTCTCTTGATTAAAAAAAAATATTTTATCACTTAGCATTATCATTTATGAACACGACTGCGTGGTCCAGACAAAAAGGACCACTCCATCGCGGTTCTTAAGTATTGTGAGAGACAAATTCATTACTCCCTTTGATATTTCACATATAAGGGAAGGGCTCAGTCTTAACTCCAAGTATTCTTAATTGGATTTTTCTTGTGCTAAGAATGTAATGGGAGAGTACAGACGCTAACCTGTTGTGCTATTTAATCCACGAGTATCTTCGTAATACTCGTAAGAGAAAGAAAGTTTAACCACTGCTAATATCATATTAAGGTAAAATTCATCATTCAGTTATTACGTACGCCATTTACAGGCTATTTACATCTAAAATATTAAAGCTTTATAAAACAATAGTATCGATAATGCAATTATTGTTCTTACGTCTCTATTTGGACAATTGCAACGAAGGTCACTTAATGTATACCTACACCTTTAAATTAATAAATACGATGTGTTATATATACTAAATAAAGTTAAGTAAATAAAGTTTATAATAATTTTAAATAATTTAAAATGTTTAGTAAATTATATCAATACATAAAGATATGTTTAGGATAAACCAAAAAAAATAGTAAGCTGGTTTGATTAAATTTGAAGCTCTAGCAAGTAATGTAAGTTATTTTTTATCAGAGTGAAGCCGAACCGAGTTGCTAGATTATAATAGTTCGTTTTATAAATAAAAGTGAAACTCTTATTTATTAAAATATCTTTATGTCTTTAATAAAAATGTAAAGTTTCTAGCATGGTATGACCGTAAAGAGAAGAATGCCATGTCTATTTTATATTTGTAAGTCCACGGACAAAAAACATGCTCAGATTACGAATTTGACAGCTTAAACACATGTATTTCTGCAAATAAAGATGATTTAATTTGTCTTTACCCATAACACAATTGCAATATTACTTACTTTGAGGCTTGATGACGTTTGGGTAAAATGTCCCACTATATTTATTATTATTCAATATTAGTATTCTTCGTGTGTAATGTAGATTATTACTATTTTAAACCTAATAGAAATATACATCGGTGTAAAGAGGAAGATAAATTAATGGAATTTATTTATTACATACATTTTATTTACTTGTCGATTTGGAAAAGCAAATTTTGCATCTAAACTTTATCCGCTGTGCAACCGATTAGCAGTCTTAGTGACGCTCATAACACCTGATATCATTTAAAACACCTATCTGGTATTTTGATTATGACTGAATCAAAGTCCGTTGTTTTTATCCGTGCAGGGACGAAGAAAGAATACTGACTTCTGCGGCCGGGGTCGGCTTGTAGTAAAAGGTGACAAACAACCCACTCTAGCTACGTGGTAGGGCCCCAAGCCCGTCTAGATGCGACCACCTTTCGTCTTAAATATGCCGCCATAATAACTTTGTGTTGTGTTCCGGCATTAGTGACCCAATTTCCTGTACCCTTTTGGGACAGCAGCGTATTCGCGATGCCACTGGCGTTGCAAAGGCGATGATAACTGCTAAATTCTAAGTGGGCCGTCAGCCTGTCTGCTGTCCTACAGCAATAAAAAAAGAAGTCCCCCAGAATAATTCTTTCACTCTGTCGTCACATCCAGCTCGCATAAACACTCAATACCTACCAGTAACTGTACTACTCATCCTATCCCTTGCCTAGTGTTATTTAATAATCATAAAATTATTCATTTCTTATATACTTATTGCATTACTTTTCATTGCTTTTTACAATATTTATCACAATGATATTGGCTGACGTATTATGATAATCAGAATAATTTGTACTTTTTATTTTTTTGGAATGATTGGGCTTGACACGGACGCGATAAGTTGCGTCAGAATTGATAATTTACTCGATTTTACTATTCGTGATTATCATTATGTGTTGCTTTATTTATCTGATATGTTCGGCACTTGGTAATATCGTTTCCTTTAATAAAGTAATCAAAACATTTTTAAGGCACTAATCAGTAGATCAGAGGATCAGTATTGGTCCTTAAAACTAGCGTTTATTGTCTTTGAGCTAATTTACAACAAAAAAGTCGTCTGCCAATCATTGTCCACAGCTGGATATAGGCTTTCCTAAGTTTGGGTCACATACCATCTATGCCATCTTGTTTTCTTTTTCTGGATGGGGAAAAAACAAAGTATTCACTTGTTTATCTTCTTTTTCCTGCTCTTATACCAAACTATGTGGGGTCGGCACAACAGGTTCTCTCCTTCCGCTCTCTCTATTAGCCGCCATCTGAACATGCATACCATATCATCTTTTACACAATCCCTCCATTTTTTCTTTGGTTTACCTCTCCTGTTGTATTCATCCATTTTCATTTCTAGTATCCTTCTGGATATTATATATTTTTTAGTTTTACAATAGAACTTAAGAAGTTTGAATAAAAATAAAAATATTGATTTAAAGACTCAGGTTCTTTTGTTTCTGTTTTTCTTTGTGGAAAGTATTTTTTTACAATTGATGATATAGCTGATACAGAGATAACGTAAGTGGTTTATACAGCGTCTGTGAGTTCAATACCTATGCAAAATATTAAGATTGTAACACTTAGGGATTGCAATAACTTAGCGGATGTGAAATTAAAAACGAAGATTTACTTCATACTATATATTATAATTTTTTTTCTATTTTTTCCATGTCATGTGAAAGAAACTAGTTTGCTTTATAAAGCCGTTATAGCTTAATTTTTGAATCTTAATGTGGAATAAAAATTAATAAAGATCCGTGGGAAACACTTAGAGATAATATTAATAAAGGCAATTTAGGTTATTAGAATCTTGGTAGTTTAATCGTAAAAAAATAAATCGTAATAACTAATATTTGATATTCGTGGACACGGAAGGAATAAAATGAAAAATAACGGAAAATTGTGTACCAAATCTAAGATTATCTTTGCGATTTTGTATCTTTGTTTTTAAGATAATAAATTGTGTTATGAATTTGTAGATTGGTATACAAAGTTATCTTTAAGTATGGGATTGTTGCGTTGTTAGATTTGTCATACTTAATTACAATGTACTTTATATTTTGACAATTTATAATATGAAATTATGAGTACAAATAAATAAAATATGAGTGCATGCGTGTCTGATGACAAAAGTCTAGACATATGAGTGTTCGTACAACAAACGAAATGTGGTCATAAGTCCGATGGACCGATTAAGCTGATGCTTGAATGCGTTGAATAGGAAAAGCTGGAGAAATATACTTTAAACTTTGGAAGGCCTATGTCTAGCATTGGATTTACAAGCTGGATTTGTTGACTTTAATTGATACTCGTGGTTTTTCATATCATCGTTTTTTGCGGTCGTTCCTCTTTATTCCTTGACGGTTCATCTTACATTTCACAACTCATATTATTATATATTAATTTTTAAAGATATTTTTTTATATAATGTTCTGCGTTTAAAGAAATCAAGTCAATAGGCGGCGATGTAGTAGGATGTGTCTGCCTTACTTCATAACCTACTTTTGTAATAATACGGACTAATGAAAGAAAGAAAAAATTAATTTATTTGTAAAAAGTAACGATATGCATTTCAATGTATCTATTACCGTTTGTGATGATACGAAACATTTATTGGAATTCTGAAAATAGCCCCAACTAACCGCCAGGGCTGGATATAACACACGCCCGCTGTCATTTTGCTTTATTTAAATTCCTCTAGAACTTGGCGCGAAGTTAATTCTAAGTTTACTCTTTCACTTCCATCATGGTGCTAAACAATTACGACCATTCGTTGTGTTTGCATGATATGTGAAATGCATTGATCGATTGTCTTACGTGACTTAGGGTTTTTTTTAAATATACAACCTCCATGGCGTAACGGCCGCACATTGGTCTACTGAAATCACGGGTTCAACTGCCACCATTGGAAGATCAGCACTGGTGGCTTACGACCAGATAATCGCTGAGATGGATCCAGTTTAGGTTTACCATTCTTGATTATAATTAAATTATTTTTATTAGTGGTGTATGTTGTGATAGCTCTAAATAAATGTTTCTTTCTTTCTTTAACTCACCCCGACTCTGGGGGTTTATGCATAATATGTATTTACTATTCTACCGGCACGCTATGATGGCCGTTTTGACGTTTGTCCACTCATGAAGTTTTATATTAATTAGTAATTACATTTGAAGGAGCAAATTGCTATTCTTTATTGTCAATAGTGACGTGTAGTTAGTCACAATAAAGAACAGCAATTTGCTCCTTCAAATGTAATTACTAATTAATACAAAACTTCATGAGTGAACAAACGTCAAAACGGCCATCATAGCGTGCCGGTAGCATAGTTGACCCGGCAAACGTTGTCCTGCCATATGAATTAAATAAAAAAGTAGCCCATGTTCGTCTCCAAGGTCCAGTTTATGACTGTATCGAAATGCATCAAAATCCATTCAGTAGCTTTTGCGTGAAAGAGTAACAAACATCTATACATCCATACATACAAATTTTCACGTTTATATTATTAATAGTAAGGATTTCCAAAAGACTAATAAATAAGTTGTCTTCTATCCATAACACAAGCGATCTGCTGCTTACTCTATACTAGACCGGGACTAGGTGCAGTGTGACTGGTCCCAATCCATACTAATATTATAAATGCGAAAGTAACTCTGTCTGTCTGTCTGTCTGTTCCTCTTTCACGCCTAAACGGCTGAACGGATTTTGATCAAATTTGGTATGGTGATAGATGATAACCTAGAAATGGTCATAGGCTATAAATAATCACGCCATCGTTCTTAGGGGGTAGGCAGTAGGCAGATAACTAAATTGAGTTAGTGATTTTTTGTGCTTATCCGGTATCTATGAGAATCGGCCAACATCTATTTTTCATCCCCCTAAATGTTAGGGGTGACCCACCCCCAAAAAAATTTTTTTAATTTTTTGACATTTTATTATTTATATGGCAGAACAACGTTTGCCGGGTCAGCTAGTATCTATATATTAATACGTGAAGTAAAGACTTTGTACCCCTTTTTACGAAAATAGCGCGGACGGAGGAGTATAAAATTTGGCACAATTAAAGTTTATATAAAGGAAAAATGCAGAAAGCTTTTTGCCTAAAATCCATTAGAAATACATTAAATTATTTAAAATAAATATTACACATACTACTGCTCGAATGATACACAACATACACACACATACATATCTTAATTACACTTTTCTTTTAAAGTTTAATAGTTCATATAATTGAAGATAGGTGGCGTATTGAGTTCAGTGTTGCAATTAATTAATTTCAACAGTACTTATAAACATCTCTCGTTTATACTACGGAATGAATTGGAAATTATATATAACAACGATTACAGTGCTTATTATCGATAGGTTATCGGAATGAGTCGTACACACTGAAACATTTTATTTATCGCTTCTATTAAAACAATACTCTCTTATTATGTACCGGATTTGGGTTGATGTGAGAACATGTCACACATATTGACATAATTATCAGAATGTGTAACCCCATCTATACAAATAAATAAAATTGAAGGGTCTGTTTGTAATATTAAAATAACCGCTTTTTACTAAGTGCATTCGGACGTATACACGGTACATATGCCAAAACAAAATTTTTTACAATTTTTGTCTGTCCGTCTGTCTGTTTGGTCCGGCTAATCTCTGAAATGGCTGCACCGATTTTGACGGGACTTTCACTGGCAGATAGCTGAAGTACCAAGGAGTAACTTAGGCTATTTTTATTTTAGAAAAAAAAAATAGTTTTTGTTAAAAATGATAAGTTTTGGAAATTTTATAATCCAACTTAAGTTGACCTCAGATTTATATCATTAATCATATGAAATAGGGTTCAGCTTAGGCTGGACGTTTTAGGTTGAATTTTCAATTTAATTTGACATCATATATCCAAAAAATGCTGCCTAAAGTCACTATTCCACGCGGACGGAGTCGCGGGCACAGCTAGTGAAATATAGAAATAAAACTTTTAAATGTAACTAAATGGCTAGTGGAGTATTTTGAAGCCTATCTATTGGATTACTTCGTATGTTCTAAAAAAATAGCTAATTTGTTATGAGTGACAGTGTTATTATCTCTTATATGACTCCTGTAAAATTTATTCAAATGGAGTTACGCATTCCGATAGCTAAGCCATCATTACGTAACTATGTACAAAAGTGGGGAATTCCTTTTCCTAAACCTTCGTGATGCAATGACTTTTGTATTCGCGTCCCAAGTGGGCATGTTTATATATGTAATAAATAGGTGCATAATAAAAAAATAAATCTCCTTAAATCCTCCCGTCTGTACGGAGCGTACCGGAGTAGGAATACTAACCCCTGCGGCCGGTCGTAAAAGGCGACAAAACAACCCTAGCTACGTGGTAGGGCCACAAGCCCGTATGGATGGCAACTGGGTCTATAAGGATGCCGCCATAATAACCTTGTGTGGTATTCCGGCATTAGTGACCCAGGTACCTGTATCGCTATGGGACAGCAGCGTGTTCGCGGTGCCCCTAGCGTCGCAAACATCCATAGGCGACGGTAACTGCTAACGAAAATGGGCCGTCAACCTAAAGAATTTTTTTAATTTGTATATCGGTTTTCTAGTATCCATGAGCGCTCTGCTGTTTTCTTTGGGGCTAGAGTGCGCGTTGTCAAATATGTCGGAATATTTAAATAAAGTATCTGAATAATAATATAATTATGTTAGTTTGTGCATCATTTGCTATAGTTTTCCGTTCTGCGTCATTTTTCACCGCAAAATCCGATTTGGTGATTCAACGGTGAATGAGTGACCTCATATGTTCAAATTGATGTTTAATGTTATTAAGATGTTGTTATAATAATTATATTAATATTGTACTTTTTTCCATTAATCAGCCTATAAGCTCGTATATTTGGTTTTTAGTTCTTGCTTATTTTGATATAAATTTTGCAGCCAGTGACAATTTTACGGGTAATTAATTATTATCTTAGGCTCAGGGTTTCAGGATATGAAGATCATGTCTTGAATGTTCCCAGGCCTGTAAACGTCCTGTTCGTCAGGCTCTCTGATCCAGGTTTGAAGAATGAAAAGTCATTTAGGAAGTAGTAAAAAATGTAATTCCTCTTAGGTTTGTAACCTTCAGGAAAGGAGAAGCACCCTTCAGATTTCCTTTCGTCTATTTTCTTGTCTTTACTCAGTGTTGTTTTCGGAAGGGCTTAAATACATCGGAACACGAAAAATCCAAAAAAAAAGTACAATTTTATTTACGAGTTCAGACGTAAATTTATACATAGCATTTTTATCTGTGCAGGGGCGGAGAAAGAATAGTAACCTCTGCAGCCGGGGTCGGCCTGTCGTAGAAGTCGACAAAACAATCCTAGTTACGTGGTAGAGCCCAAAGCCCGTCTGGATGGCAACCACCCTGGTGTATAAGTATGCCGCCATAATAACCTTTCGTTGTGTTCTGGCATTAGTTATCCAGGTTCCTGGACCACTATGGGACAGCAGCGTGTTCGCGGTGGCAGTAGCGTAGCAAACATCCATAGATTATGGTAACCATAGAGTATGGTGTTGTTCCTCCAATAAAAAAAGCATAATTAGAAATGAGATAATTTAATTTGGCTGTATGAATTTTTATATGTCGATTTATGTCGTTCACACTCGCCCGTGGCTCCCGTGGTTTGACAGTGACATTGACATTTTGAGAGAGAGAGAGTCACAAATGAGGAGATTCTGCGGCGAGCTGGACGGAAAAGGGAACTTATGTCTGTCATCAAGAGGCGAAAAACTGCATATCTCGGTCACATGCTTAGGCACGATAGATATAGCCTCTTGCAACTTATAATGATAGGCAAGGTAAACGGCGAATTGGTCGGAGAAAGAAGTCGTGGCTCCGTAACATCCGAGAGTGGACTGGAATAGTGAGCGTATCCGAATTGTTTCGACTCGCTAAGGACAGACAACAATTTCAGAAGTTGGTAGCCAACCTTCACTAGTTGGAGAGGCACTTGAAGAAGAAGAATTGACATTTTGACACTGTGATGTATAGTCACATAGACATGCCATAATTCCCTCTTTTTAACACAAAAATATCTGTATCGTTTTACCTTTTCAGTTCAACCAAAGTTCTCTCAAGCCAGTGTTATCATATAAGCCGATATGTTATTGAACAGCCTTGTACCGCGGAAGTGTTTGCGCGGCCCCTATAGGCCGCTGACTTTTTTTTATCAAAACCTGATTGTCCAGTGATATAAACAATTTATCAACGCTTAATGGAATTCATGGTTTTAGGATATTTTTTATTATTGGCGTATTTGTCGCTCGGAAGGTGTAGATCATTATTGTATATGTTTATCTTGATGGTGTATGTTTATCTTGATAGTTCTTTGATGGTTAATTCCAGTAAAATTGTTGGTCTGCACAGAGTACCATAATTCGAAGTTCGCATATATTAAACTTTGTTGTTAAGGAATTTACCAACTAAAGTTCAATAATGTCAAAAACGTCTTTATAATTTTTGGCAAAATTATGTTAATTTATACTTTAAAATATTTTGACTTTTCGTGGTAGGAAATTTTTGGCTTAGCTATTATAGAATGAATGGAAGAACTCTTCCGACTTCTATCTCGGTTGCATTAGGATGGAGCTTGAACTTCAAAGTCAAAGACAGAGACTTTTAGTTTCTGTGACATTTATATTTTGTGTTTTGACAGATTAAATTTGATTTTTACAAAATTATTGCTTAAAAAATATCCAGAAAGAGAGCCATATTTTTCCCTTGCGCTCATCACCTTAAAAGGAGAAGTCATTTGTCACGTTTACGACCCCTTTGAAATGTAATATAGTGATATGGTGAATCACTGAGATGATGAACATAAGGACATAGGTGGAAAATGGCTCGTGTTAAGACTCGCTCGTAACGGCACTCTGTCGTCTGCTCATTAAAAACCTCCCCGAGGTTTCTACTCTAGCCGCCTATATCCGGGGTGCCGGGACGTGATACTAGCCAGCGACTGCCACCCCGAACAGCGCTGACCCATGGTGAGCGCGGACCTCAATACTGCAGGGGAAAAATCCCGCAGACATTGGGGAAGTTAACACTCCTGGAATATTATTACCCGGGTAGAGGCCAATAATGCGTACAGCTTATCCTTACTCCGAAAAGGGAAACGTTACTGGACTCTGCTATATATAATGTTTTCAAATAGACCCGCCTATATTTTCAAAGCAAAACGAACATAATGCCGTGTCCGTAATCTCTTCGCTTAGCATTAATTTTCTTTAACAACTCAAATGTTATGTTATGTTCAAATAAGGAAATATTACAATAAATATAATAATTGTTAAACATATCGATTACAGTAAAGTTATATTTAAGTGTGATGTAACATTTTCTCATGGTACTAACTTCACTTGAAGTGAATTGTGACTACGTAATATGACAGTTTGAATAATATACTTGGTGGCTATAGTTAGCTTTCTACGTATTTGAAAAAATAATTTCACATTCCTTTTCCATGTGTCTGAAATATTGAAGTGAAACTTCTTTGGGCGCGTGAGGGTAAAATTTTTACGGATCAAACGGAAATTGGCGTCACGAAGATGTGTACATTTTACAAAACGTTTTTTCTAATACTTGCATTTTTAAACTCGTGATATCTTTCGAATGGAATGTCCGAATTGAAAAATTCAAAAAAATTATATAAAGGTACTGAATCAGTCTTGAATATGAAGTAATTTATTTAGTACTAATAACATAATTTGTTTCTAAATACTGTTTTTTTCATCAAAATTCAGCATCTGAAAATATGTTCTATTTTCTCTATTTACGAGTATAAAAAAAAAATAACGCGCATAGGAATATTAAAAACAATTTTTTATGACTTACTGTAATTCTTGCAACATACCTACTGCAAAAATTGAGGTGAATTTGTGGTTACAGTGCTGATTTAAATACTATGCAATAATCACGGAAAGCGGTAAAAGAAACCTGATTTTTTTATTTTTATAGTCTTACAAGACTAGAAAATAAAGTAATCTAATATATAAAATTCTCGTGTCACAGTTTTCGTTGCCATACTCCTCCGAAACGGCTTGACCGATTTTGATGAAATTTTTTGTGCTTATCCGGTATCTATGAGAATCGGCCAACATCTATTTTTCATCCCCCTAAATGTTAGGGGTGACCCACCCCCAAATTTTTTTTTATTTTTTTACATTTTATTATTTATATGGCAGAACAACGTTTGCCGGGTCAGCTAGTCCTATTATATATTTCTACACGGCTACACGGCCAAGCCGTACGTAGACGTAGATATGTATGTCAATGTAAAACATAGTATGTCACGACGATGGTAATAAACCGGACGGGATGACATTGGTGCATTCTGATATGTGAAGCTACGTGCGTTGGCGGCTTCCCGTCTTCCAGATACAGCTTTGGTAGCCGGTTCTGCAGCCGCACAACGAGAGAACCTGAAACGCCGCAAATATTCATCCATTGGCAGCGGATTCATATTTGCGGGTTTCGATGTTGAGACTCTGGGGCCATGGGGTCCATAAGCCTTTATCGAGACCTGGCAAAACCCTTACGGGATCGAAACGCTGGTCTGTATTTGGGGCAAAGGATAAGTATGCCCATCATATATTTTTCTCCGTGTAGGGGTGGAGTAAGTATACTAACCCATGCGGCCGCGATCAGCCTGTCGTAAGAGGCGATAAAACAACCGTAACCGTAACTCAAGTTTCTATACCCTTAAGGGACAGCAGTGTGTTCGCGATGCCACTGGCATTGCAAACACCCATAGGCGACAGTAACTGCTAAATTCTAAGCGGGCCGTCAGCCTGTCTGTTGTCTCACAGCAATAAAAAAAATACATAATTTACTCATATGCTCAGTTGTATAGAATGATTAGTAACAAAAAATTTAAAACGTACAGTGGCGTGGCGACGATGCGCTGCAAACAGATTAGCCTACTAACGTGTAAACCTGTACCGATAGCAAAAAGTTTAGAAATCCATACTAATATTATAAATGCGAAAGTAACTCTGTCTGTCTGTTCCTCTTTCACGCCTAAACGGCTGAACGGATTTTGATGAAATTTGGTATGGTGATAGATGATAACCTAGAAATGGTCATAGGCTATAAATAATCACGCCATCGTTCTTAGGGGGTAGGCAGTAGGCAGATAACTAAATTGAGTTAGTGATTTTTTGTGCTTATCCGGTATCTATGAGAATCGGCCAACATCTATTTTTCATCCCCCTAAATGTTAGGGGTGACCCACCCCCAAAATTTTTTTTTTAATTTTTTGACATTTTATTATTTATATGGCAGAACAACGTTTGCCGGGTCAGCTAGTAGTTTTATATATTTTAGTAGCAGTTCATTCCCGTAGAATCTTGAACTTCAGCGTCTCCTGTTTTGTCTAAAAGCAGAATAATCCAACTAGAAAAGGAACAGTAAAAAATATTCTCATATACTCTACGAGTTTTATTACAGGGGTGGCCAAGCGCTTTGATAGTCCGAGCAATTTTTCAAAATTTGAAATTTTTCGTAAGCCGCATTTAAAAATGTATTAAAAAGGTATGCAAAAATAATATCATTCTTAACTTGGATGGAAATGAGATTTTGTACAACGTTGCACTTAATCTTTCATATCTGTTGTCAGTAATTTAAAAGACATTTTGTAACACGACGGAACACATAGTAATTTTTTAAAATATAATAACACAAAAATGAAAAGGAAACACGGGTCCATTTATTGAGAGCCATAAATAATCTTTATTAATAACATAAATAATCTGCTTTATTATATCAGCGAAGCGTAAAAAAAACATATTTATGAATATATATTGGTTTTATAGAGGCTACTAATGTCTGCTCTATCAAATCCAAAAACCGTGAATTAGAAAAAGCGCTTTTTACGTCTATCTAGAAAGGGATTGGGTGGCCCTGTTCTTCCTAATAGTGCTTGCATTTTAACAATGATTCTTGATTTTATCTACTTGTATAGAATAAATGTTTTCTGTGTCTTTAATTTGATTACTTATTAGTACTTATAACAGCAAAGATAAAATTATATACTTTATTTTCCGGTTTGCCCATTCACGCATAATAATTTATGTATAAATTGGTTATTTAAAAATGTAAAACAAATTAGTCATCCATAATAGAAAAGTAATAAAAACATTTATTACAATAAAATAAATATGTTTAAAGAAATTTAATAGTAAATTTACGATATACACTAGATTTATTTATTTATTGAATAACAGGTGTATATTATTAAAAACATCTTATTAGTTACGTTTATTAATATTTATTGTATGGATCTTTTGTATTATAAAGAACGTGTTATTAATAAGAAGTCGGTTAATAAATAAACAAAAATGACGAGAAAAATAAACGTCGATTTTATATTTATTATTATTGGGTTGTAAGAAGTCCTACCAAGATTTAAGGGTAAAAATCAACTCACATCCGAGGTCATGGTAATTACTTATCACGTATAGGCCTTCGGCTAAACTTTGAGCTTGTAAAACAATTTCCTTGGAGGCTCCACTTCGGATAGCCTGTGAGGACCACGGGTTCGAATCCAGCCCCGAGTCTGGATGTGTTTATATATATAATATGTATTTTTTTTTAAAGTAAAAGTATGTAAATTGCCTCTTATCCATAACGCAAGTCTTCTTCTGCTTACTTTGGGTCTAGATGAAGCTGTGAAGAATTGTGCAGTTTTTTTTATAGCTTCGGAACATCAGACAGGCTGGCAGCCCACTTAATACAAAGCAGTTACCGTCGCCTATGGATATTTGCGATGCTAGGGGCACCGCGAAAACTACCGTCCCATAGATACGATTAGGTACAGAAACCTGGGTCACTACTGCCGGAACACAACACAAGGTTATTATAACCAATATGCCAGTTAAATTGAAGGGACAGGTCTATAAGACCATCATTAGGCCTGTCCTTTTATACGGATGTGGAGCGTGGCCGGTGCTGGAGCGACACAAGCAGGCACTGTGAGTCACGGAGATAAATATGCTGCGGTGGATGTGTGGAGTAACGCGGAAGGACTGTGTTAGGAACTCTCGCATTCAGGGCAGCCTTCATGTCCGTGACATTGCGGATAAATTGCAGGAGTGTCGCTTTCGCTGGTATGGCCACGTTTTACGGCAACCGGATACTTTGGGGAATAAATGTCTGGCCATACCGCCACCGCCGGGCCCCGACAGGAGGGATAGACGGAAGCGGACCCCGGGCGCCAAAACGAGAGTTTGGGTTGCAACCGGGACTCAACGCTAAGATGATGATGATAATGATGACAACACAAGGGGCCTTAGCTAGTTTGTTTTGTCATCCTGTACGTCAGGCTGTCCCCGGCTGCTGAGGTTGGTATTCTTATTCCGCCCCTGGATGGAGAATTATTTGCTATACCGTAAATTAGATAAAATCTTTGAATAAAGTAAACACTTGTTGTTGCTATCGGTCCCAGTTGGTAACGGAAGTGAATGAAGCGTGCGGTTGCGTAATGTCGGCCATTGTCTTTCGTTGCGGACGGTACTTCCAGGGCACATGTGACACTACTTTTAACACATGTATAGTTTTGGTTCTTATGCAACAGAGCTCCCATATCAAGTTGAATTAGGTTTTCCCACAAGACACATTTGGCTTTATTGAGTTTTGTTTTCGAAGGACATAATATATTTTTATATAATACCTAATTCTTCTAAGCGTGTTTCTGATTGAACTCCTAAACAGTTGGACCGATTTTAATGAAATACTTTGCGTGTTCCATTGGATGGATAGTTTACATTCTCATTCTACTGCAGATTTTAAATTTTTTATCAACATTTGCCGACTTAGCTAGTTTTTGTATAGAATGAATATTATATGTATGTATGACACGGTCGTCTCAGTGCTTAGCAAGGGTCAGTTTCAACCACACAGTACAAAATTTTTATATGATGCAAAAAGTTTGTTGTATTCTGAATTGTATATTTGTCCCACATTATAGGTTTAACACTAGAGAAGGGAAGGTTTCTTTCGCTTCTTACAAGATTCCTATTTCGGTTTCAATCGGAACTCTTACTTTAATAATAACTAACCGTCCCCGCCCTCTTCGCTGGTCGAATAACAGAAAAAGTAAATCGAAAAAATATGAAAAGTTTTCGTACGCATGAGTGCTACACTGGTCACCCCACTACTCCTATAAAAATCGTTGATTCTTGAAATAAAACTTTGAAAATTTAATTGAAATATATCCATAGTTTTGCCGTGATGCGTGCACATCTGCGAAACTTCTATCACTTATATAGAGAAGATAAATATACGAGTTTATATATAATAATAAACTATGGGCCTTATGAGAAAGGTCATGGTCGCTCAGAGGGCAATGGAGAGGGCTATGCTCGGAGTTTCCCTGCGAGATCGAATCAGAAATGAGGAGATTCGCAGGAGAACCAAAGTAGCCGACATAGCCCGGATGATTGCAAAACTGAAGTGGCAGTGGGCTGGGCACATAGCTCGAAGGACTGATGGCCGTTGGGGCAGAAAAGTCCTCGAATGGCGACCGCGTACCGGAAGACGCAGTGTTGGTAGGCCCCCCACAAGATGGACCGATGATCTGGTCAAGATCGCCGGAATAGGTTGGATGAGGGCAGCGCAGGACCGATTATCGTGGAGATCTTTGGGGGAGGCCTTTGTCCAGCAGTGGGCGTCTTCCGGCTGAAATGATGATGATGATGATGATGAAATATACGAGTACCATGACAATTGTCACAGCGCCATCTAGTTCCAAAGTAAACTGCATAACGCTTGTGTTTTAACAATTAGATGACTGTTATATACCTTCATTTTGGAAATAAATGCATATTCTACATAAACACCAAGACTCGGTTCAGGAATCGGACTAATTATAACCATAGGCGTTCCAATATGGAAAACCACTGAGGAGGTCGTCTTTGAAGAACGCTATTTAGTATTGGAGGACAATGCTTCGTGTCTTATTCATCAGTTTCATCAAGCTAGGTAGCTTAGACACGGCAAAGGACACTCTTGCCAAGGACAAATCAATGAATCGTCAATTTAATTGTTACTGTCGCAATAAAAATTAAATAATAGACTATAATTTTTAAATGGAGAATCTAAAACGAAGTTTAATTAAAATAGAAATGGCAATAACGCGTCTAGACATTTATATTAATGGCGATCAATCAAAATTAACTGGCAACACTGAATGACAGGTTCATGTTTGCAGCCACTGTGATGATTAACACGAATCTGTTTTTAAAATATCAAATCACTTTAGTCTAATAAAGAAGTCCTAAGAATGTTGATAGACTGTGAGTTTAAAAGAATATATATATATATAGTATATATAGATGTCTACTAGACTAAAATTGACTAATAGTCTAACTGAAAAACATCCAAAAAAATAACATCAATTTTATTACTTTCATTAACATTTCAGTGTGATGTTTTCTCGCTTCAAGGATGTATAAGACATACATTTAACAGGCAAGGTCATTTATAGGCCTAGGCATTTATAGGATTTTTCCACTCAATTCCTTGATGAGGCAAAAAGGATCTTTAAAAACTTAAGTCTCAGGTTTATGTATTTATTTATTTTTCCTTTAAGTATTATGATACAGCTTAGCTAACAGTATTTCTTAAAGCTCTTGATTGTGATCAAATATTCGTTAATAACTATTTATTATATACAATAAGTACATAGAGAAATAAGTAAAATATTTGTTGGTGTGAGCAAATAGGTAACTTAAAAATAAAGAAAATCAAATTATTTTAGGTTCTAACTAGTAAACATAACGCGAAAAACAATAACAAATAATTTTCGTTTTGTATAATGTTACTGAGGTAGGTACTAGCGTCAAAGACACAGACTTAGCCTAGTTTAGACGTTCATTTTCTTTAAATACCTTTGATTCGTTGGTAATAAACTTTTTATTTATTTTTTAATGTGACGTCACAAGATGGCCGCTCCCTCTTTAGGTCTTGTAATCTGTAGATAAAAAAACTTGTGGCATAGCACTTAGCAGTATCGAGTCAACAACAGACCAAAAAGGTTGTGACAGCTATAACCACACTGGCAAAGAAAAATATTATTATTTTCTTTTCGTAATCTGCCAAATATTTTTCAATTTGAATGACAGATGGGGATTGAGAAAACACAATCGGCTTTTGTATTTGATTTTGTACAAATGTATTCGTTAATATAATAATAGTTGAGAATCCTTGTTTCATTAATCTGGCAACAGTTGACACAGCACCCCATAAACTCATAAAACAATGATATTAGAAACTTTATTTTCAATACTAAATTTAATATATTCTCTATTCTGTCCATATGAAATAACCAATTTATAATTCAGTTTGTGTATAATGTAAACAAAAGAAATATGTCGTGGTATAGAATAAACAGAAGCTTATTAGACTCGACGTCTTTGTCAGAACTAGACAGATGTTTTTGTGGTGTTGTTTCATTTATTGACTTGTATTGGAAGCTATGCAGCACAAATGTTTAAAAAGTTTTTACTCCATGCTAGTTTGACAGATAGATCTGTCACTTCGCTCGTAGTGTTGTACCAAAAATTATGTGCTGAGTACTATTCTTCTTCGTCTTTGTGCTCTTATCCCAGCTATGTGGGGTTGGCTCAACATGTCCTCTCCTACCACTCTATTAGTCGTTATCTGAACACTCACACATTTTTTGCCACTTCTTCTTTTCTTTGGTCCACCTCTCCTTTTGCATTTCGCATTATATGGCCATACCAGGCTAACCTATTACTTTTCAACTTTTCAATCACTGCTACTTTCGCGCTACTTTCAAACTTCTCCTGATATATTCATTTCTAATTTTATCAATTTTTGTAACTCCACTGATCCATCTCAACATTCGCCGCATCTCTGCTGCATGCATCATACTTCCCCTTTGTGGCTCAGCATTCCGAACCATACAAAATGAAAATAAAAGTAAAATGTTTAATCCTTGTTAATAAATCTCTTTTCATACTCGTATATAAAAGCCTTTTAAACCAACTTGAATAGACAAGTCGCTACAGATAATCCATAAATGATATGGGACTTTGCTTCCAGGTACTGTTTATCAAAGCAGTTTAAATAAGTTATCTGAGACGCACGTGTCAATACATATGGATAGAGCCCATTTTATATTAGAGTGCACTGATTTGAATTAATACACGTTCATGTTGTTACATGTTGATCATCTGTGGTATTAAAAAAATACAATATGCTGTGAATATAGCATGTAGTCCCAAAGTATAAAGAATACTGATAGTACCAGAAAACTGATATACGTGTAAGTCATATTTACTTCTTATGGAGCATTTGGAAAAAATGATAACAGTAAAAGTTTTACAACTTGGGTCACTAATGCCGGAACACAACACAAGGTTATTATGGCGACATACTTAAGACCAAAGGTGGTCGCCATCCAGACGGGCTTGAGGCCCTACCACGTAGCTAGGGTGGGTTGTTTTGTCGGCTTTTACGACAGGCCGACCCCGGCTACAAAGGTTAGTATTCTTTCTCCGCTAATGCACGGATAATTTTGCAATTTAATTATAAATTTGTAAAATGTAGGTTATCATACTAATATTTTAAATGTGAAAGTAAGTTTGTTTGTTACGCTTTCACGCCAAAACTACTTAATCGATCATCACGAAACTTTGTACACATATTTTCGGAGATATTAGAAGTAACATAGGATGCTTTTTATTGGATTTTTTTTTACGAAATTACCCTTTTTAATTTTTTTTTCGATTTAATTTTGCCTGTTAAAGCGGAGCAGGCGTGATCGGCTACGTGAGTACTTAATAAATAACAAGTTATAGGTATAAAATAAGACTACAAAAAATCTCTGGGGCGTTTCTTTTCTAACTAGCCATTTTGTTTTGGAAAAGGTAAAAGGTTGTTTCTGACATTCAATAAGTGATCTAAAAGATTTTATTGTCAAATAAATAATTTTGATTTCTTTGGAATCGAACCAATGAACATGATTAGTTTAATTTTAAATAAAAACTTTTATTAGTAGAGTTCGTTTACCCATTCATTGTCATTACGGCTGACTGGTTACATGTGATGCCTCATTGAATCGCTTTCACGGGACCTACTCCTTTGCAATGTAATTATAATTGCTTACTAAGTTGTTATTGTAATTATACACATATCATTACGTTTTTACGGTCACAAGTTATCATAGCATAACATTTATTCGATGATACGGCTGGTTCAGTGGCTACTCAAGTTGTCTGGTTGTGTGTGCGTTCGTTTTCCATGGAGAATAAAATATTTATATATAGTAAATATTTTGTTCGGGTCTCGGTTAAAAGTGTGTTATATTAAGGTGGCGCCAAATAATATATGGTGTAAATTTTCGAGGAAAGCGCCAATAGTTATTAGAGTGGGATAGAATTTTTTTACTCGGCATGCTTCATTCATAGCAGACTGACATTCAGACATTCTGGCGGGTTCTTGAATTATGATTTGCAGTGTACAGCTGGACACTTTCAACTTCTTCATATGAGATGATGCTTCTTATTCTTCCCTCCATATATAAAATGAACCTTCTATAGTTAGTAAAAGATGTTTTCTACAAAAACCGTCATATGTGAGTTTCCAATCGGTTTGCATTTTCTACATGATTTAAATGTCGAACGACTATCATTCAGAAATATACAATTCATCTAATAATATTCATTACATTACAAATATATTCTAAAATATCGATTATTTGTAGGATCGAATAGATTACCCTTTCTTTATTTTCATTATAGATCCGATTTATAGATCGTAATGCTGGGCCACAAAAGGAAAGGATGAAAGGATATTGCATGCGGATGTTGAGATGGATGAGCGGAGTTACAAAAATGGATATATCACGGGAAGTTTGAAAGTAGCGTTAGTAATTGAGAAGTTAAAAATAATAGGCTAGCCGGGTTTGGCTATATAACTCGAAATGAGAGTGGGGATACAAAAGGGGTAGACCAAAGAAAAAATGGATGGATTATGTATAAGATCGTATGGCAAAAAAGGTGTGAATGCGCAGATGATTAATAGAGGAGAGTAGAAGGAGAGAACATGTTGTACTGACCCCACATAGCTGGGATAAGTTCAGGAAGAAGAAGTACACTATAAGAACGTTAAAATTTGTAATGTATATTGTATGTCATTCTGTTTGTCAAAACTTTGATAGTAAAACTAATATTTTTTTTTTATTGTTGCAGAACCAGTAATGTCCGCATAGACACTTGAATATATAAAAATGGCTTGCGCCGGCGCCGTCCTTCTCGAGGCAAGGCCGTTCAGGCCTTTCAAGTCCTCAGAGGAGTATTTGTATGCCATGAAAGAGGATTTGGCTGAGTGGCTGACAGTCCTTTACCCCGAGCTGAGAATTAATGCTGACAACTTCTTAGACAGACTTGACACAGGCGTCGCTTTATGCAGGGTAAGTTTCCTTTTCATTTAAATCAATAACAATATTTTTATTATTTACTATACAAACAATATATTTATTTTTTTACTTCTAAACTATGTATGTTAAAGGTTAAGAGAACATTTTCTATTTGAAATCGTGTTCGTCTAAGTGCGTTAAAGTGGAGCTACAATAGTCTTCTTTCTGCCCTTATCCCAACTATGTGGAGTCGGCACAACATGTTCTCTCCTTCCACTGTCCTCTGTTAGCTGTCATCTTAATATTCATACTCTTACTCATCATATCATCTTTTACGCAATCCATCCATCTTTTCTTTGATCTACCTCTCCTCTTGTATCCATCCACTCTCATTTCAAGCATCCTCCTTGTTATATGACGCTCTCTTCGCATTATATGGCCATACCAGGATAACGTATTAGTTTTCAGCTTCTCAATCTCTGGCGCTACGAGTATTTTCAAACTTCCCCTAATATACTCATTTCTAATTTTATCCACATCTGTAACTCCGCTCATCTAGCTCAACATTCGCATCTGTGCTGCATGCAATAACCTTTCATTTTTTTCCCTTTGTCGCCCAACATTCTGATCCTACAATAGTCAGTGTTAATTTTAAAAGAAAACGCCTAAAGTTTGCAATGCCAGTGGCATTGAGAAATCAAAAAAGAAATAATTCTCTAACATAGGTTATTTCAATTCGTTTTCATCATTCACATTGTAATTGTATCTACACTGGCGGATTTTCAAAATGTAAATGTATAAATAAAATAAAGCGTGTTTGCAGTGCCACTAGCGTCGCAAACGTCTATAGGCGACGGTAATTGCTTACAGTTAAGTGGGCCGTCAGCCTGTCTGCTATTTATCAGCAGTAAAAAAAGTAATTTACAGCGTACAGCTGGGCACATTTTCCACTTCTCCTCCATACAGTGGCGTAGCGTAGTGGGGGCGGCCCGCCCCGGACGGCACTTTTTAGGGGGCGGCAAAATTTCACTATAAATAATAATAAAATATATTGTAAATATTTTTACCATATTTTTCCCGCACTTACGATTCGGACCGATTGAAATGAGCGGCAATTTATTCGTGCCGAAAAGTTCTTTAGAATTATTGTATATTGTTTTATAAATTGAAATACTTACATAAGAGGGCGGCAAAATTTCCTTCCGCCCCGGGCGGCTAATACTTACACTACGCTAATGCCCCCATATGAGTTTGGTCTACTTACCCCTATCCTCCATATTCTGTTATCAAAATTATCTATGAAATGAGGCCAATGAAATATTTATCTATACATGATATGGTATAGATTATAAAGAACTCGATGATAGTCTGATAATTTGGTGCGTAATATTAAATTATGTTTACTTGTAATAAAAACATTAAGAACAAGCACCATAGTGAAACAATATATTAGTACCAAGTATACTAACCTTTGCGACCGGGGTCGGCCTGTCGTAAAATTGACAAAACAATCTACCCTAGCTACGTGATAGGGCCTTAAGCCCATCTGGATGGCGACCACCTTTGGTCTTAAGTATGCCGCCATAATATCCTTGTGTTTTGTTCCGGCATTGTGACCCAAGTTCCTGTACCCTTATAGAACAGCAGCGCGTTCGCGATGCCACTGGCGGTGCAAACACCCATAGGCGACGGTAACTGCTAAATTCTAAGCGGGCCGTCAGCATGTCTAATTTTTTTAATGCTGTCCTATAATACAGCAATAAAATAAATGATTTAGCATTGAAGCGTCTAAGCCAGATCGTTCGTTTACATTTTTACCATGTACCCCTTCCTTCTTTTCCATATGAATCTTTCCCCATTTCTTGGAACCTCCTCTTTCCTGTTAGAAACGGTTCTCAAGATTGTTTTTGTTGCGTACTCTTCCGATTTGGGATTTATTTGCGGCTGAGGATTTCCCATCGCGATAAGATAGGGAATTTTTAAAAACGGTGTTATAATATTCTTCGAGGCAGTGCGTTTTTAATGGTGTTGCAAACGTCCATAGGCGACGGTGAACACTTGTTATCTGATGGGCCGTTTGCCTGTCTGCTGAACTCCAGGTCTGATTCAAGCAGATTTTTAATAATTTTTGTAATATTGTAGAATAGCATATGGCGTACTGGTTTCCCGCGTAAAATGCTTAATATATTTCTTTGTTTGACAAATAATATAAAAGTTACTTTACAAATACTCTTTGTATAACTAGTTCCTGATCAGTACTTGTAATTGGTTTAATTAAGCAGTCTAATTATTAAAACTAATTATAACCGTTTCACAACTCATTGCGCGCTGTAGCCATTGACTAATCGCTAAATATTTTTGACAGGTAGTTTTGTCATCTGTCAAAATGGTTTTTAGTCTGTGGTGAAAAGTTGCTCGTCTTGTTTCGTAAGAAATTATTCTAATTTAGGTCAAAATATAGTTTAACTTAGTTCCCGTAAATAAATGCTATACAAAGTGTTTACAATAAAAAAATTACGTTTGATTGATTGTATACAGTCATATATATGAATGCGTACTTAATATTATAAATGTGAAAGTAATTCTATGTGTTACGCTTGTACGCCTAAACCGCTGAACCAATTTTGATGAATTTTGGTATAGAGATAGATTGGACTTTGGAGAAAGACAAAGGCTACTGTTTAAATTTATATGACTATATAATTTATATGATTTGCTGGGCCAGCTAGAACACTAAGAGGGTTAAATATTTAAATATGAAAATACCTTTCATAATTTTTAGTTATATGTTTACATCGAAACATATGCAGTGTATATAGTTGCTTGTGTTGCGACCCACAAACATTATCGGTCGCAGCGTCAGCCGCTGATAACACTAGATGAAATTATTCTTACATTGTTTGGATTATGATATTGAATTGCAACAGGTATCTTTGCAAGAGGAATGCAGATTGTTCTTAGGTTTATCTAAATAACGGGCTAATACAGCCTTGCCAGTATGTGTTTTATTTTTCATTTGAGAAGCGCGACAAATTATGTGGGTTGATACTCATTGAAGTTCATTTTTTTAAATTTACAATTAAATTGTGCTTCATAACCATCAACTTTGCACAGTAATAAATACGAAACAAAACACGAGGATTCCCGCCAAAAGATCCGAAGAATGAAATGTATTGTTTCTGTGAGGTACGTTCCGAAACATGTTACGTGATTATTAGAATGATCTTTCTTCTCTCTTCTCTTTCGTTGCGCTCTTGTCAGAGCGGTCGTGGTCATCATTTTTCAGTCACACGCCTGACAATCCGTCTCCATTCCTCCCGGACAGCTGCTTTTCGGGAGCACACGTGTACTGGGACGTCCACTGCAGCCTTTACTTGGTCCGTCCATCTCATAGGCGATCTGCCGCGAGGTCTTGTTCCTTCTACTTTCCCTTGGACAACCAGACGTTCGATGAAGACATCGTCACGCCTAGTCACGTGACCAAAGAAAGTGAGAATTCGAGCCTGTACGATGGAAGATAGACGCTGCTTAATGCCGAGTTGATCTTGCATTCCTGGAAATTAGATGATCACACATCTGATTGTTTTGAATGTTAGCATGTTCGAACCGGTCTCAAGAACTTTTGGGTATTTATAATCTAAAATTACTTGTTTACTTTTGCTAGATGACTTGAGTGGAATAACAACTTTCACACGTCAGAACATCTGCGCTGGTTACGGCTTCGATTCCCACCCCGACTCAATTATTTACAACAAAACAATATATTAGAATACATTACATGTCTTTTTTTTAATGCTGTAGGACAGCAGACAGGCCATCGGCCCGCTTAGAATTTAGCAGTTACCGTCGCAACTCCAGTGGCATCTCGAACACGCTGCTGTCCCATAAGGGTATAGGAACGTGGGTTACTAATGCTGGAACACACAAGGTTATTATGACAGCATACTTAAGACCAAAGGTGGTCGTCATCCAGACGGGTCCGAAGTCTTACCACGCAACTAGGGTGGGTTGTTTTGTCGCCTTTTACGACAAGCCGACCTCGGCCGCAGCGGTCAGTATTCTTTCTCTGCCCCAGCACGGTTAATTAAGGTTCATTAACGGAATCTTTGACTTGTAACAATATTTTTCTTGTTATTCCAACTAATTTGTGTGTCAATAATGGTGAAACATGTAGGTACATATATAATTTGTGAATATTTCATACAAACAAATTATTTAACATTATTAATTTCAGAAATTTCCTCAACATTATTTATTGACGCAATGGAATATTATTAATGTAATAAACTCAAATGCGCAATTATTATTTCGTTAATAATCATAATTTACATAAATGTTTAGTTTAATAATAATAATAATCATTATATTGTCTGATCTCATTAATTAGCATTTAATTAATTTATAACCTTTAATCAAGATTTTATGATATCATGTTTATTTACGTACTTTATGTAAACTGTTTATTAAATATTATCTAATACAAAGTCTAGTAAATAGTGTATTACGCGCAATAGATCCTTATTCGAGGCGTATTAAGATAACTACCCTAGTCTTTAGAATATTATTATATAACACTGTGAAGGATAGAACATAGAATAGAAAATTCTTTATTGTTCTCCACACAGTTATAAAATACATGAATTAAGTTAAAAAAAAATAAAACAATCGGAGGTCTTATCGCTAGGAAGCGACCTCTTCCAGACAAATTAATACAAATATTAAAAGTATGGGCTAGGCAGGTATGGCCATATAATGCGAAGAGAAGATGAGGTAAGAGCAATGAGGGGATGGATCCAAAAGGAGAGGTAAACCAAAGAAAAGATGGATGGATTGTGTAAAAGATGATATGGCAAAAAAGGTGTGAATGTTCACATGACGACTCATAGAGGAGAGTGGAACAGGTATGTTGTGCCGACCCCACATAGCTGGGACTTCTTTTTCCCCCTGCCCTCATCCCACATTATATGGGGTCGGCACAACATGTTACATGTTGTAATATAATAGCATCAGTGTAAATTTTAGAGGAAAGCGCCAAAATTTATTAGATTGTATCTACATCCATATTTTTCATAGTTTTGTTGATACGATTCTTCTGACTATTAGCAACCCGCTGACGTTTGTTTAAATGTCAAAATGTGACAAATGACAGCTGTTTATTTGAGATCAATATAACTCGGGCACACAAAAATACCGTCCTGTGTTGAAAACTACAAAAGCACGTTTATTTTCAATTTAGACACTTTGATACCAAGCCTTCAAAAATTCGATTTAATTTACAGTATTTTCTAAATTAATTTATTTAAGGTTAAGTAATACAAAGTAATATTTTGTGCGCAAATCAAAGCAAACGGGACCTTGAGTGCGGTATGTGACGCAAGCATTCATTAGCGAGCGTCTGTCCGTCTGTTTGTCGCAAGACGACCCTCGTACACATCATATTTCGTAAAAACAACTAGAAATATTATTATTTGCATTTTTGAAGTGTGAATTTTGATGTTAAGGTGCTTCTACACTCGTTGACGTATTGTTGGTCATATTTTGATTAAAAATTACAACTTTATTGTTTCAGCTTTATTGCTTTAGAATTTTCGTATTGTATTTTACAGTCCCGAATTAATTGTAGAATAATTTTCAGTGCAATATATTTATATTTTTGGGCACTTTACTGGGCTTGGTATAGGTTTTTTTTCTTTGAAAGAAGTCAACTTAAGTGACTTTTTATGAATAATATACTACTGATATTATATGGCATTAAATATATTTTTAGCTGGAATAGGATAGACAGCACCCATCTAATTTTAAGCAATTATCATAATAATCTTTATTTGTTACCATCTCTATTATATATGTCACCGGAAATTACAACTTAATGACATATTTACCGAAACAAATACTTTAATTTAAAAAAATTATTATTTGCAATATTATTTCTTTTTGTAATATATAGTAGATATGCTTTAGAATATATGAATGCTGATGAATTAATTTCGTTGTATTTATTGAGTATTGAACGGTCTTGGTATTTCAATAAATATAGAACTGGTTTGGTAGTTAGCCATACTTGGCTTGTCATTTCAAGCGAGTGGGTACGCTCCTTTAGAACTCGCGTACTTTGACTGGTCTTTGGAACAATCACTGATAATCGGCAAAACCGACATAATGAAATGTAGAAATAACATAAATATGTAATCGGTTTTAACATTGAAAGCCTTGTTTATAATTATATGTTGCATAAACATAATTGTTTCTTTTTTAATTATTGAGTAAGATTATTTTTAAATGTATTACAAGCTGGTACTTGAATTTCGCCTATGTATGTCAAAAATTTCAAATCGTCCTCTAAATAACAAAAAATATTTAAATTTAGAATGCTTAACTGTTTTAAAACATATTGTCTATAAGGAAAATCATTATACACGATTTCCGAATGAAATAAAATACGCTAGACTCTAGTCTTCGTTCATCAAGTCCACTAATTTAATAGACGAGCTTGACATGACTATTTTATTTCACTCACCATCAGCAGGCATCGCAGAATCGGCCTTTTATTCATTGAACGACCCCTGTGTGACGGTGACACACCCATGAGTTATGTATCGAGAGACATTTTCTTCGACCGATTGATAGGCTTTATAACTTATTTATTTATTAAACCTTTAGCACATAATGTACAAGGCGGACTTAATGCATTCTCTACCAGTCTACCTTGGGGTGATGCAGAGATAGTTTCATGGTAGGTGCTCAATTGTATTGGAATTCGATAATCAAAAAAGATTACATATTAAAAGCTATATACTACACATACTTACATACACATACATATATATCTAATTATCATCAGAAGACGACATAATAAAATATATATAAAAAAAACCTATAAATAACTTATATACATACATATATAACCCTTGTTTGAAGGTCGAGCGCAGGTAGATGTGAAGCGCCTACCTTATTCTCTTTTTGTCGCATAATTAGCTTACAGGAGAAACCGCCTGTGAGGATTACTGCTGAGTATGTTAGCGTTGAGATTCCGTTAAATGAAGTCATTACTCAGTCTGTTGTATTTGAGCTATAAATCGATCTACATTCCTGTCGAGACGTGATTCAATATTTGTTATTTTGCATTCTAAAACAAAGGGTGCGCTAGATAACACTTGTGAGTCAGTCAGTACGCTGAAGTCCAGCTGAAACATTGTATGAATCATGGATCACTAAATGTGTATGAGATATTTTTGTTGACTGTACTTCCGTTTGGTGTTGAATATCAGTTTGTTAATATGCTCTTTTTTAGACTTAAAAAAGAAAGTCGACGTGGGTATATTGGGTTCTCTACCTTGTTATTGCGACCAAGCTAACAATAGATAGCTTGGGTCAAGGCGGCATACCCACTAAAACCCGGTCGTCTTCTGGAGCTTTTGTGGGGGGTTCCAGGATCGAGTGTTTTTCTCTGGAATAACTTTTATAACTCCTCCCTCTATATATCACGCTTTTTACAAATATACGATTGACGAACACAGATCAAAGTATTTGCAGGTTATAGATTCTTGGTATTAAACAAGAACGTAATGTCACTAACGTAATCACTGCACCAATGACGTTAATGGAGTACTAATTCAGATCAGAAATTATGATTTACCATCATTAACATTTTTTAAGTAATTCGATAACGTGTCCATAGTCCTGACTTTGGGACCACTGTTAGAAATTCTGTATCTTGGGCATATATATAACTGCCCATAGCATCCCACTGTTGGGCTCAGGGTTCCGCTAGTGTCCTTTACCGTCGGTACATGGTAATTATGCTGTAATATGCACATTAGGCGAGAAAACTTAAGAAGTTCATGCGTTTAGTTTGGTTTCCGAAATGCACCCCTGCAGATTGCTGACCACCTGGAGCTTTTAGGTGTCACTTTAACATCGACTCTAAACTTTGGTTCATTTCTTGAATCCAAGGCCAGCCTTTCCTCAAAAAAACTGGGCATATTGGCCAAGGTGAGACGGTACTTTACACCGGGACAGCTTCTTGATCTATTGAGCTTGGCTCAAGTCCGATCATGTGTGGAGTACTGTTCCCACTTGTGGGATGGCTCTGCCAAATATCAGCTGGAGGCCTTGGATTTTATAGAAAGACGAGCCAAAAGACTCATCGGTAACGATGCTTTGGTTGAGACTAGACTTCAGAGTCTTGAACATCAACGCAAAGTTGCCAGTCTCTCGGTGTTTTACAGGATACATTTCGGAGAGTGTGCGGCGGAATTACACAACTTAATTCCTCCGTCTCCCTTCCATCACAGGACAACCAGACGTACGGCAATGCGCCACCCATTTATGGTCTTTAAAAGCAGCGCCAGTGGTTGCGAAACTAAGACTAACTGAGCTTGGTTTAACCTTATAATGCAAAGGGAAGGAAAGAGACAAGGAAAATTAGGGAAATAAGAGCGTATGGATATAGAAGAATGGATGGACTATAGAAAATATGGATGTAATGTTTTATCGACCGTTAGCCTATTAATCAGCTTTTAGCTAACGACGGTTTACTATTACCTTGAATTTATGTTATATAAAGCCCTTTTATATAAAATAAATGAAACAAAAGGAAAAAGGACACCATTAGAGTTAGGAGTAAATGCGTGCGCAACTAAGCCGGTACTTCGAAAGGGGCAGACTCAAAAACGACCGCTCGATAAAGTGTTAAAAGATGATTAAGCAAAAAAGGTGTTAATGAGATTACAGCTAACAGAGGAGAGTAGAAGCAGAATGTTCTGCAGATTGTGCATCATCTGAGATAAAGGCAGGTGGAATATTGTAGTTTTCAATAGTTTGTAAATTTTTAAATAGCTTTAGTGGATTATAATCAAACAGGACATAGATAGAACAGGTTAGCAATCAGATCCAGACGTCACGTCCGCAATATCATATCACTTTGGCAACGAAAATTGCTCACGGAATGCTAACGAGGAGTCTGGATTCACCGAAAGCCTTCTCGGAAGGGCTCGCATTAAAACAACATCAGTTTTGCATTAAAATAAATTAGAGGCATTAGTTGTCTGTTATAAGGGATTGTTTTAAGTTTTTAAGGTTTTTTTAATTGTAGTATTTATAAAACTGTTTGTTTCTAAGGTCTAGCGGTAAAACAACTGTTTTTTCATTAATTATATGTTAGTTAAAACCTATTATAGGAATTTGAGGTGAAACCTCCACGTGATGATGAATGAGGGACTGATATAAAACAAAATGTAACTTAATTTTTATTAAATTTATTAATTCCTAGTAGTGATTTTCTCTGCATAAGAAAAATATCACAAGGCTCCGAGGCTGACGAAGCGTATCGATTTCTATAGTTAAAACACTTCATGGTGGATCTCTATTAGTGAAAATGTATGTAACTGAAATTGATAATTTCTGGTGTTGATCTGAAACTAAAACACTATTTCACTAAATATAAAATTATTTAACTAAAACGGTGCACAATTATATCCAAATACGACCTAACCTATTTTTCAAACGTTTATTACGGCAGTAGCGGGAATTACCGGAACCTGTGGCACGCTGTATTGCTTCACGACTAAGCTTTCAGAGCCAATAAAACTTTACTAAAAATAATGACACAGCTACACAAAAACTATAACTTATTTTCATGATATGATTTAGTCTTATATTTAAAGCCTTGATATAATTACAAATGAATTAATTATAAAAGCATGATATAAACACAAGTAGCAATTAGTCCCTGGATAATTGCTGGACAGAATCGCGAGACGCATTTGGGCGTCGGTGGCGCCGAACGTACTTGTGAAACATTTATTCATTTATTGCGATAAGAATGTAACGAGTTGCAGATTACTAATGACTAAGAACTAGCCCTTTCAAGGCGAAACAATGACTCCATAGAGCGTCTCGTTGTCCAGGGCAAAGTGGAGGGAACCAGATCACGTGGAAGATCACCCATGCGATGGACCGACCAGATAAAATCGGCTGTGGGCGGACCTTTGCATAAGTGCACCAGAATGTCTGTAAATCGCGAGAAATGGCGTAAACTCATACAGCGAACAATATCTGCCTCTAATAGTACTACCAGTTGATCACGGCCGCTCTGTAAAGAGTGAAACGACTAAGAAGAAGAAGAAGGACTAGCCCTAAGGGAATGTATGATGTTTTTATAATCTTTTTTATTACTGGGGAACAGTAGACAGGCTGACGGCCCACTTAATAGTAAGCAGTTACCGTCGCCTATGATTGTTTGCGACGATAGGGGCACCGCGAACACGCTGCTGTCCCATAGGGCACAGGAACCTGGGTTACTAATGCCGCAGGTTATTATGACCATATTTAAAGACCAAGGGTGGTGCCCATCCAGACGGGCTTGGAGTTTTTCTCTGCACCTGCACGGATAATATATATAAAAGAAAAATGGGGTTCCTTTGATGCACGATTACAATATAATTACTGAACGTATGGTGACTCCGACTATTCGACACGGAATTCATAGATGGTTCTAGGCTATTTACTTTCGGATTCCATAGACTTTTTTTCTGATTTACTTTTTTCTATTATTCGCCCAGCGAAGCGGGCATTAACAGCTAGTAAAATATCATTATAAAAGATTTATTCTCTCATAACCAAACATGTTATAAGACTGTCGACGGCCTGGGCCACAGGATCGGCCGGCCAGTTGTCCACCGATCCAGGACTAGACGATAGGAGGATAGCGAAGTTTTTAGTGGGCAGTCTCACGGAGTCCACATACCCTCCGACTCCCTCGCAATACGGAGGACCTGAAATTGAGTTTTTCTCCAAGCATACTATAAGGTATTGTATCCAGGCGTATTTTTTCGAGATGTAAATGTGTTTCGTACATCCCGGCGTTTGGGAATTTCATAGTTGGGTAATGGGGGCTCCCATGTAATTGTTCTTAGTCTTGATAGAAAGACACACACGAAACCCATCAAAACCATACCAGTGTTCCTTAGCGCCGGCCCTTAAAAGCGTATCCAGGTCAGATCGAACTATATCCAGATAGTAAGGTCATAGTCACAAATATTTCTAATGAAATCTTCTATAATATAAGATCATCATTAGCTTTATATTGTCTCAATCATTTGAGGTCTGCACTTTTTCTTCCATTTAATTTTATCTTGGTATGCTTCAACTGTCATTTCACAAATCATGTTATTAATCATATTACTTCAGACCTATCACTGTCCTTGTACCCATCTACTTTCAGGTCCAACATTCTTCAACTAATGTGGTATTATATTAGAAGACATATATAATATAAATACCCCGGGCACCAAAACGCAAGTTTGGGTTGCAACCGGGAAGAACGCTGAGATGATGATGATGACATATATAATATAAATAATTCACGTGACCTTAAGCTAATTGAGTTTTAAAAGTTGTGTAACATAATGTGTTAGTCGGCAGAGGTGTGAATGATTTGCGATAGGCGTGTATGGACAGGCTCGCAATTAGCGTGGCGAGGTGTGGGAGATGGAACAGGTGGCAAAATTAGGCCAAGGTCCAAGAAAGCAACCATGGTCATTCATGTCTTTTATATCACTTTAAATGCCGCGAACTTCTTGACTGCGTTTTATCTAGCAGTACGCTGTTCAGTGTGGTCACAGACGCCTTTTGCGTAGAAACCCGTCTGTGTTACTTCCTTTTGCTTGGGCAAAGATGGATTTTGACAAAAGTGACGTATAATAATAACATACCAAAACGAACAGGCCCTATACCTTTTGTTAAGCTTGAACAAGGAGGATTGGCGGGTTACAGAGACCGTGATCAAGTGATCACGGTATGTTGAATTTATGCATATAAGACGAGAAGTTTAAGCGTTGGATGCCATTGTGAGAGTCGGACACGTAACTAGTAAATGTACTAGGTACTTTAATTAAGGTAGATTTTGACTGAATTTAATTTACCCTGATTTTAAACGGATATCCGAACTACGGAACGGATATCCTTTGCGTGTGAATTAGCAGAAGTAAATATGTCGCCTTTTACGATTAATAAATTATAGGATGGTGGTAGTCTTATATAGCTACAACCAATAAGCTTAGACATACAATATTTGTATAAAATCTAATAGACCGATTTGAAGGTTGTTTCTAATCATTTAAACTTAAATAACTCTTAAACCGTCTCTGATTTCGACGGTCAGTTAAATTTAAAACCATTTCAAATAAAGCTTCCCATGGTTTGTCAATTAATATTCCACTAGGGTCCCAAACTTGGCAGGTGAGGAGCACAAACTGATGGAATACTTGAACACCATCGGCATAACATCGGTGACATGGTGTGCATTGTAAATCGATGGAAATACCATACATTTATTAGCCATTGTTCGTATTCGGACATTTTTTGGGTACATGTGCAACACTTACAGATTAATTTTTATTATCTATACAAATAAATAAAATTGGAGGGTCTGTTTGTAATATTAAAATAACCGCTTTTTACTAAGTGCATTCGGATGTATACACGGTACATATACCAAAACAAGGGTTGCCTGGAAGAGATCGCTCTGTAGCGATAAGGCCGCCCATTGTAAGTCAAGTACATATTGATTGTGTAAATATGTTTTGTGTTTATATAATTGGTTTACAATAAAGTGTTATCTATCTATCTATCTAACAAAATTTTTTACAATGTTTGTCTGTCTGTCTGTCTGTTTGTTCCGGCTAATCTCTGAAATGGCTCCACCGATTTCGACGGGACTTTCACTGGCAGATAGCTGATGTACCAAGGAGTAACTTAGGCTATTTTATTTTAGAAGAAAAAAAAAATAGTTTTTGTTAAAAATGACAAGTTTCGGAAATGTAATAATCTAATTTAAGTTGACCTCAGATTTATATCATCAATCATATGAAATAGGGTTCAGCTTAGGCTGGATGTGTAGTGTGATCTGTAGTGTCATTATTCCACGCGGATGGAGTCGCGGGCACAGCTAGTTATTTATATAATAATAATAATAATTATCATTACATATAGGTAGCCGGTAGCTCATTGGTCGGGGACCAATCTAGAGGTCCCGGGTTTGAATCCCAGGCAAACACCGCTCAGGCAGTTTTTCTTTCGTAATGTGTGTTGAAATCAAATTGCCATGTACCGACGGTGAAGGGAAACGTCGTGAGAAAACCTGCATATCGAGATTACCGGTATGTGTAACCCGTCAAACCGCCTTGGACAAGCGTGGCGGGTATACCGTCCATTCCCTCTAGGGGGAGGCCTGAGCCCAGCAGTGGGAAACAGCCCACATAACAACGGGGTTCTATTATAAAACGTATCTACATTTAATAAACTCTCAAGTAATATTTTAATTAAATTTTCCAAATGCTTCAAAAATTTAAGAAAATATCTAAATTTACGATTAACGTTCTTTTTACGACTGTGACATTTTAATAATGGCGGAATTCTCAGAAAACCAGTTTGAATATCTAAAACTTACAAAATATTATACATTCCTTACAAATATTGATAGTTCGTTGATTTTATTAAATCAATGAATACAAAGATTTTCCTTCAATAATGTATATAAGTAAAATCTATATTAATAAAATGATGATGATTTATTTCTTAGGCTCTTGGCCCTTATCTTAAAAAAATATTGAGATATCTTCATTTAATACAAAGTTATTACAGTTTTAAGAAACATGTATTTTCTTACCGCGGAGGCAAGCAGAGTAGCGCGCATGCGTAGGAGGGGGAAGTCTCTTCTACCTCTGCCTCATGACGAAAGCAACGTGGACGAAGTCGCGGGTATCAGCTAGTACATTAAATAAATAATGTCTATGCGTCATAAAAAGGTTGTTTTTATTGCATTATTTATCAGCATCAATCGCACGAACTAATTATCAATATTTATCTACGCTATATCGCTGACATTTACTCGTTTGATCTTTTGATCCCCAACTATCGACCCTGGTCGAGTACCATTTAACTGGTCGCAGGGAGTGTCCATTGTCTTTGAACTTTACGTTTTAGTACAACGATTATTATACCATTGTCAAATGTAAAGGTTATATTGACGAGTCTTCGCTATAATCAGTGAAAGCGAAAGTTATACTACATATACTACACTCTATATAGCGACCTTTTATTTAACGAAAACTCTTTATTCCAACCACTCTTAAAGACGAAACAACATCTTAATTTAGAACCCAATAAACATTAATTTCGCTCTTTAAACAATACTGATAGAATCGTAAATATTTCTTTAGTACTATAAAATTCTTAGAAATGTGTGTCGCTTATATTTTATTCAAGAAAGATGATCCCATTATTTCCCAAGTTATGAATAAAATACAACGAAAGATACAATTAAAACACTGGCGAAGTAAAAAATAACAAATAATCATAACTGATTAAGATATTGTTATGTAATTTTTTTTAATCGTCTAATTGTTTTTTCCACTGGCCGTTTAGCGAAATGAACTTTCTTTTAATTTTTTTTAATGCTGTAGGACAGCAGATAGGTTGACGGCCCGCTTAGAATTTAGCAGTTACCATCGCCTATGGATGTTTGCAACATCACTGGCATCGCGAACACGCTGCTGTACCATAAAGGTACAGGAACTTAGGTCACTAATGCCGGAACACAACACAAGGTTATTATGGCGGCATACTTAAGACCAAAGGAGGTCGCCATCCAGACGGGCCCTGCCACGTAGCTAGGGTGGGTTGCTTAGTCGTCTTTTACGACAGGCTGACCCCGGCCGTAGAGGTTAGTATTCTTTCTCCGCCCCTGCATGGATAAAGATTTTTCACAATATAGATGTTTATATTGCTTTTTATTGGGATTTTGATAATAGATCTGATTAAATTTATTAGTTTTAACAATTAAACGACTTAACTAATCTTGTCGATATTAAATATAAAAATAATGTAACTTTTATAATAATAAACTTCAATTTGATTTTTAGATGCGTATCATTTTTAAACGAGAAAGATTATGTATATTATTAATACATATTGACAATAATATTACAGAAGGATTAATAATAAAATACTTTTAATATTTCGTAACAGTTAAATAAATATAAAGTAGGTAGACAGAAAAAGATATATATAAAAATATGCTTGCAGGATAAAAACTTAACAAATTACGCGACACTTTAATTTTTACAAACTATCATACTGTATATTATAAATGTGAAAGTAAAGTTTGTTGGTTACGCTTTCACGCGAAAACTACTTAACCGATCATCATGAAACTTTTTAAACATATTCTTGGAGGTATTAGTAGTAACATAGGATACTTTTTATTGAAGATAATTACCCTTTCTCATTTTGTTTCGATTTAATTTTGCGTGTTAATCGCCCAGCGGAGCGAGCGTGATCGGCTAGTAGGTAATAATATTAAAATATGTGCTGAGCATTATAATATGTTTTAAAGGATCAAAGTTTTTCCTCCTATATAAATTACTGTCATATATTGTCAAAATTTTTAAGATAAGATAAGATAAGATAAGATACTTTTTATTGTCAGAACTGTGTACATACAGAGATGGTTTACATTTAGATTGTTTCAACAGTTTACCCCTTAGGGTGTACAATATTATTATACACGAATATATTATTTCATGAATTATAACATAAAACCATTAACTGTAATTATTTAAAACATTAGGTTATACATGGATTTAATGTCAAAAGATACCAAACAGAATACATTTTAAGTGTAAATAATAAATTATAAGGATAATGTCTTTGTTAGAATTGTTATAATGTCACAATTAATTCTACATTTTGTCATTACTCAATTTGTCATCCAAATAGTCACTTATTTTGTAATATGATTTCTCAATTAACAATTTCTTGAGACGATATTTAAAAATATTATTTGATTGTAGGTCTAGAAGTTCACCAGGTAGATGATTATAAATTCGTGGAGCCATACAAAATATACTTTTATTTAGGAAAGCTGTGTTATTTATTGGACAACATATGTTATTTTTATTTCTAGAGCTTATTTTTTTCTAGAGCTTATAAATTTTGTCACCCATTGCTAGATGCCATCAAATTAGCGTTACGAATGTGGATCTCTTTCCCATCCAATCCTTACCGTGTCTTCGTCGGTTAATTTGGTTGGAGTATAATATGTTTGCCAATATACATTATACACTAGGACCCGTTGAGTCATTGCCCATCACACCTAAGACTGGCCCACTGCCAGTTTGCCACCATCGTCCACCTTCTCAAAGCCAGACTTTAACAAGCTATGTTAAATATTATCGACGTCGACGGCCTCCGTGTCATAATGGCTAACGCACGTTGGTACACTTGCGGAGGTCACGGGTTCAATTCCCGTAATATGTTTACGTTTACGAAAGAAAAAGTATATATGTAGCATATTACTTGTCTAGTATCCATAACACAACTGTTATGCTATTTACTTTGAAACTAGAAAGTGTTTTGTGGATACTGAAGATCGCGCGAAGTGGAGTAGAAAAAGTCGGAAAGCGGACCCCGGGCACTGAAACGAAAGTTTGGGTTGCAACCGGGACATAACGCTCGGATGATGACGATGTATTTATTTATGTTATATTAGTTTTAACATTATAATGAATTTAAAAATAAATTAACATTGTATTGAGCTTATAAGAAAGACAAGGTTGCCAGCACTGTTATTACCAATTAAAATTATGATAAAAACGCATGCTATGCGAATCGTTCTTTTTGATGGCGTATAATTGAATTATAGTCGCATTTTCAGTGTCAATTTTTATTGACGACCTCCGCGACACTTGCGAGGGTCACGGGTGCGATTCCCATCCCGAGTCTGAACGTTCACGTATAGTATGTTTTTATTTACAGAAATGTAGTATATCACTTGTATAGTACCCATAATTCAAGCGCTTTGCTGATTTGGGGCTAAATGGCGTATGTAAATTGTCTCTGTACATTTAAATCTAATATATAAAATTCTCGTGTCACAGTTTTCATTGCCATACTCCTCCGAAACGGCTTGACCGATTTTGATGAAATTTTTTGTGCTTATCCGGTATCTATGAGAATCGGCCAACATCTATTTTTCATCCCCCTAAATGTTAGGGGTGACCGACCCCCAAAATTTTTTTTTTAATTTTTTGACATTTTATTATTTATATGGCAGAACAACGTTTGCCGGGTCAGCTAGTCTTCTTCTTCTAATATATAAAATTCTCGTGTCACAGTTTTCGTTGCCATACTCCTCCGAAACGGCTTGACCGATTTTGATGAAATTTTTTGTGCTTATCCGGTATCTATGAGAATCGGCCAACATCTATTTTTCATCCCCCTAAATGTTAGGGGTGACCCACCCCCAAATTTTTTTTTTTAATTTTTTGACATTTTATTATTTATATGGCAGAACAACGTTTGACGGGTCAGCTAGTCTTCTAATATATAAAATTCTCGTGTCACAGTTTTCGTTGCCATACTCCTCCGAAACGGCTTGACCGATTTTAATGAAATTTTTTGTGCTTATCCGGTATCTATGAGAATCGGCCAACATCTATTTTTCATCCCCCTAAATGTTAGGGGTGACCCACCCCCAAATTTTTTTTTTAATTTTTTGACATTTTATTATTTATATGGCAGAACAACGTTTGCCAGGTCAGCTAGTATACTATATTAATTACTATCTATTCCTTTTTACCACGTCTATTTCATCATTTTTCCAATATGGTTTTAAACAATAAATGGAATGTTAAAGGACGTAGAAAGGCGAGAAGCTCTCTTGTTACGATCATTTGGAACATGAAGGTGACGCTTAAGGTATGATTCCGAACTACGCTGCACGCAGCAGTGCTGCCGCTACATTGCTGCCTAGCTCGGAGTGTAATCTCATATAAGCTTATAGAGATTGTATGGGGACCAGTAGTGCCGCGACAACACTGCTGCGGCAGCACTGCTGCGTGCAGCGTAGTTCGGAATCATACTTTTAGAAGACGAAAGGAGAAGAGGGAGCCGCAATGGATTACATTATTTGTGCAATTATTCTAGCAAATTCTTATTGCTGTGGAGCAGTAAACAGATTGACGGGCCACTTGGTCGGAAGCAAATACTGCCATCTATGGATGTTTACTAACACGCTTCCATACGAGTAAGGGAACTGGAACGTGCGTGCAAACCAGGGATAGTTGCCATCCTGTGCGGTATCACCTAGCTAGGGTTGTTTTGTCGCCTTTTACAACAAACCACTCTTGACCGCAGATTCCAATAATCTTCTTCCGCCCTTGTATTAGCTCCGTGCTAATATAATTGCAGTTATTTTATATTTCTTTTGATATGTCCTGATTAGTAGAATCTTTAAATTGTTGAGTAAAAGTTGTTATATGAAAAACGGCATAGCCGTTATAATTATATATTATAATTATAATAATGACCCCTAATAATGCCGATAAGGGATTAATTGCCACTCAGAAATCTTTGTAGCCTCTCTAATTGTAAAATTATTCCCTTAATTGTAAAACCATATTTGGAACAATGGGATTTTAAATTTAACCTTTTTTGGACTTCCCAATTATATAAAACAGGTTTGGTTTCCGCTTATGTTTTTAAATTTTTCATTTATTGTAATTCATATTTTTCATAACACTTGGATTTATTGGTCGTATATCCTAAGAAGTCAGGTTTTTGCGTTTTCTTTTATATATTTCATGAATCGTTCCGGCAGATTTTCTCACCAAATGTTATCGAGTCTAGGTATTAATGTATAAAATGTATTTATTTATAGAAAAAAGTAGTATATTAGTTGCCTAGTAGGCATAACAAAAGCGTGTAGTCACATTAAATAAAAAAAACTTAAAGATATATATATAGTCAAAGACAGGATATTCCATATTGACCGGGAATATTAATAGAAAGACCACAGATTAATAAAGGCAGTGAAATGGACAATGACCTTGTTTCCATATTGGAAAATTAGAGAAGTGAGAGTGAATGGATACAGGAGGTGAGATCAAAGAAAAGAGAGATGGATTGCGTGAAAGGTGAAGAAAAATGGTGTGAATTTTGTGTCGACCCCATATATGTGGGATAAGGCAGAGGAAAGGGCACGTAGCCGCTAAAAACGTCGACTGGAACGTAACCCGGACAATGGAGCATCATCATCATCCTAGCGTTAGTCCCGGTTGCCACCCAAACTTTCGTTTCGGTGCCCGGGGTCCGCTTTCCGACTTTTTCTACTCCACTTCGCGCGATCTCAAGTATCCACAAAACACTTTCTAGTTTCAAAGTAAATAGCATAACAGTTGTGTTATGGATACTAGACAAGTAATATGCTACATATATACTTTTTCTTTCGTAAACGTAAACATATTACGGGAATTGAACCCGTGACCTCCGCAAGTGTACCAACGTGCGTTAGCCATTATGACACGGAGGCCGTCGACGTCGATAATATTTAACATAGCTTGTTAAAGTCTGGCTTTGAGTAACCCGGACAATGGAGCATAAACGGGAAAAAGTAAATTTAATGAGTCAAGAAGAATGGAGTGCTTTATGCAGAAAAGTGAAAGAGGTCGAAGATGAATATAGGAAGAGCGACCGTATTATTGACGAAATGACGGTTGCGTTAAAAAAATATTTTAAAAATTCGAACAACTGCACCCAAGTGCAGTTGTATTATTGGTATTGTTTTATTGATAAAAAAAAATACTTTGTCATCAATGAAATCCAGTATTTGATGAGTGGTTTGGAGCAGTCATTGAACACCCCAGTGAGCTGATCAGGCTACCTGGAAGTAGTATACATTAGTATAACATATATACATTAGTGTATATTAGTATACATTAGTATTAACTAAGAGTATATAAAAATATAGTAAAAGAAGTGTAAAATATAGTTTATGTAATATTATATCAATGTAAAGATGTCTTCACTGTTTTATAATTTTTTCTTGTTTACTCTATGGTTACTGAAAAGAAGAAAGTTAGAGTTGTGTATTAAAAATTCTATAATTATGCAAATAATACTTTTGTATTCGTCAGTAAAGTCATAAGTACATTATAGGTTAGATGTAATGACGTAATAAAGCGATCGTAACGTTAGATTAAACAAATAAAGTGCTGGACTTGTATGTGATGAAAATTTTAATTCAATTGTTATGCAAAGTTAGTGTCAATGAATTTTGTTTATAATTAATTGAATATTTACGAATAACTTTTGAAATAGAGAATATATTAAGAATAAATATAAAAAAAAATAGATAACTATTGATTAAAATCCCTTAAAAACTAAAAGTAAAACAAAAAGCGGTCTTATTGCTTAAAACAATCTCTTCCAGATAACCTATAGTAAATGTAAGGAACTATGTAAAGTTATATTGCGTTGTAGGTTATATACATAGTATATTGCAATAATAAATAGAAAGGATTATTTATTACATGGTTTTGTTTTCTAATAATTTATGGTCGCGTGGTCTATGTAAAAATTAAGATATGGCTACCTCATCACCTAGAGAGTATAAAAAGGCGATAAGCGGATGACTTATTGCGGGTTGGCTGATCAGATGGTTATTATCTTTGTAATATTCAATTTTGGTTACATTTGTTTCACACTAAAATTAAATATACTGTGATAATTCACCGTGCGCCTTCTAGTCCTAGAGTAAGGATCAGAACGCTCAGCGGCGTAGAGCGGGTGACGGCCGCCCGGAGCGGGAGACAATTTTGCCGCCCTTTAATTTAGGTATTTTAATTTAATGCATACTATATCTATACTAATATTATAAAGAGGTAAAGTTTGTGTTTGTGACGTTGTAGAGGGTAACATTTCAAGCACAAAATAAACTATCGGAAATCCCCGTAAGTCAGACTAGACGGTGTTGCCAGTAATCACTATAAAATATCATTAAAAGAAAGGGGTTTCCCCGAATTCGTCACAGAATTAGTAATGAAAAATTCTAAAGATTTTCTAGTAAAGAAAATGCACTTTTCAATCCGTCCGAATTTGTAGTTGCGATAAAAATATGAAATGTTTCAAATATTTATATTATTTATTGTGAAATTTTGCCGCCCCCCTAAAAAGTGCCGCCCCCACTACTCTACGCCACTGAGAACGCTTATGTTATCTAATGCCTTCATTAGACTCGGTCTGGGCCACCATATTGAATATACAATATTTTCATGGACCCAGGCACTAGCGTAGCGTTTTTAGTGGCCCAAAGAATAGCAGAACTCAAGACTGTCCTACTCATATGAGTGCGCTGTTGCGTCAAGGAAGTCATCAATTTACATTGATTGTTTTTAAATTATCCGTGGAGGGGTGGAGAAAGAATACTAACCTCAGCGGCTTGTCGTAAAAAGCGACAAAACAACCCACCCTATCTACGTGGTAGGGCTTCAAGCCCGTCTGGATGGCGACCACCTTTGCGCTTAAGTAGTCCGCCATAATAACCTTGTGTTGTGTTCCGGAATTAGTGACCCAAGTTCCTGTTCCTGTCTGCTGTCTTACAGCAATAAAAAAAATTATGGTAATTCACCTACACCAATATTACTAATATTATTTATTGCAAATTCCTTGTATTTAGTTTATCTGGAAAAGAACGCTTTAAGCGATAAGATTTTCATTTTACTGTATTATTATTATGTTATTATTGTCTAGTTTTATTGTGTTGTTCCATTCATAAGTTTTATTTCTAATATCATCGTAATGTATGGGACTTGTTTCTAAATTAAATTATTATTATTATTAATGTGTCACGAAAGAATGTGAAGGTGGAACATTGGCCCTCGCAATCCTCAGGCATCGAATTATAAACAACAATCTTGTTACTCTATAAATAATTCATATAAATATAATCGTAATTTAATCAATTTGCTGAAAACATTTTTTATCGTTCGTTCTTTTTATAAATCAACCGTATAAGGTAAATGCACCATTTGTCGTCACTTGTCACTTATTCGAACAAGGAAGCGGTAAGTGGCAGGCCGTTGTTCGGCCAATCAACCGCCGCATGCAGCTCATTATCGGGTTCACTTTAAATATTTACTGTTATACTAGTTTGCACCTTTGTTTTATTTATTCTGTTCATGCACATTTCATACGTGTAATTTTAATTGCTTGTACAGAATGTTTTGTTTTTTATATAGTATGAATATTTCCCGTTTGCATTAAAGTTGAATTATCGTAATAAATGAAATTTGGATAACTTTCCTTCCTTAGATTTATGAGCCTATAGCTTCCGCCGCTGCAGAATATCATAGGGCGAAGGTAGTTTGCATCATTAGTGTTTCGTAACACTTAACGTAGATTGTCCAAGGGAAAGTAAACAAGACCCCGCGGCAGATCGCCTATGAGATGGACGGACCAAGTAAAGGCTGCAGTGGACGTCCCAGTACACGTGTGCTCCCGAAAAGCAGCTGTCCGGGAGGAATGGAGACGGATTGTTAGGCGTGTGACTGAAAAATTATGACCACGACCGCTCTGACAAGAGCGCAACGAAAGAGAAGAAGAACACTTATACTAGGATAATTGGTATAAAAACCTGGTTATTTGGCAATTACACGAGTGACTGCTGTTTGAGAGCTTAACACTTAGAGGAAAAGAGATGTTGACCTAGCCCTATCCCTTATACCCCAGATAATTTAATTTTATGGACATATAGATAAAATATTAACATAATTTTAATAGTAGTCATAATTTTTATACGTATCAGTTGAATTTGTTTTTATTGTTTTTAAATAGGTTCATGTATTAAATTTTATTATTGTAAACTCGTGATACATTTCATGACTAACTTTATTTGTAATATTTATAGTTAAATAAATCAGTATTAACTTAAAACTGAGTTATCTTAGTCAGTATGATTCAAGAGACAAATAATAATGTATTTATACTTTGTAAACTTATTAAAATCATAGTTTTCATCACGACAATGATGAGTGTTGTTTATGATATAATATTTTTAGTTATACGTCTGTCATCTCGACAGTCGATACGCTGCTGAAAATTGTTACATATATAAATTTCTCCCTCTTTTCCCTTATTCCGACACTTTCGTTTCAATTTCTTTTTTTATTCACACGGCTATTGGGATTAGAATGCACTTCTGTAGGTAATAGAATGAATTACTCGAAATGAGTTTAATTATTCATATGTTCTGTTTTATTATCAAATTTATTTAAGGCTTTTTCATAAAAATATCACGCCAGCTCCATTTATCTTCAATTACAGATCACTTAATTATAGATCTTGGAATTATTGTAAATATATACAGCGGCCTCGACAGGACGCTCTGGAAAACACCCAATTCCCACAATTTGACTCCCAGAGACCGTAAAAGTCGCTCCGTACTGTCCTTCGTTTGGACACATTTCATCGATAAATAGTGTATATTTTCAATTTTTCTATAGTATGCACAATTATGACTACTCCTGCCCCACCAGCTGGTAAAATGTATTCAGTTGAATGTGTTCGAAGCGCAATCTATGAGCGATTACACACATTGTTCTATTATTCGTACCTTATGTACGTTAATATTTAACAAAAATTTTGCATGAACTTGATAATACTCGTATACTTAATTTTGTAACGAAACTTAAAATATTCAGTGATTTAAGAGAGAAAGTATTATGTAAGTTGTCAATTGAATTAGATATATTGTGCGACATTCAAAATCACAAGTGACGCTTTCTTTGAGCCAATATTACATTAGAAAGAAAGTAAAGTATTATGTTACTATTTTTTATACTTTATATCATGTTTGTAAGGGTTTTTAACTTTGAAAATGAGATATACATCGATATAAAAAGATATTTAAAACGAGAATTGTTATCAATGTTATTAAATTATTGCTATAGGAGATATTCTTTATTTAGAATTTTTTTTTGTTATGTTAATAATGAAGCCGTTTTTCGAAACAGTCCAATTCTTAACATGGTAATGTAATTAGTTCCTAACATGGTAATATACTGAAAATAAGCCAAAATGTTAATAAGGATCATATTAAAGAACCTTAAAATTAGTTTTATTTGCATATAAACGCAAAAAATACAATAAAGCTAATTTAAAGCCTTGTTCTCTGTTCTGTTTCCTGAAAAATATTTTGTTCCTGAAAGAACGTTTATTTGAATAATTCGAATATAATTTAAAATTGTATTGTATACTTATATTTTAATATTAGAATTAAGGAATGACGCAGTTAAAATTAATCAAAAGCACAATAAGGCCATCCTCATACATAATTGTCTAAAAGGAGGAAATCTCAATTCTGATTCACTACCTCAAGTAAATTACATCAATTGTTCAATTAGGTAAAAAATGTGAGAATAAAAAACACAATAGCATATATAAAATAGCAATTAAATATATTATACGACTGTATAAATCTCGAAGAAAACAATGAAAGATTCTATCTTTGTGAAAAACGTGATTTTGAAACACATATTTCAAATGACTGTGTTATTATGTATGGTTTAAAGTATTAGACCGCCTTCATTCACTTTCTACGGGATTGCACAAGCACGTAATTCGAGAGTCCAATGAAGTTATGATTACAACCTAAAGGGTTTATATATATATATATATATATATATATATATATATATATATATATATATATATATATATATATATATATAAATATTGCGTTTAATATTAAGCAGCTACATGCTTAATGGATGTTTGCAACGCCAAACACACCTTAAACACGCTTCTGTCCCATAGGGGTACAGGAACCAGAGTCACTAATGCCGGAATGAATACAACACACGGTTATTATGGCGGCATACTTAAAAATCAAGTGTGGGTGCCATCAAGAAGGGCTTGGGGCCCTACCATGTACCAGTTGTTTTGGCCTCTTCCGACAGACTGACTCCGGATGCAGAGGTTACTCCGTCCTTGTACGGAGAAGACTTTTGTTGAATACGGTGACTCTGAATCCAGAGTCTTTCTCAAATCTCCCACTTTTTCTAAACTACTTTTTTGCTCTGACTCTTCTCCTTAGTTCTTTCAAGATTCAAGTATTCGTTTTTATTCACAAGCTGTCCTCAGCAAGATATTTTTTTTATTGTTGTAGGACAACAGATAGGCTGACGGCCCGCTTAGAATTTAGCAGTTACCGTCGCCTATGTTTGACCAAAGGTGGTCGCCATCCAGACGGGCTTGGGGCTCTATCACGTAGCTAGGGTGTTTTTTAGTTCAATATTCTTTCTCCACCCCTGCACAGATAAAAACATATACGGCGTTTACCGAACTAGACATTTTTAAATAACAGTTATACGTAATGTGTGTTTTTATAGGATAATAAGCCGTCTTGCTATATCTACGATCGTAACTTGTGCCAAATGTAGAAACTCTCATAGTGAATTAAAGAAAGTGATTATCACCACGTTTGGCTGCGAACCGCGTCGCCTCGGGCTAATGTGTGTATTTCTGACCTTCTACAGATAATAGTGTATTGTGTCTTCAATTTGGTGTTGTATTGTCTTTGGCCACCCCTTAGGCTGAGATAATGTAAACAAAACTAAGCTAACAATAGTTAGCGACGACGTTTGGGACAGTTACCCCACTTTCTTAGCTCACATGAGCTTTCTCCGCTTGTTTGCGCAAAGTTAAATGTCATTATTGTCATATCAGTGCTTGGTAATGACACGTTGAATTTTAATTATATTTATCCACTTTCCTTACACTGAACCACAGCAGTTATTTGCTTATGATAATATTTTTTTTAGAATTTATAAAATGTTCCGCCAGTTTTTACTATGTTTTAGGTGGTAGAGCCTCCGAGCCTGTTTGGATGACAATCACCACGGGTCTATGTGTATACCGTCATAATAACCTTGTGTTCTGGCGTTAGGGCGCGTTCATTAATTACGTGAGGTGATCAGGGGGGGATCAAACCAAATCTCACCTGGGGGACAGGAGGGCTCTTGGCAAATACGACGTAATTTTTTTCTAGCAAATAATAATCTAAAAATGTGAGAAAATCAGATCAAATTAATATTTTACATTACACAAATTTATTCGTGCAGGGGCGGAGAAAGAATACTAACCTCTGCGACCGTCGCGCGTCGCCTATGGGTGTTTGCAACATCAGTGGCATCGCGAACACGCTGCTGTCCCATAAGGGTACAGGAACTTGAGTCACTAATGCTGGAACACAACACAAGGTTACTATGGCGGCATACTTAAGACCTAAGGTGGTCGCCGTCTAGACGGGCTTTAGGAGGTTGTTTTGTCACCTTTTACGATAGACCGACCCCGGCCGCAGAGGTTAGTATTCTTTCTCCGCACAGCACGGATGGAAATTTTGAGTTTTACTTTGAAAATATAATCTTATTTAGCACATTTTAACAAATAATCGGCCTTATTCGTGTTATGTACTGATGAAGGAGAAGAGGATAGTACTATGCTTCGATTTCTTATATAATCAAACTATTCCCACATTGGGATATAAAATTAATTTCTTCCTGGCAGTCAACGCATAACAATCGGTATAGGCGTGTGCTAGCGCGCGCAAATCCCTGCGGAAACGCCCGCTTATGCGTGATTTGAATTTCGAACGCACTTCCTCTGATTTTATGATTAGTTTTATGCAGTTAAGTATACGTATTAATTCGTAATGGTGTCAATATTTGCGACAGTTACTTTAGCAATAGCATTTTGGTTGTGTTGAGGTTGGCGCAACATGGTTTCTCCTTTCATTCTCTTCTATTAGTCGTCATTTGTGCTAAAAACCTCGCTATTAATCCTTGACCTTTTTAAAAATATGGTAATGTAAAATTAATAACCCATAAACGCTTTAATGAGCTGTGTCCTGCAAATTACATAGAAATAAAGCGCAAGGGCGCCATCTACACGCCTATTAGCTTGGACCGTGTCTAATCTATGATTTCACAGTTTTGTACACGAAATGGTGTTTTAGCCGATTTCATTTGTTAGGATTTTTTAATTTACGTATAACGTATTTTAGCGACACTTTAACGACTTGATGGAAAGCGGTGGCGTCTATTTGACATGAAACCAGTAGTTCAGTCAATATGGATAGATCAGATAAGCGAAAGAAATATATAGATGATGAAAATGAGAGGAAGAAATTTATTAAATAAGTGAGGAAACTTGTGATGGTAACCGAAAACACTCTCGGTAAAATATAAGTTGATTAGGTTCACGTTCAGCGATCACCTAGCTATCTCTTAGAATAGTCTATTTCTTGCTAGCCAGTCGAGTGGTCGCAGTTCCAGGGCGGTAAACCCCAGTAAGCATCGGCTTCTCCCTGTAGTTCCGATACGATACTAATAAACGTAGTTTTTCCAGAAATTACAATATGTCTAAACATATAAACTACTAGCTGACCCGGCAAACGTTGTTCTGCCATAAAAATAATAAAATGTCAAAAAATAAAAAATAAAATTTAGGGGTGGACTACCCCTAACATTTAGGGGGATGAAAAATAGATGTTGGCCGATTCTCATAGATACCGGATAAGCACAAAAAATCACTAACTCAATTTAGTTATCTGCCTACTGCCTACCCCCTAAGAACGATGGCGTGATTATTTATAGCCTATGACCATTTCTAGGTTATCATCTATCACCATACCAAATTTCATCAAAATCCGTTCAGCCGTTTAGGCGTGAAAGAGGAACAGACAGACAGACAGACAGAGTTACTTTCGCATTTATAATATTAGTATGGATACATTCCTATAAACTTTCAGATTACAAATCTTAACAGTTAGTTACAAACATACATTTTTTTATCGCTGTAGGACAACGACAGACTGATGGCCCGCTTAGAATTTAGCAGTTACCATCGGCTATGGGTGTTCGCAACGCCAGTGGCATTGCGAACGCGATGCTGTCCCATAAGAGTACAGGAACTTTAGTCACTAATCCCGATCACTAAACATAAGGTTATTATGGCGGCATACTTAAGACCAAAGGTGGTCGCCATCCAGACGGGCTTGCGCCCTACCACGTAGCTAGGGTGGGTTCTTTTGTCGCCTTTTACGACAGGTCGACTCCGGCCGCAGAGGTTAGTATTCTTTCTCCGCCCCTGCACGGATAAAAAGCATGCATTTGACAGACTACTCACTCACAGACGTAACAGTAGAAAACCTACATAGCACTGAACCAGCCGTATCGTTTATGTTCATTCTAAATACATAAAGGCGAATCTTAGTGAGACGTACCAAAATCGTTAGATTTTGAACATACGTTTTTGGTAACAAGTTTCTGCGTATATTCGTAAACATAGCCTATGATTTGTAGCTATAGATCTTTCTAGAAAGCACTGGTCCCGAAATATATAGTATTATATAAGAAATAATTCATAACTCTATTTAAGAGTTGTCGTATATTATATCCGTGTTTATCTAACCTCTCAACAGAAAAACGCGGCAACCGCTTGAACTGTCAAACGTCCGTCCATCTACCCGTAGTGTTGTACCCAGCATTAGTGATGGCAGTTCGTAATAATAATTGATGTTTAGATTCTCGTTGTTAATAGCGCACAAACCCACGGCCACAGCTAGTATGTTTAGATATATTTATATATATATATATATATATATATATATATATATATATATATATATATATATATATATATATATATATATATATATATATATATATATATATATATATATATATATATATATATATATATATATATATATATATATATATATATATATATATATATATATATATATATATATATATATATATATATATATATATATATATATAATTCTTATGTGCCACTGAACTCCTCCTAAACGGCTGGAGGGATATTATTGAATTTTTTTGTGTGTGTTCAAGTGGATTCGAGAATAGTTCAGATTCGCAAGTGGACCCGATAGTTAGCGCTGAAATCGAGTTCTGGGATTTTTATTTTTCGCATATCACAACATGACCCTAAAATTTTAAACAGTTCATTTTCTTTGTTCAAAAGAATGCAAATGAATAAAGATATAAACTTTTTGGCGCAAATATGAAACTTTAAGTTGGTGAAATAGGGGTGAACATAATTAAATTCAGTTTTTTTTATATGGCAGAACAACGTTTGCCGAGTCAGCGAGTCTTTATATGATTTCTTCTTGACAATTTTGTAAGTTCAAGGCCGGTCGGTCAACGGACTCGCGTCGATTTTCCGCCACCATTTATAATTAATCACCGTTGCATGTAATCTGCTTATGATCAGACATGGCCATTGATTTTGATTTATTGTTTATTTTATTTGTTTAAGAACTTACATAGGTTTTATTGTGAAACGATTTGATAGACACAAAGAAGTGTGATCGTGTGAAGGTATTTCGTGGAGTGTTTCTGATTCTAGAAGAATCGATCTGCTGATCTAGTACTTCCAGCTTGTCTTGTGACATCCTTAATCTTAAAAATACTAACTGGGGTAGATATCTACCCCATTTAGTAGTTCGTTAAAAGAAGATTTGATAGTTTTCTAGTACTTTAATTTATTTAAATCTACTTTTCACCGATTAAACTTTAGTCAAATTGAATTTGTTTTTCACCATTCTTTTTGGCATGAAAAAACAAAAAAAAAAAATTATATACTTAAAAGTCTGATTATTGCTAGACTAGTTTTTATAATCGAAAAACCCTTGAGGTAAATATGTACCCCAGTTTGTAGTTTACAGGTTAATCAGTGTGTCTTTCTGAAGTTTCATTACATTTAAAAGTGAGGAGTTTATTAATAAATCACCTGTTACCAAATTTCTACAAGCATGGTGTGATTAAAAACAAATCAATTTTGAAAGTGAAACTTGTTTATTACGGCATAAGTTGAAATGTCGATAATTGGGCCCCCGGGGCACTTTTAGTTATCGTTTAACTTTTCATTGGGCTTATTTGAAAATCACACGATGTGCCATATTTAACGACTAGGTTATGCATATTGGTTTGCTTGGTTAGAAATATTTTTTAACTAAGACTACAATAAAAATACGACGCAAAATGGGATTAATTTTCTACATGGACTTTGTCAAGATGCAGCTGGTGCATACTGCTAATCAACGGGGAGGTTCTGATTTAGAGCTTTCTTTTGTGGGATGTGGAGGTCATTCACCTCTTTAAAACTTATATAATCACATATATCCCATCCAGTTATTATGCCGATTATAATTAATAAAATATAAATATATGACAATTAATACCGCGCCATCTAGTTCTAAAGTAAACAGAGCATATGGGTATTAGACAAGTGACACTTCTATATTAGTCTTTTGTAAACGAATACATATTATATATAATCACCCATGGGATGGTCATATAATGCGAAGAGACGATTGTCATGTAACAAAGAAAATGCTAGAAATGAGAGTGGATAAATACAAAAGGAGGGGTAGACCAAAGAAAAGATGGATGGATTGTGTAAAAGATGATATGGCAAAAAAGGTGTGAATGTTCAGATGACGACTAATAGAAGGAGAGAATATGTGTCGACTTCATATAGTTTGAGATAAGGGCAGGAGGAAGAAGAAGCTATATACACTCAGAGTCCCACCGAAGTAGTCATTGACCGAGAGAAGGACCCAGAAGAATATCAACGCACTAAAGACGCGAGAAATATCGGAACAAAGATAATCGTCGAATCAAATAAATCAACACATTTTCTGATTACATCTTTCCACATAGCCCACCTGCCCGAGGCGCAAAACTTTCATGGCCGCACGATAATGATCTATAATCGATTATTAACGCGAATCGATGTGTTTGGAATGTCTTTGATCGTTAATCGATTATCCATATTAATACTTTCGCTGAATGATTGCTGTTTTTATTTATTTTTGCGACGTGACTTCAATTGAGTTTTATCAATCCAATTACGATCATTGATATATTTATTAAATGTATCGATCCATAATGGGTACCGAGAAAAATGCTAGAATATACAGTGGCTGGATTTTTCTTTTTTTTCTTGCACACAGGCTGACGGCCCGCTTAGAATTCAGCAGGTACCCTCGCCTATGGATGTTTGCAACGCCAGTGGTATCGCGAACACGCTGCTGTTCCATAAGGGTACAGGAACTTGGGTCACTAATGCAAGAACACAACACAAGGTTATTATGGCGGCATACTTAAGACCAAAGGTGGTCGCCATCCAGACGGGCTTAGGGCCCTACCACGTAGCTAGGGTGGGTTGTTTTGTTGCCTTTTACGACAGGCCGACCCCGGCCGCAGAGGTTAGTATTCTTTCTCCGCCCCTGCACGGATAAAAAAGGAAGAGCAAAGAAAATACTCAGATGACAATTAATAGTGGAAGAAGAGAAAGAGTGGGTATCGATCTCCAAAACGTATCTAAATGAAAAACGTTTTGATGATAATCATGATTTTAGTGTCTAAGGGCGCCTTCAAATTAGCTGCAAAGTGTCGCGCTGTTTTCTAAATCCATATAAATCAAAAACGCGCGACTGCAGCGCTGCAGCCGCGCTGCGGCCGCCCATCAGTTCATCGATCGACTAGTGACGGTACACAGGTAATTTTTGTAACATGAACGAAAATCAGGTTGAAGAATTTTGTATTTTGTAATGTTGTATTTTGTTTTCCAATATATTGTTCTAAACAGAGAAGTAATTCGTAGAATTGTTTTCTTGATAATCTTAAGTAATCCTGAAACTTTTGGTCACAGTAGTCCTTTACTTTATCAAATTCAGTTCGTTGACTTAAACAAAATAACGACAAGGTTTTCGGCAAAAGAAAACCTAAGTTTTCTTTTCTTTGTTGAACCTCCTTTTTCGTTTTAATAGTAACACTAAGAGCAGTGTTTCTTCGTCAGAGTCCATCGTGAAAATAAATATAGGTACAACACTACGATACTCGAATCAAGCGACAGCAGCGCGACACTTTGCGGCTAATTTGAAGGCGCCCTTAGCCATAACTTGCTAAAATAATTAAACCTCACCTTAAACATTTAGTTATGTGATAGTTAAGTGATATTGCACTCTGTGACTATTTTAGAGGTCCTAAGGTCGCATCCTGCGATGTCATAACCCACTTAGGCGGTTTTTTTTAATCCAATCCGCGTTCCTGTTATGGGCTATTATTATTTAATATTTTAATATATACCAATTGTAGCTTTCAATTCTCTTCACCTAAACTTTTTTTACCAATATTTAAGAAACAACTTGAGTCGATGTAGGTTAATTTAGACTTTTGAACATACTTCGTTCCTACCCCGAAAGGAAACTGCATCAAAGCCTTGTCTGTACTGGAGGGTGTACCGACATCTGTAAGGTTAAATTGAGTTTCAAAATTATCATACCATCATTGAACCTCATTTTGCCACAACTATATAAGAAATTATCAGTGCGGGCTTGTCGTCGTAAATGGTGATATGCGTGCCAATGGACTCAATATCAGAGATACCGAGGATCCTGCTAGGTGGAGAAGAGAAAGTTTGAAAGCGGACCCTGGACACCGAAGCAGAAATTTGGGTAGCATCCGGGATTCAACGCTTTTCTACATTTTATGACCTTTTAGGTAAGTAATACGATAGTTTTAAATTTTTTTTGGCTGGGGCTACATGGCGTTTGAGCCGATATTGTGTTGCAAATACTCATTATCAAATTATAATATTTATTTTGCATATCCCCGTATCTAACTCGTGAGCGCGTGCTCAAGCGTGCATTAGTTATGTAAAATATATGATCGATTATATCGGTATTTTAGCATAAGAAATGAAATTGTTGAAAGCTACGGATTTGGCTTGTTAACAAAACTATTGCGAAACGCGTGATTAAATCAATTAATTACATTTACCTTTCGGCGTCACGCGTTTCTAAAGGAAATAAACATTGTCTACAGCTGAAGTCTTATGATAATGTCCAAAAAATATAACTTTGACAAGCCAGTCTCTATAAATATGTTTCAGTTCAGCCAGATGTGGCTCCAACGTCTTTGGCATTGATTTTGCCTATGTCCAAGTAAGATATAAAAGTGACAGGTTTGATGAAGATTCAAAATGACTAGAAGTAGTGATATTTTTCTATCCTTAGTAAATATTGAAAATATTAAAAAAACGTGTGCGTCTCGGGAGGCCCGACAGAAGTGATAACTTAAACTAATCTAAGTTGAACTGTACTTAAATTGTATTTATCTTAATATGATAATGTAAGGAAAGGTTATTTATTAATAAAACCAAAATTAATTCAAAAATAAATAAAGTTTACGAATTTCCAATTTTTTTCCAAAAACTGTTTGAAAATTATATTAAATTAAATTATTCCCTAATGTAGATTCTTTATAAAGAAAAAAAAACTCAACTGTATTTCATTGTAATAAAGTCGCAATTCGAATAGATCTAGCGCTGTGGGTTAGAGTGAGAGAGGAGGAGCCTGCCTACCACTGAGTGGTAGCGCGTGAGAGAAAGGGAAGCCAGACAGACTGGCGCCGTAACGCGTTACGTAACGAAGCGGTTTACCCACCCATAAGAAGTTATCACATCAAAATGTAAATAGATAAATAGATTATTCTTATAATTAAAATTGCACAATAGGCGGCCTTATTGGCAAGAAGCCATCTCTTCTAGATGTAGGTTGGCAGCTCATTTGGCCGCTTAAGTAGTTCCTACACTTTCTACTTATAATAATTATACTTATATAAATAATTAAAGCAATAAATAATTTTTAACTTATAGATGACAAAATGTACGTCAAATCGGACGAGTAATATTTTTTTTTTATAATATCGAAAGGCATTTGGTAAAAGTTCTTTTGTAAAATATTAGATATAATTAACATACATTTATGTTACACTATATAGACAAAAGTTTTTTTATAGGTGCGCTATGATATGAAATATAATAATGTACATAATATAACATAAAAATTAACAGTATAAGTAAAATTTATTCATATACCAAACCACAAAGTCGGTTCGAAGAAATAAAGTCTCAGTAGATAGACTTATGAATACATCAATCCGCAACTTCTAAACAAGCTATCAAATTAAGTTGGCATGACTTGAACTTAATCGCCGCCCACATTCCGTGACCGGCCGCCCACGAAGTCCTTCATGTCTGGACAGACAGCTGCGTGCGTTTTATATACTCTTTAGAGTGTTATAATTTTGATTGATTAAGATGTAGAGGTTTGTAATAGTTAATAACTACCGTTAATTGTTTCTTTGCTGCAGATTGTTGACTTGTGGCTACCCTGTCTCTTTATGCAGTGGTAAAATGTAGTAAATGGCAGCCTCATTTTGGCAGTTATCCCTGTAAAAGTTAAATTAAGTCACAACTCCATCTATTATCTTGTCTACAAATAAATAAAATTGGAGGGTCTGTTTGTAATATTAAAATAACCGCTTTTTACTAAGTGCATTTGGATGTATACACAGTACATATATCAAAACAACATTTTTTACAATTTTTGTCTATCTGTCTGTCGGTCTGTCGGTCTGTCTGTTTGTTCCGGCTAATCTCTGAAACGGCTGGACCGATTTTGACGGGACTTTCATTGGCAGATAACTGATATAACAAGGAGTAACTTGGCCTAAACTTTTATTTTAGAAAAAATAAATGTTTTTAGTTAAAAGTGATCAGTTTCAGATTTTTATTAATCCAATTTAAGTTGACCGCAGATTTATATCATCAATCATATAAAATAGGGTTCGGCTTAGGCTGGAGATTGTAGGTTCGAACGCAGTTTGTATATTTCATTTATTTATATTTTAGGGTTTATAGGGTTTGTAATCCAAAATAAACCATAAGATATATCCAAAAAATGCTGCCCAAAGTCACTATTCCACGCGGACGGAGTCGCGGGCACAGCTAGTTTATTAATAAAAATATCATGAATGGTTTGCTTTTGATGCAACCGTAATTAAACTAATAAAATAATACCTAGTCAGGTCATAAATTCTGTCACATGTTTAATGTAAAATAATTGTAACAAGTTTATTAATTATGTAACCATTAATATACCAAAATGAACTTAACAAAACATAGATTCTTATGACATTAAAGTTTATTCAAAATGACCTCCGTGATTTTGAATACAAGCCTTCAATCTGCGCGGCCAGTTGTCTATCGCAGCACGAACGAGGTCCATGTCAATATCGGCGGCTGCCTTAATCAAGGATGTCTTGAGTGACTCCAAATTGGGATGAGGCTTTGAGCACGCCTTTTCCTCCAAGTGTTGCCATATCTTGTAATCTAACGGATTCAAATCTGGACTGGAGGAGGGCCAGTCTTCGTGCCGGATGAAGTCGATTTCACGCGCCGCCAGCCAGTCTTGTGTGCTCTTCGCTCTATGAGCTGGCGCCGAATCTTGTTGGAATACCCAGTGCCTGTTATTGAACATGGTATGAGAAACAGGTTCCACAAGGTTCGTCAGGACTGTATTTTGATACACAACAGCATTCGTTTTTACACCTTTCTCACAAAAATGTACCTCTGTTAAGCCCCAATAAGAAACTCCCAACCATACCATGAGCGAGGATGGAAAATGACCTCGTTGGACACACGGAATACGGTTGCTCGCTTCTTCACTACTGTGTGCGTACACCTTATCATTTTGTTTGTTGTAGCTCTCTTCTACGGTAAACATTTTTTCATCCGAAAAAAGAATTTCCCGATATTTTTTTCCCGCGTACCGCTTCAACAAAGCGCGGCATCTCTTCAGTCTCAGGTCCATTAGACGAGCATTCAAACGATGTCCTGTTTTTCTTCGATATGCTCGAAGCCCTAAGTCTTCATTTAACACCCTTTTCACCGTGGTTCTGCTTAACCCCATCTGAAGGGCCAACAGTTTCTGCTTACGTTTGGGATTTCTTTGAATTCGTGCCTTCACAGCTTTTATCACTGCTGGAGTCCTAACAGACCGAGGGCGACCACTTCTTGACCTGTCATCTACACTAGAGTCTTCATTGTATCGTTTGATGGTACGATAAACGAATCTTTTGGTAATATTCAAATTTTTCAGTATGTTAAAAATTTGAATTGGCGCGTAACCGCAACGATGCAACGCAATAACTGCAACACGGTCTTCTTTAAGCGTCCACTCCATATTTAAAAATGAGTAAAATTCTAAAAGTTATACATTTTTATTTTCATGAACAATTCGAAATTCTAATTCAATAAACTTTTTTGTGGCCAGCATTCTAAAAGAAAAGTTTTTACTGTGTGACAATACTTATGACCTGACTAGGTATATTACTAGTATACACCTAAACCTGTTCGCGTTCTTCTTCTTGACCTTATCCCATGTGGAGACGGCACAACACTTTCTCTCCTTCCACTCTCCTTTATTAGTCGTCATAGTCCACCTTTCCTGCCAAATCATCTTTTACGCAATCCATCCATCCATTTCTTTGGTCTACCCCTACTTTTGTATCCATTCACTTTCATTTCTAGCATTTCTTGTCACATGACATTATTTTTTTTCACATTATATAGCCATACCAGGCTAGTCTATTTATTATTTTCAAGCTCTCAACCACTGGTGCTACTTGCTAATTTGAAGACCGTTCTCGTTGAGACCTATTAAATAAGTCTAATCCGACTACGTTTACCTAAAATGCAATATCGTATGCATATTGGAATGTAAAACCTTTTGTCATTTAATAATAATATCCGGATGACCGAGCTTTGCTCGGTAATTTTTTTTTATAAATTGTGTTTTTTGGAAATTAACAATTGATTTTCTTAGCCTAACCTCAAAACTTATTGACTTCGTGTTACTTAACAACGCCATCTGCTGGAATAGCTTTAGTGTTGTTGTGTCGTTAAAGCAATTTAAAAAAAATAGTATTATTATTCGCCGATAGATGTCAGGAAGAGTCATTTTTCAGTTTAAATTGGGACTACTCAAACGCCATCTTTTGACATTTTCTAGAAATGATTCCTAGCTCGATCGATTTATCGCCCCCGAAACCCCCTGTATACTAAATTTCATGATAATTGTTGGAGCCGATTCCGAGATTCCAAATATTTATATTTTTATATATATATATATATATATATATATATATATATATATATATATATATATATATATATATATATATATATATATATATATATATATATATATATATATATATATACATATACAAGAATTGCTCGTTTAAAGATATAAGATATAAATAAAACTTGGTAAGGATATTACTTTATTTAGCCATTCTCACGAAAATGACTTCCGGTGTTTCACATAATAGTTCCCCTTAGCCATGAGTCACAGATCAGCGTAAATCGATCGAGAATCAATTACAATCGATTCAAAGATCAATTATCGAGATACACATCTGTTTACCACTACGTCCGGGTTTGAATCGTTACGGTATGGGGACTTGAGGTCATATAATTATTTTCATTGTTATTTTGTTGATATTACTTTTGATGATTAAATGAAAATGGCGCGAATACTACGTCGTCGGCTTCTGGAACTCGATCTGAAATCCTACGTAGCCTGAGGTAGTCATAAGCTCGATGAGGGACCTTTCCCTGGGGGAAGGGATATACCCCGCCACGCTTGGGTGGATTGGCACTTTACCCTCGATCTGGGTTTCCTCTCGAGGTTTTCCTTCACCGTCGCGTCGGTACATGGCAATTATGCTATAATATGTACATTAGGGCGCCTTCAAATTAGCCGCAAAGTGTCGCGCCGCAGCAGCGCGGCGGCAGCGCTGCGGTGGCGCTGTTTTTCTAAATCCATATAAATAAAAAACGCGCGACTGCAGCGCTGCAGCCGCACTGCGGCCGCGCATCAGTTCATCGATCGACTAGTGACGGTACACACGTAATTTTTGTAACATGAACGAAAATCATGTTGAAGAATTTTGTAATGTTTTATTTCGTTTTCCAATATATTGTTCTAAACCGAGAAGTAATTCGTAGAATAGTTTTCTTGATAATCTTAAGTAATTCTGAAACATTTTGTCACAGTAGTCAAATTACTTTATCAAATTCAGTTCGTTGACTTAAACAAAATAACGGCAAGGTTTTCTTAGGTTTTCTTTTCTTTTCTTTGTTGAACCTCTTTTTTCGTTTTAATAGTAACACTAAGAACAGTGTTTCTTCGTCAGAGTCCATCATGTAAATAAATATACAACACTATGATACTTGAACCAAGCGACAGCAGCGCGGCTACAGCCGCGCTGCTGCAGTGCGACGCTTTGCGGCTAATTTGAAGGCGCCCTTAGGCGAAAAAAACTGCCTAAGATGTGTATTCCACCGTGGGATTCCATGTATTATTTAAGTTAAATGCGCTAATGCAAATAATATGCTAACAAAAGTAGATAAGTGAATGACGAGAGCTGTGTGAGCGAGACAGTGCTATTGCGACGTGCGCCGTTTTAGATAAGCGCGGTGCTGCTACAATTAAAATAGAGAAATACAATAAAAAGCTAATAGTACCTGTCCCATGTTTCGAAGTCTGACAATGATAGTAATGACTCCTTGACCCGGACCTGGCGAACCCGGGACATTTTGGTTGGTCTTCGAGTGTACTACAACTGAACTATCAGTACGTCCAGTTCCCAATATCAATCTATATCGAATCTAATCGAATATGATTAAGTTCTATATTAGTTTGTATACAATTCTTCTACATGCACACTACTGAGATTCTATTAAATTACTGGATCGATTATGATATGTATTGTATGTTTTTGTGAATGATTTAAATCCACAATTGTATAACGTAGATGGCTCTACATCTGACTGCTTCACTTTTATCATATCACTAATAATTTACTTTTTCTTTTCAGGTAAGCAATTTTTATCCAGTTAAAAATGAATTTTTGTAAGTATTAAAGGAAATTAAATTATTCTGTATTGAAGGTTGTATATTGTTACGGTTTCTCTTTATGCAAGAAATAATTTAATTACTATAATTTTATTAAATGTAATTAAGTCGACATCGGATTAGTCAATACTTTTAATCGTCTTTGGTCTGATTGGTATTTAGGTTAACCTTGAATTTTAAGGTTTTTATTCATGCTTTACAGGTAAGGTGCAATAGTATATAAATATTAAATAATAATAGTAGCTTTTTACCTCCCTTAGAACGTACAGTACAAAACATTCGTAAAGTTATACTTCTTTTGACGCGTTAAGAAAAAAAATTAAAAGTAAAAATTTTTACACAGTCAAAAAGCGACATGATGAAATTATCTGTAGACTATCTCTCAAGTTTCCCTGAAAACTCGTAACTATGTTCACAGTAGTTTCTCAAATACTCATAAATCTACACACGTATTTTGTATCAGTATAGATAGAAAAATAATATTTATTTTTAAGACATTTCCTTAAACTACGTGGTAGGGCCCCAAGCCCGTCTGGATGGCGACCACCTTTGGTCTTAAGTATGCCGCCATAATAACCTTGTGTTGTGTTCCGACATTAGTGACCCAAGTTCCTGTACCCTTATGGGACAGCAGCGTGTTTGCGATGCCACTGGCGTTGCAAACACCCATAGGCGATGGTAACTGCTAAATTCTAAGCGGGCCGTCAGCCTGTCTGCTGTCCTACAGCAATAAAAAAAAAACTAGTTTACGATGTTGCTATTATTTGATTACATAAAATCTTTATTAATTTGCAATAAATATTGTATTAATAGTGACCGTATGGTCCCAGATAGAAATAAAAAGACGTTCCATTTCTTAGAGTCCGCCGTCTATACATACACCTTGCGGAGAGGGCATAATCTTTTTTTATTGTATGTAAACCATGAAATAAGTATGGCCCGATAAAAAGGTTCAACGATGTCTGCCGAGGTCTACGTCTGGTGACATCGATTGCGACGTCAAGGCACGCATTGTTGCCGCGTGGGCCAAATAGCGTGAGGTAATTGGTGTCATTGGTGACCACAAGATGCCGGTAAAGTTGAAGGGACAGGTCTATAAGACCATCATTAGGCCTGTCCTTTTATACGGCTGTGAAGCGTGGCCGGTTTTAGAGTGACACTAGCAAGAACTGCGTGTCACGGAGATGAATATGCTGCGGTGGATGTGTGGATTGACGCGGAAGGACCGCGTTAGGAACTCCCGCATTCACGGCAGCTTTCATGTTCGTGACATTGCGGATAAATTGCAGGAGTGTTGGCTCCGATGGCACGGCCACGTTTTACGGCAACCGGATGCTTACGTGGGAAACAAACGTCTAGCCATTCCGCTTCCGCCGGGCCCCAGCAGGAGGGGTAGAACCAAAAAGTGCTGGCTTGATGTCGTAAAGCCAATTGGCTCACTACCAGGGATGCTGAAGACCGTGCGAAGTGGAGTAGAAAAAGTCGGAAAGCGGGCCCCGGGCACCGAAACGGAAGTTAGGTTGCGACCGAGATGCAACGCTTAGATGAAGAAGAAGAATGTCTGCCTAGCCGAATACGGCCTGATAAATTCCATATACCCCAACCTTTGATTATATAGACGTGTATATAATCAAAGACCCCAACCCTCTGTGGACAGGGGAACCCGCAAAAAAGGTTGTTCTACCATAAAACTCAACCCATTAGTTACCCAGGGAGTAGAAAGTAAAATTTCGACAAAAAGCATTATCAATATTTTTTTTATTGCTGAAGGACAGCAGACAGACTGACAGCTCGCGTAGAATTTAGCAATTACCGTTGTCTGTTTGCAATGCCAGCGGCACCGCGAACACGCTGCTGTCCCATAAGGGTACAGGAACTTGGGTCACTAATGCCGGAATACAACACAAGGTTATTATGGCGGCATACTGAAAACCAAGGGTGGTTGCCATTCCTATCACGTAGCTAGGGTGGGTTATTTTGTCGCCTTTTACGACAGGCCAACCCTGGCTGCAGGAGTTAGTATTCTTACTCCACCCCTGTACGGAGATTATATTAAATTAGTATATATGCCATTTCTAGCATATTTATTCGGTAAAAATGAATAATGATGACCTCTTATATAATTTTTACTTCGTTCGTTCAACTCCCATCATAATTATTTAATAACGCAAAACAACCGTATGACTGTTTGTCACGAAATCTGATAATGTTTAATGGTGCCGCAAATTATTTTATTGCGGATTTAATGGAATTTTATGACAACTCGTTAAGAGGGTTAAGTATTTTGACCTTTAAATTTGTTAATGTAACATTCAATTTCATTCGACAAGTTTAGACTTGGATAGGTAATTTAAAATATAATAAGTATATTTTAAATACTATGATAATTCATACAGAGCCATCTAGTACCAAAGATGAGTAGAACGGTTGTGTTATGGATAGTCAATGATTTTATATATAAAATTTAATATCACCTCTTTTTATATATAAAATATCATTGTGGATAGTCATATAGTTTTTTTCGTAATTTATTTACATTTTCTTTTGTCTTTTTTTATTGTTGTAGTACAGCAGACAGGCTGACGGCTCGCTTAGAATTTTAGCAGTTACCGTCGCCTGTGGGTGTTTGCAACACCAGTGGCATCGCGAACACGCTGCTGTCCCTTTAGGGTAGAGGAACTTGTCTACATCTGTACCAATCCGTTTTCATTTCTAACATTTTCCTTTTGCATAACATTGTATGTCCACACCATTCAAGTCTAGTATTTTTAACGACCTCCGTGGCGCAACGGTTTCTGCACGTCGTATACGAGTTCGATTCCTATCCTGAGTATGGGTGTTTATATATTTAATTACAAAAGAAAAGTTTAAAAGTAGTTTAACAGTTGTTCAGTACCCACAGAACAAGCGCTTTACTGCTTACTTTTTCGATGTATATTTATTATTATTTTAAAATATTAAAAAACCATCTTATCTCAATTTAAGTGTAAATAACATATACCTAGTCAGGTCATAAGTATTGTCACACAGTAAAAACTTTTCTTTTAGAATGCTGGCCACAAAAAAGTTTATTGTATTCGAATTTCGAATTGTTCATGAAAATAAAAATGTATAACTTTTAGAATTTTACTCATTTTTAAATATGGAGTGGACGCTTAAAGAAGACCGTGTTGCAGTTATTGCGTTGCATCGTTGCGGTTACGCGCCAATTCAAATTTTTAACATACTGAAAAATTTGAATATAACCAAAAGATTCGTTTATCGTACCATCAAACGATACAATGAAGACTCTAGTGTAGATGACAGGTCAAGAAGTGGTTGCCCTCGGTCTGTTAGGACTCCAGCAGTGATAAAAGCTGTGAAGGCACGAATTCAAAGAAATCCCAAACGTAAGCAGAAACTGTTGGCCCTTCAGATGGGGTTAAGCAGAACCACGGTGAAAAGGGTGTTAAATGAAGACTTAGGGCTTCGGGCATATCGAAGAAAAACAGGACATCGTTTGAATGCTCATCTAATGGACCTGAGACTGAAGAGATGCCGCGCTTTGTTGAAGCGGTACGCGGGAAAAAAATATCGGGAAATTCTTTTTTCGGATGAAAAAATGTTTACCGTAGAAGAGAGCTACAACAAACAAAATGATAAGGTGTACGCACACAGTAGTGAAGAAGCGAGCAACCGTATTCCGCGTGTCCAACGAGGTCATTTTCCATCCTCGCTCATGGTATGGTTGGGAGTTTCTTATTGGGGCTTAACAGAGGTACATTTTTGTGAGAAAGGTGTAAAAACGAATGCTGTTGTGTATCAAAATACAGTCCTGACGAACCTTGTGGAACCTGTTTCTCATACCATGTTCAATAACAGGCACTGGGTATTCCAACAAGATTCGGCGCCAGCTCATAGAGCGAAGAGCACACAAGACTGGCTGGCGGCGCGTGAAATCGACTTCATCCGGCACGAAGACTGGCCCTCCTCCAGTCCAGATTTGAATCCGTTAGATTACAAGATATGGCAACACTTGGAGGAAAAGGCGTGCTCAAAGCCTCATCCCAATTTGGAGTCACTCAAGACATCCTTGATTAAGGCAGCCGCCGATATTGACATGGACCTCGTTCGTGCTGCGATAGACAACTGGCCGCGCAGATTGAAGGCTTGTATTCAAAATCACGGAGGTCATTTTGAATAAACTTTAATGTCATAAGAATCTATGTTTTGTTAAGTTCATTTTGGTATATGAATGGTTACATAATTAATAAACTTGTTACAATTATTTTACATTAAACATGTGACAGAATTTATGACCTGACTAGGTATAATGCAAAAAATATGAAACAAAATCGCATATTTAATAATTACTAGCCGTTTCCGGTCGCTTAACTGGGCGAATAATAGAAAAAATTAAATCGAAAAATAATGAGAAAAAATATATAAGTATATATATATATGTTGTAGCCGTATCTTGTAAATTCAATACGGGTTTAGAAAAACCTTTGTAAATGTTGCAATAAACAAATAAGTAATCAATTTTATTGCCACCTAAATAAAATCATTAATTAAACACCTAAAAATAATAATTTGTGAATCATACGACCTTGAATGGCGCGAGTATATACAAAAGAATTGCAATTACTCGCTGTAACTGTGATGCCTGAATGAGGTTGCAATTTTTTTTATTGCTGAGGGACAGGCAGCTTACTGCCCGTTCCCACAAAATGGAGACCCGAATCTGGTAGTGAAACGTTCATTATCATCTTGGCGTTAAATCCTGGTCGCAACCCAAATTTCCACTTACCGCAGTCCGCTTTCCGACTTTCTTCTTCGTTTCGCACGGTCTTCGGCATCACTGGTAGTCCATTGGCACGCATATCACCCTTTACGACGTCAAGCCAACACTTTTTGGGGCTACCCCTCCTGCCGGGGCCTGGCGGAGGCGGCATCGCTAGACATGGAGTGTTATGAGATTTTATTAATAATAAGTTTGATTTAGTATTTTTATAGAAAAAAAGTTAATTTTAATATGATCATATGTATAGTATAGGTGTTTTTTGTTTAAAAAATTTTTGTTATATATTGTGACGTATATGCCATTTATGCCGTAGACAGGACAACTGGTAGGGTAGTCGGGTGCTTGAGTGGAGGCCTAGAGTAGGGCATAGAAATGTAGGCAGACAACCGATGCGTTGGACCGACGACCTTGTTAGAGTGGCCGGTAAGGACTGGATGCGAAAGGCGCTGAACCAAGAAGAATGGCGTGCATTATGAGAGACCTACACTCAGCATTGGGTGGTGAAAGGTTGAAAAAGAAAGAAAAGAAAGATTGTGACGTATAAGGAAGCAATAACAGAACAGATTCACAAGTGTCGATTATTGCCAGTTTAATTTACAAAGTTGCACCTACATTAAGAATCCCAACAATTCCCCTTCGCCACATCGTGAAACAGGCTAAGTAACTATGGGAATAAATTAATGAGCAATTCGGGACCGGATCGGTTTGTAAACGGCCCGATCTACAAGAAATTACGCAAATTCGTTCATAATAACGAATAAATAGGCGCAGGAAGGTGGGCGGATTGCGTGTGACAATTTTAGTATCTCTAAAGTGTATTTAGAATTAAATACAAGCGACAAAATCAATGCTTTGCTAGCTTAAACTAATGTCGAAAACGTTGAACAACAAGATTCACAGTCCTATTTGACCATAGAGTATTAGTTTTTTAGAAGAGTATGCAAAATTTACACTATACAGCCTAAATAACCTAAATAAGTTTAAACCTTAACACAATTTTTTCATAAACTGATAGCTGTGATAGTTGATTTCTTTAAGTTCTTTCATAAACTATTTATGAAATATGTTGTAAAGTGCGATTTACGCCAGTCTTTTCTTAAATAATCACTTATTGTAACATACGAGTAACATCTTTCGGGATTCGGGATCAATTACATGCATAAAATATTGAATGAAGATGGTAAATATAATCGTAACTAATATTATAAATGCGAAAGTGAGTTTGTTTGTTTGTTTGTAACGCTTTAACGCCTAAACCGCCTTAAAACCTTGGAGAAGGATATAGGCTACTTTGTTTTTTAAATTCATATGGCAGAACAACGTTTGCACGGTAAACTAGTAAAATATATAACAGGGGTATTATACCTAAATATTATCTAAGATTCAAGAGAAATGCTTAATAAATAATAAAAAAATGATGTAAAGATGTAAATTTATCATACTTTTCTATATAAAATGTAAAAAAACATTTCATATCCGTAAAACGTAGTTTTTATTACAAATAATATAATAATTATACCGCGAAATCTTAAGTATATTCAAGATAATGTTCTTAAACTTATATTTTCTAGCTAACCCGGTAAACGTTGTTCTGCCATATAAATAAAAAAAAAGCATAGCCATGTTCTTCTCCAAGGTCCAATATGTCTGTACCGAAATTCATCAAAATAGGTTCAGTGGTTTAGGTGTGATAACGTAACAGACGTATAGATGAAATGGGAATTATCTACTAATTTTGTCTTGCGCCTTGAAAACGTAAGGCGTCATGGCTAACTCGACCCAAATATGAACGCAGTGTGACAATACGACAAACGGAGGAAGCGCGGCTAGTTTGGTCTTACGACAGAAGGGACGCATTATGCAACCGGAACGAAATATTACAGTTTTAGATCGAACCCAATGTGTGACGACAAACGCGTTGAAATTTTTTTACACTGACAAAAAAGTTTTTCTGTGCCATGATTATGTAATGAACGATTGAGGCTAAAAGTAGAGAGAATTATCTTATATGGGGGAGAAGTTGAAAAGTCTCCAGATGTCGCTGTAAATTATAGTTTAAAACACGCCAGAGTGCGCCGCTAGTGCAGCAGCTATGAATGTAATTGTAGACGACGAAATTGAAGTACGAGTTCAAAATTATTTGGTGCTTTCCTCTAACTTTTACAGTGGTGTTAATGTGGCGCCACCCTAAGTGCTTGGCCAGACTGCACACGCGGGCGCGGCGCGGCTACCTACTTAAACATATGAAATCGTGTGCGTGCCCACTACGGACACTCAAATAAGGTTTCATAAATATGTTTAAGTATGCCGCGCCGCGACCGCCCCGCGCCCGCGTGTGCAGTCTGGCCAAGCACTCATTTAACACATTTTGACGGACACTAAACAACTGAGATGATTTTGCCTCTATCCTCCATACCATAAACAAAACGTATCTCATCAATTCGCTCAGTTATGGGACTAAGGGAATAGATTATTGGGAATAATGAACTGTGTGATAACCTTATGGTGTTTTTCCCACTGTCTCGGTCGAAACATATCTAGTGTTTAATTCGATTTATGTTCAAAGTTGAACATATGCGGTTTCATACACTATGATTTTATAATGACTACTGTTTGTGAATTTTATATTATTAATATATTTGAGCAATTTGTATTCATATTACAGGCAGAAGTGCTAAACCAAACATGTAATACTAGTAATTGCAAAATTACTTACCTAGATGCCACATATACAATAATTTTTGATATTTCACATAGTATGTTTTCGTGAGGGGAATGACAAGCAGGACTCAGTTTATTTAATAGTCACTTTTGTCACGAATTTTTACAATGGCCTATCTTTCACTCCTATATATAATCATGTATTTTTTTTTCATTCATGTAGATTTTTTTTCTCTCTCTTTATACACCGCACGATAAGTTAGTGCTAGTATTCTCCATAAGAAATGTATATGGGTTGCCTGGAAGAAATCGCTTAAAGCGATAAGGCCGCCCATTGTCTCCAATATTTACAATATTCTCTTTAACTTGTATTATATCATTAGGTTAAGTTGGTGACAATAAACTATAATAATCTATCTATCTATCTATAATTTAAAAACACATACAAGTATATTTATGAATAAATATAATTTTTTTATCTCACTGATATAAAACACGTGCTGTTGATTTATAAAAATTAAAAAGAAACAGGTCAAGAGTACCCTAAACCGAAGGGCATGTATGGAGGGAATAATGAAAGTGGATGAAGCGAAACAAGTATGTAAGGATCGTAGCAAGTGGAAAGAAGTGGTCTCTGCCTACCCCTACGGGAAAGAGGCGTGATTATATGTATGTATGTATGTATATAGTATAGGATACTTGGGACATTAGAATCAGGACAACAACCATAAACTTTCAAATGATGCGGTGGTAATTGAAATGTGCATCCATTGACCTTTTCAACAGTGTGTATCAGTCCGTCTCGCTAGGATAGATTAATACGTTATAACCGGTATGTATGTAGAAAAAACTACACTGTTACGAGTTTCCATGGATACTTGAGACACAGTTATCAGCTGACTTCATCCTGTCGTACCTGTTGGCGTGCGCGCATTGTAAAAAAAATTCCCTCATATTTTTTTCTAAACGCGCCAAAAGAAGTATAACATCAATAGTTCTATTGAAAAGTAAATGATAGAGTATAATAGTTTAATCATTATGAAATTGTTTATTTACAAGTGGGTCAAGGAGTAAATGTATAACGTCCAATCCCATTCTTTGTTCGTGAGATGTAGACTAGAATGTGTCCTAAGTAACTATAATGAACGATGTGGGAACGGGTCGTGGGTCGTGAGCGGTCGCCAATTACTGACCTCAGTGAGTTCGCGGTGTTCGCAACAGAGGGTTTGTGGTGACCACAATTACAAAACGGAGAATACTTTCATATATCGCGGACCTGACGTCTTTTAACTAAGTCAACCTTATATTTATTGACTAGACAGATCAGGAGAAAACATGCTAAGCCGTCTCCATATAATCTGGGATAAGGGCAGGAAAAGAATCAGTAGTCAATTACAATACATTATTTATCTCGTCTGGTTTTTATGGATTTATTTATTAAAATTCCGGTCAGTAATTAAAAATGTGCTCTAATAGTTACGAATTACATAATTACAGCAAAAGTATAGCTACCTAGGTATAGCTCGCAAAATATGTCAACTGAAGTGGCAATGGGGCGTTCACGTTTGTCGCAGGTCCGATGAGCGTTGGAGCAAACGCGTCCTGGAGTGGAGACCGCGTTTAGGCAAACGTAGTGTAGGACGCCCCCCAGCCCGATGGGGTGATGACCTGCGCAACGTTGCCGGTCGGGGCTGGATGGGGATAGCAAGGGACCGGGATTTGATGATTGGCCGACGACAACATAAATATGAAATTATCTTGTACAGCTAATATGCATAAAAGGGTAGTTTACGACAGGAAATAAATATGGCATCAAAATACAGTATTAAAATTTTTCAAGTGATAACCTATGGGAGGATAGGCCGCTAATTTACGTAACGCGTAACGTCGCCAGTTTGCCTGGCTTCCCTTTCTCTCACGCACACGGCAGCGGTAGGCAGACTCCTCCTCTCTCACTCTAACCCACAGCGCTAGATCTATTCGAATTGCGACTTTATTACAATGGTATACAGTTGAGTTTTTTTGTTCATAAATAATCTACATTAGGAAATAATTTAATTTAATATAATCTTGAAACAGTTTATGGAAAAAATGGAAATTCCTAAATTTTAGTTATTTTTGAATTATTTTTGGTTTTATTATTAATATAATAACCTTTCCTTACATTATCATATTAATATACATGAAATTTAAGTTAACCTTAGCTTTTCTCAAGTTAAACAATTTCACTATTAAATAGTTCAACTTAGATTAGTTTAAGCTATCACTTCTGTCGGGCGTCCCGAGACGCACACGTTTTTTTTTAATACAAAAATTAAAATGCACACTCTAATTATAAAAATATAATTAATTAACTTATTGTTGATTTGAATCACTTGATAGGGTATCACAGTGTAATTTTACTTTCTTTGCTGCGACGCCAACTGTCGATCTGACCCGCCGCTATAGATGTTTCACATCAATAATAAAAATCAATATTAAAAGTAAGGAAAAAATACAAAGCATGTAACCTCAATCGATGGTGATAGAAAATCCTGTAAAACCATAAATCATAGTGTTAGTAGCAATCATAAACCACACGATCCACCGGCGGCGATTTACAAAGCGATTGCGCACGGCAAACTGCGCACGTGCACCACGCCTGTTATGTAGCTGTTAAGTCACGCTGGACATGTAATTGATATACTCGTATTTAACTAGGCTGTTGTTGTGGTTTTGCCCTATTCTCACGAATATCTTATTTTCTAGACTAACAACTGAATACTGTTGTAAAATATTCATCTCTGAATTTTTGTATGGTGAGGTTGGGTTTGACTGACCTTCTCTTACCAATCAAATCTTTTAAAAAAAATTAATTCTTGTTTCTCTTTCTTTCATGTCTTATTTATTAATTTAATACTTACGCGAAAGAATAGATACGTTAATTGACCATTTAGTATTTTAAAATAGATTTGAATTAAACACGGTAGCAGTCATTCGTTAGATATTAAGCGGATAAAAGTCGGCGTTTATATTTTACCGAAGCGGAACTTAAAATAGCGTTTACGATGTTTCTGCCAATTAAAGAGTAATAAAATCTGTGATTTGTTTTATAATGTATTCATCCAGGTTTCTTCCCAAATCTTGTCTGCTCTGAACCAGTGAAATTTGTATTTCCTCTGGGTTTATATATTAGCTTGAAAATATAAAGAAAAAAATTATAGATTTTCTATTTCATATTATAACCTTTAAATGGACATAAATTATTGAATTTGAATCGTTATATGTATAATGCGTTATGATTGTTATGTGAATATAAAAGAAACTTATGAGCAATCCGTTTATGCTGTTTTTAAAAGGTTAAAGACTTTATTGACACATTAGACTTACAAACTAAACGTCAAATTTAAATTTAATTAGGCAATAATAGTATAATGTTTTCAACCATGAATATAGGTGCGATGGTGGTGTAATGGTCAGCATAGTTGCCTTCCAAGCAGTTGATCCGGGTTCGATTCCCGGCCATCGCACACTTTTTGCTCTTTTTTAATATTGCAATTTGTTTTTACCAATATAACGTAGGAATTTAAAAATCAAATTTTACTTTTTTATTCATTTTGTATATTGTCTTAAAATAATTAATTATCTTTCAAAAAGTCTTGATCAGTCAATGCTGCTGCTTTGTTTTTTTTACAATATTGATTTTGATAAATTTAATTAATTTGTATTATTCCTTTTATTAAACATTTTATTAATGAATTAGTATTATTTTCAATTATTATTACAATTATAAATTTAATGGGGTCTTTATAGCCAGTCTATATAGTATATATGGTCTATATATTCCTAACTAGTCGGAAATTCAAAATGAAGATATTTTTTTATTGTTGATGGTTTTCTACATTTTATTGGTATTAGATATATATTTTTTCAAATTAGTAATTGATAGTCGGCGCGTGTTTTTTTTAAACTATATTTATTAAAAAATGTTGCCTACATAATGGTTTTGTAAATCTACGGTAGACTGATTTGAGAAAAAAATCTCCGGTCACAAAAATATTATTGTGACTATTTTTTAAATTTAATTTCTTATGATGACAGTAGAATACAGGTGCAACGTCTTATTTACCGGAGTCAATGTCCTCTTACAACAATACAGTAATTACAATAATAACTATTACACAGATTATTCGATGAGACAAAAGTTACCTAATGACCCGCTTTTGTTTTCCTACGCTTAATTGTGTATTGTGATTTAAAAAAAATAATGACACATATATGTGTACTAGGAAATGCCGTTTGCTTTGATAACCAAGCACTTGACAGGTGGATTCAAAGCTTGGATAATTGAGAACTAATCCGTCGCGTCCCGCGGCCTCGGTACTTAAGGCGTGTGAAGGAACGCCGGGGTGGTTTAAGTGGGTGTACTAGCGACGTGCGTCACCTAGCCTAAAGAAGGGGACGTACGGGTGCACGGGGAGTCCCACACTACCCCGCCGCCCATTCCCATGCAGCGGGGTGTGCTTCATGCATTTCCACTTCACAAAAAAAAGGATGTATGTAGACAAATATCATTGCTCATTTATTAAAAATATGTACTGTAACAATTCACAGCGCCATCTAGTACGATTGTTTTAAGATTAAAAATATACGGAGCGAATTGAATAGGTTATGATTAGAAATACCCGCACTTTTTTTTATTGTGTTATGGTAATTAGACAACTGGTATTTTTTTTGTAAATAAATACATAATCGATACCGGGACCATTGTAGACGTTGTTATCACGTGCGAAAGGCGTTGCGACAGAGGTCGTTGATTTACGATAATATTATTTGTGGGGGTTTAAATGGTTTTTTATTTAGATAATTCGCAATATATACCCATGTACTGTCACGACATCGTAAAGGATAATACAAGTATCCTTTGATGGAGGAAAGCCACCCTTGATACCAAAGCGGATGTCATGTTTCAATGCTCAACATCGCATAACAATACAAAGAAGATGATATTTATTATACGAGTAGCTGGGGAGTTTCTTGCCGCTTCTTCTCCTTGCAATAATATGTGTGTAATTGTGAAGCGTTGGTAACTTTATATAGCTCATATTATAAATATTCATTTACACATGTTTAACTTTCAAAAAATGTTCCAGCTAGAAAAGTTCCTAGTTCAAAACAATTTTTTTGAGTTTGAGACTAGCTGACCTAGGGTTGCCAACCCCAAATTTAAAAAACTAGGATATGATGTTGGAAAAACCAGGACAATTTAGTTTAAAAACAGGACGCAGTAATAGAGTTGCAATACTTAAGTAGGTTTAGTTAGAATTAGATTTTTTTTCTGCTGCGGAACAGCAGACGGCCCACTTAATAGTAAGCAGTTACTATCGTCTATGTATGTTTGCGACGCTAGGGGCACCGCGAACACGCTGCTGTCCCCCATAGACATACACAAGATTATTATGGCGGCATACTTATAAACCAAGGATAGTAGCCATCCAGAGGGGCTTGTGACCCTACCACGTAGCCAGAGTGGTTATGTAGCCTTTTACGATCGGTCGACCCCAGCCACAGAGGTTATTCTTACTCCGCCACTGCACGGAGAGTATAACAAGTTAGTTACAAATATTATTTAATAATAAGTATTTGAATATTAAAAAACAGGATGCTACTTAAAAACTATCCAGGACATCCCAGGATACCACAAAAACTAGGACATGTCCTGGGAAAACAAGACGGTTGGCAACTCTAAGCTGACCCGTCAAACGTTGTTCTGCCTTATAAATGAAAAAATATTAATACATTTTGGATAGGATTTACATACAATTTTGATCTTAGTGAGCGTCTACATCACGAAATGAGTAACCATACTAAATTTCAAGTCAATCGGGTATATACCTTTAGAAATCTTGTGATGAGGGATTTTCTCCCACTATTTTCTTCGTTTTCATTCTAAATTTAAATTGGTTGATAAACTTTTAAAACTAGCTTTTAATAATTCATTGGCAAGTATGGATGGTAACATTTACAAGTTCTTTATAAATTAAGATAGCAATAGCCTATAAGGCCGGCGAGACATTAATACTGTCAAAAGTCCATTACCATTAAAAAGAGATTTTGGTGTAATTTGGTATATAAACAGCTTTATACGTAGGGCTAGCAGTTTTTCACTAAATGATTTCCGGTTAGAACTATCTATAACTTTTCCAAAATTTTTGTTACCTTTTTGCGAAGTGCAACGACCTCATGATACATTTCTTTAAAGAGAAAAGATAAAAAAGTGTTGTATATTTGAAAAACATCTTTTAATTAGTTTTTACTATACCTTAGTAGGAATTTTTAGACCTATTTTTTCCTTTTAGGTATTTTCAGGTTTAGAAACTTCATCTTAATCATCCTAGCGTTAAATCCCAGTTGCAACCCAAACTTTTACTTCAGTGCCCGGGATCCGCTAACTACCATTTCTTTTATTTGGCTGATTCTGGTTTTTACGGGAGCGACTGCCGTCCGATTTTACAACCGTAATGAAGTTTTACTGCACTCCAGTCTAGTCCTGGATTCGCAGACACTATTTTTTTTCTTACACTCGACCATTCTTTTTTCAGCCATTTTGGCCAGATTGGACCGTCTTGACTCGATAACAAGCAGTTACCGTCGTTTATGGATGTCTGTGATGCCAACACGCTAGCGTCCGCGAAGGAATTTTATTACTCCTTTTGTCTCCCAAATATCCCATGTCTTAGTGCGGTGGAAAAACTTCAGCGGGAAGCTCATTCCATATCCTCACTGTGCGCAAAATAAACGTTCTGAAGAACCTTTGCGTGTATACATATATGTATGTGGAGTTTTCTTTTATGTAAAAAAATCTAATATGTCAGTAGCAATATGAAATCAGGATATTTATTAAAAAAAATAACAGCCTGATAAATCCCACTGCGGGGCTCTGGCCTGCCCTAAAAGGAACAGACTGTATATTCGTCACGCTTTTCCAAGGCGGATTGGCGGGTTACACATACCGATGGTCTTGGGATGCAGGTTTCCTCACTTTCGGTACATCGGTCTAAGCGGTGCATATCACCGAGATTCGAACCCGATGACATTTAGTAATAATAATTTGTAAGGTAGTAATTTCGCTTGCGAATTATTTGTTATTAAATCATACAATCGTTGTACCAATTGTAATAGTTTAAGAACTTTCGATAAGGTGGCAACCTTAGCGCCACTCGCTTCCCATATAAGGGCTGCATCACGCGCCACCAGCTCCGCCGAGGTCTCCTGGCCAACAAGGTCGGGTGAATGACTCACAAAAATTCGCACTATCAAGTAGTATTTACGAGTGATAACCAAATAAGGTACAAATAAGGAAGGGAAATGGATGAATGGATCGTTCAGTTGATCAATACATTGTCAACAGCTTTTCGGTTTTAACCTTTTGAAGGGAGAGTTATAAAGATATAATAGATCTGTAAATATAAATGAAGAAATTTATTAACAAAAGTGCAAATGGCTGATGCCTCTGCAAATTGGGCCCCATTCACACACGTGGGGCTTTATGATGGCCTCCGTAGCTCCAGATCCAGGATGCGATTTCCTTTCTTAGTCTGGATAAACTCGTTTATAAATAAATGTATATACAGGGACAATTTATACAGCGTCATCTAGTTACAAAATAAGTAGCATAGTACTTGTATGATATGTATTAGACAACTAATATACTACATATATACAGTTTTTATCTTTTATTAATTTGTGCATACATATTATACATAAACACTCAGACGCCAGACGGGAATCGAATCGGTGACCTCTGTAACCGTACCGAAATGCGTAAACTGTTACGTTACGGAGGTCATTATATCTTATTTAGAAAAGATAAGTTGTCTAATACCCAAACTATAGCGCTTTATGAATTGTCTCCTACCTCTTTTATATGAAAAAATAAAAGACGATGTTATGCGAATTTTCGAGATAAAAAGTTTAAATATGACCATAAAGATATATTTTCATTGTTTGAAAATTTTTCTAAATATTGTTTGATACAATTTCCGGTATCTTCGAGGGCAACATATGGTCCAAAATATCTGAATAGGTCTAGATATAGGTGTGCGAGGCCGGCAATGATAGGCACGTAAATGGTTAGACAGGTTCGCCAACAAGGCCGTGTCATAATGATCATAATCAGATATGACAATGTCACGGGTAGCCTTGTTTGAGATGTTTTCATAGGTCCGGATTCATTACACTGGAATTTTATTCAATTGTATTCGATAAGCATAATAATATACGCATTTATCTTATATCTTTAAACGAGCAATTCTTGTATATATATATATATATATATATATATATATATATATATATATATATATATATATATATATATATATATATATATATATATATATATATATATATATATATATATATATATATATATATATATATATATAGTATGTATATATAATTGGAATCTCGGAATCGGCTCCAACAATTTTCATGAAATTTAGTATGCGGGGGGTTTCGGGGGCGATAAATCGATCTAGCTAGGAATCATTTCTAGAAAATGTCAAAAGGTGGCGTTTGAGTAGTCCGAATTTAAACTGAAAAATGACTCTTCCTGACATCTATCGGCGAATAATAATACTATTTTTTTTAAATTGCTTTAACGACACAATAACACTAAAGCTATTCCAGCGGATGGCGTTCTTAAGTAACACGAAGTCAATGAGTGTTTGCTTTGAGGTTAGACTAAGAAAATCAATTCTTAATTTCCAAAAAACACAATTTATAAAAAAAAAATACCGAGCAAAGCTCGGTCGTCCGGATATTATTATTTATATGAGGTAAATTTAAAATTATAAAGTTATTTTTCTATTTAGTAATAATTGTATATCCTAGAAAGAAATATGTTTTATATAGAACTTGCACTACACCTTAAACTAAGATAACAAAGGACACACCATAGCGATAGGAATCATCCTAGCGATGGTCGGGGTCCAAGCTGGATGGGACGCTGCCGCCTCCTCTGCGAGGCAGTCATGTCCGCGAAAGAAAAAAAAAGCCCGCTAAGCTTCCCTCCCGCTCACGAATGGCCACTCGACGCCGGAAGTTGGCGACAGCCCTCCGGCATGCCGGGGCTCATTACCCCCTCGGATTTGAAGAATCCCGGAAAAGCGGGCTGGCGCCACGTCAGATGTCACGTCCCTCGGCCTCGGCACTTAAGGCGTGTGGAGGAACACCAGGGTGGTTTTAGTGGGTATACTAGCGACGTGCGTTCCCCAGCTTAGAGAAGGGGACGTACGGGCGTATTGCACCAGGAGTCCCACACTACCCCGCCGCCCAATCCCACGCAGCGGAGTGTGCTTCATGCTTTCCACCTCCCAAAAAAAAATAGGTATTAAGTTTGATGATTGAGATGCTATTGGCACCGTTAACACGCTGCCGTCTGCGTAGGGAAACTGAAACCTGGGTCACTTACGCCGGGACACAACACAAGGTTATTATGGCGACGTATTTAGGGACCGAGGGTGCTTGCCATCCAGACAGGTTTCGGGCCCTACCACCTAACAAATATTAAAGTCAATATTTAGTTTTTTCCATGCGTAATAATATTTTCCTCAATATAGTTCCTGGTAATAAACTTATTTATCTTAAAAATATAAATTAAAGAGTAGTTACCGACATATTATTCTTGATAAATGACTTACATATGTTAAAAAGCAATAAATCTCATGTCAGAATATAGTGGTTTTTATAAAGATTCTACGTTTCCATCATTTGGAAGGTAAAATGATTCTCATAAAAAATTAATAGTCCGTTTCGTACTACTAGGATATCTAAAATAACAATAATTTATTGCACCAAAAAATTACAAGGGTACTTAACTTCATACTTATATAAAATACCCAAAAGTAAATAAAACTATGATAAAACTTTTCTAACTTTTTCATCGATTGTTTATTCAAAGCACTCGCATATTTTAAGAAGTTCAAATATGGTAGCGAATTTTCATTGTTAATTTTTTTTTACTCCTGTGTGTCATATTTTTTTTAATATACACCACTTTTTGGAATGAACTAATTTTTCATTATTTGCATCTCAAACTGCAACTCTGTGTGACTTCGGTCCAACAAGTTATATATATGAAAAAAACACAACACGTATTGCCATCAATTGAATATAGGTTGACGAGTTACAATCGATGGTAATCTCAGATATCGTGAGCAAAAGCTGACCTAAAAAGCTGGGTGGACTAGACAAGCCTAACAATACTTTACACGGTATCAGTGTTTAGAGTTTTGCAAAGAATAAATTACGCGCGAGATGTCTTCGTACTGAGGAATTGGAAAACATTGTCCAAACAAAACCCAGTCCGCTCTATCCTCTAGACTCCACTTAATACCTTATTGTTATTGCTGAGGAACACAAGTCAGGCTAACAGGCCTACTTAATAGCAAGCAATTACCGTCTTCTTTGGCACGCCGGAGGCACCGCGAATACGATGCTGTCCCATAGGAGGAACGTGGGTCACTAATTCCGGAACACAACACAAGATTATTATGGCGTCATACTTATAGACGGAGGATGGTTGCCATCCAGACTGGCTTAGCCTACCACCTGGCCTTTTGAATGATGGATAATATTTGATTAATCATTATCAATAGATCATTAATTTTGTCAATCGTACACTCATGGACAATGCACTTGACACAGCAACCGGTATCCGCAACCGGAATCGATGCAGCGTGTTACAGTTCAAGGTCGAGACGATGGGCTACTTTCGCGATTTTCACTCTCTGTACTGACTGGTTGTCAGGTAGTGGGCGGTGTTGCAAGTTATTTATTGCAAATTTAAATAATCGTATTTTAAATCTATAGATTATGTAAATTTTTTATCACAAATAATATATTTTATTTGATAATATGAAATAATAGAATGTTGTTATAGCAGTATAAAAAATATTAGACTTGTAGCTGGAGAGTTTATCTAGATTTGAGCCCTTACCTTGACCTACACGGAATCAAAGTATCGATTGATTAAAATCGATTACAAGATTATAGATTCGTAGGCACCTTTGGCACGTGTTGCAATAACTATTGAAACACGATTTTGGCCAAACTACTGAAACTCACGAAAAGTTTATTTATTGTGTAATGAATGAATGAATGATAAACACTTTATTGCATACAGATACTTAAAAATAATATACAGAAATATAATGGTGTATGACAACGGGCGGCTTTATCGCTTAGGGCGGTCTCTTCCAAGCAACCCGCAAGTAAGGAAATTATACCAGAATACATAGCTGTGATGTGCAAATAATATTACATTAAGTAAAATATAAATACTTTTTTTATTTTTGTAGGACAGCAGACGGGCTAACGGCCCACTTAGAATTGAGCAGTTACCGTCGCCTATATGTGTTTGCTACGCCAGTGGCATCGCGTACACGCTGCTGTCCCATAAGGGTACAGGAACTTGGGTCACTAATGCCGGAACATAACACAAAGTTATTTTGGCGCATACTTAAGACCAAAGGTGGTCGCCATCCAGATGGGCTTGAGGCCCTACCACGTAGCTAGGGTGGGTTGATTTGTCGCTTTTTACGACAGGCTGACCCCGGCCGCAGAGGTTAGTTAGTATTCTTTCTCGTCTCTACATATATTCAAGAAGTCAACAAAGACTGCTACTATGTTTCCTCCAAGAAGTAATTAAAAACTGATCTTCTAAATGCATGTACTGTTTTTGCTTTTCTGGTATTAACAGGGAGCGTTTTTAAATTTTCTTTTAATTAATAAAGTTGTTATGATAATTTATGTCTATAGTATAATTTTGTCATTTGGTAAAACAGCTACTGAACAGCTACTTCAAACGTCAGCTACGACCAAATTAAACAGCCATACGTTCCATAAAATAAATTTTAATATGGTCGTTACGTATTCTTTGTAAATAATAGTATCTAAAACGAGAAATACATTTTTAATAATCGAGAACCGTTAGTAGCCATCATAATTAAATGAATCATCAAAACAGACGATCCCAAACAATGCGCGTTGATTTAAAAGTGGGTAGTAAGAAATTAACGTAAAAATATGCTAGAAAGGGGGCGCGTAGGTGCGGTTATAATAATCAAAGAAAACATATATTTTCTGTTTTTAATTCTGGTTGCGTCTTAAATCTGAAAAGTTGAAGGTCAGGATTAGATATGGCTACAGAATATAGTAAGATATATCAACTTCATCATCCAAGATGACGTAGATTTAGCTAACCTTTTTTAACACATATAATGCCGTATTAATATATGAACTGTTTTTTATTTATTAAATATGTCCATGGAATGTGAGGAATGTCTCATTACGTATTTTTGTTTTGTTCATTTTACATATTATAATAGTAAAATAAATAATGGTGGCTGCCTGTGGATTCATTTAATTATGATGGCTACTAACGGTTCTCGATTATTATAAATGTACATATTTCTAGTTTTAGATACTATTATTTACAAAGAATACGTAAGGACCATATTAAAATTTATTTTATGGTATGTATGGCTGATACGGCCCAATTGATTTGGAATATTATGCAATTATTAGCCATATGTGGCTGTCGAGGCGTTATGTTAAAGGCGATTACATCTTCATAGAAAAACATCGTTAGAGTCTCTCTAAACTAGGGTTTTGGCGGTGTTAAAAAAAAACTATTTTCCTATGCTTATTTCGGATAAGCCCTGCAGCATGTAACGGTATCTCTCTTAGAGGGAGTCTGTTTTTTATAACTAAACTATCACGTCAGCCTCCATGGGGAAGCCCATGTGGTTATAAAGGCCTTTCTATTTTAACCCTACGGCAACCGCTTTTGTGCTACTGTCCAAGATGACAAAGTCATCGGTGGCCGCAATGGCATGTGGAATAAAACCAGGTCGCCACCCTTAGCCTTATGTGGGTCACAGGATTGATTTTTGGTCATTACTCTACAATAAGGGTATACCTAAATCTCTTTCCTAAATGATGATAATACAAGACTGTAGCTCACCACATTTACTAACCTCTGAGACCGGTTGTAAAAGGCGACAAAACGAATCTAGCTACGTGGTAGGGCCCCAAGCTCGTCTCGATAGAAACACTCTTGGTCTATAAGTATGCCACCATAATAACCTTGTCTTGTGTTCCGGCATTAGTAACCCCAGATTCTTATATCCCTAGGAGATCTCAGCATGTTCGCGGTGTCTCTAGCGTTGCAAACATCCATAGGGTAACTAACTAACTACTTACTGATAAATGATCCGCCAGCTTGCATTCTGGTCTGCAGCAAAAAAAAAAATATGGAGATTACTATATTATTGAGCAAATGCCTTTTTTATAGCGATAAAACCGCCGTTTCCTTCCTAGCGAGGTGCAAACGATGCTTTCACACGATCCAATACTAATATTTACCAAAGGACATTTGATTATTGTTAAGTAACTATTGTTTAATAGGATTATGTGTTATATAATAACTTAATAAAACGTGTAATCACGTTAATATTAAATGTACGTGATAAATAGACAGTTATTATGGTTAGTAACATAATAATACGTTACTATAACTATAATTCACACTTTATATAGTTATTTGAGTAATTTGTATTGTAAAGGTGAGGATACAATCTACAATTTTTCTTATTCAATAGGAATGTTCCTATTTTGAAATAAAACATTTTTTCTTTTTATAATCTAATAGCTTTATTTCGAAATTGGCCAGATACTTGGACGGATGGGGGGGGGGGGGTATATATATTTTGGCCATTTAATAGAGTCTCTCGGACGTATGTAACTGTAAAACAATCGCATATTCTCGGTGGTGGTTCTAATATTTATTTTATTTTTTATATTTGATATTTTATTTACGAAGTAAGAGCATGAAAAGACCTGAAGGATACCGATGAAAGACGGACGATAATTAATACCTTTAAATATTACCTGCGGCTTGGAACCACGATAGGCTCGTGTGGGATCCAGCTGAATTGCACGGCCTTTCTCGAGAGAACTTGTTTTAATCACTCAATAAGGGAGTATTTAGTGATTATTACAAGTTCTGTGTGTCCCCCATTATTAATATTTATGTTATCATAGCGGCTTTATCGCTCGTCCGTGACTCTGGTATCTTGACAGTTACAGTGACATCTCGCAACTAAACATAGACGTATGTATACTATAAATGCATGTCAAAGACTAAATTGTATACACTATAGCGACTAACACCAATAATATTGTCTTTTTAATATATAATAATATATATTTTGATATAAATAGATTATTAAACCTTAAATTGTATCATTTGGTAGTCAAAACATTTATCGAGTACAGCCTTGTCTTCATGTTAAATAATGACAACTAAAGCCCTGAATATTTATTCCGGTATGCAGGTGAATGAGTGCAAATGCGTTCTCGCAGCCGCTGGCCATTTGGCATTCAGATTTAGACAAACGCGCTGCGACTGACAACTCCATTGTAACGGTGGGAACATAGTATGCGGTTTGGTTAATATTTAATACACAGCTCATTGTCTATTTCGCCTTTACTCGGTCTAGGGAGTAAACGAAGACGTTAGTCCTTAAATTGTATTAATTTTTGTATAAGAAACTTGTAATTAATTTATACTCTTTTGTAAGATGCTTTGTTATTGTTAAGAAACAGCAAACAGGCTGAGGGCCTATTTAAAAGTAATCAGTACCGGCGCCTATAGGTGTTTGCGATAGGCACCGAGATGCTTCCATAGAAATTTAGGAACCTGGGTCCCTAATACCGGAAAATAACAGAAGGCTATTATGGCGGCTACTTATAGACCACGGGTGGTTGCCATCCTGCGGCCCTGCCTCCTGGCAAGCTTTTCAATAAAGTCAATAAAGATTTTACATCTCAATCTATACAAATAAATAAAATTGGAGGATCGGTTTGTAATATTAAAATAACCGCTTTTTACTAAGTGCATTTGGATGTATACACGGTGTACATATACCAAAACAACATTTTTTACAATTTTTGTCTGTCTGTCTGTTTGTTCCGGCTAATCTCTGAAACGGCTGGACCGATTTTGACGGGACTTTCACTGGCAAATAGCTGATGTAACAAGGAGTAACTTAGGCTTTAATTTTAGAAAAAAAAATGGTTTTAGTTAAAAGTGAGCAGTTTCGGATTTTTATTAATCCAATTTAAGTTGACTTGAGATTTATATCATCAGTCACATAAAATAGGGTTCAGCTTAGGCTGGACTTTGTAGTTTCAAACGCAGTTTGTATATTTCATTTATTTATATTTTAGGGTTTATAGGGTTTGTAATTCAAAATAAACAATAAGATATATCCAAAAAATGCTGCCCAAAGTCACTATTCCACGCGGACGTAGACGCGGGCACAGTTAGTAATAGAATATAAATACATCAATCACATATTACTAGCGAGCAAATCGAAATGCATATCTATATAACTTAATTAATTGATTTTAGTGTTAAAAGCTTGTTATAAATTATCGGTTTGTGATTCTGAAAATTTACTTAAAATTGAGAATATTATCATATAGTATATTATTTGTTTAGTACCCATAACACAAATGCTATGGTATTTAGTTTGGGACTAGATGGCGCTGTGTGATTTGTCGCAATATATTTATTTAAATAACAGCTGATATCGTTCTATCGATAGGATCTAGTGTCGCATTAGTAGGTTACAAATGTATTAATTACGTTGATTTATAGCCACTATGGTAGAGGTCGACCTTGTGATAAATGGATAGCTTCATAAGTATCATACGAATTTACTACCACATACTCGCGTCCGTTTTATATATAGCAAATTAAGGTAACACAAATACTATGTAACCTGTTCAGGAGGAGGAAGGTGTTCAAAATATTACGCTTGATCACAGAACCCTTTTCTGAGGGGTTCACATAACTTCCAAGGTGGAACTGAATTGAAGTTGTGTTTTCTCTGAAGTAAATCTCGCGCTTTTTCATAGTATTTTATCCTGAGCAGTACAAATATATTCCAAATGACTATCAATATTTGACTGTAATTGTACGTACATTGTAGACGGAGCTTAATAATGCAGCCAGAGGCGTGTTAATGTTAAATGTCAGCTAACAGCCAATGCTAATAAACGCAACATGTCAATACATTTGCATAAACAAAATCATGACTATGTAATTACCTTTCAGCTCTAACGAGGCTTAGTGTGCACTTGGCCTTATCGCTTTAGGGGTTTGATATTGTTGATTTATTTCCACGTAATTAATAATAACAGCCTATAACGTCCTGCTGAGCTCAGGCCTTCCCTGTATTAGCAGTCTCAAAATTCTACCTTAGACATTGGTAAAAAAGGCCTATTGGCCAAGCCAAAAACAGATGAATGTAAAAAAAGAATAGTGTGTGAAAAAAATCGAGGATTTTGGTAGATTATTGGAAATAAGGAATTTATCTTGTTATTTGATTGTTAAATAAATAGACGGAAGATGTAAACATTGGGTTTCTATTACCTGAAACTGATGGTATACCCGCGACGTTTGTCCAAGACGTTTTTATCCGTGCAGGGGCGGAGAAAGAATACTTACCTCTGCGGCCGGGATCGGCCTGTCGTAAAACGTGGTAGGGCCTCAAGTCCGTTTGGATGGCTACCGCCTTTGGTCTTATGTGTGCCGCCTTAATAACCTTGCGTTGTGTTCCGGCATTAGTAACATAAGTTTCTGTACCCTTATGGTACAGCAGCGTGTTCGTGATGCCACTGGCGTTGCAAACACCTATAGGCGACGGTAACTGGTAAAGAGATTTAATGCTAGGGCTACTTTGTATTTTTACGTGTGGCTTCCTCAACTTGAAGAAGAGAAACCGAGTAGTATTCTTTTGTTTTTTTTTTTTTGTTTGCAGAAGAAGTAGACGGACTCACGGCCAGTTTTTGTATTTATATATTATATTTATTTCCTCCAATTGCTAAACAATTAACTAATTTGAACTGTCTCTTTTTGTTTCAGCACGCAAACGCCGTCCGTGACTCAGCCCGCTTGATCCTGGACTCACCACAACCCGAATCCGAAGATGCTCTATGCCTGGCCAAGGCCCTCAGATCCCGACCTCCAGTGAACATGCTACCAGCTGCAAAAGCTGGCACCTTCTTCGCGAGAGATAATCTGTCTAACTTTATAGATTGGTGTAGAAAAGCCTTAGGCATTCTCGAGTGCCTCCTGTTTGAGACAGACGACCTTTGCTTGAGAAAGAACGAGAAGCATGTGGTGCTGTGTCTTCTAGAAGTTGCTAGAAAGGGCGCTATGTTAGGTGAGTTCTTATAAGAACTATTCTCATTATTTGCTTTCATACATTAAGCACAGAAGAGATCAAATAATTTAAATAATAATGGTATGAATATGAAAGTTTTGACGGCTGGTACGTCAGAATGGCTGAATAGAATCTGATGTAATGTTGCACAGAAATATATTTTAGTTATTAAAATCTAGAAGTAAAAAAGAATCCCGGGAAAAGGTAACATATTATATGAGTTGTTAATTTCAGGTATGCCGGCACCATTACTGGTACAAATGGAACGTCAAATCGAAAGAGAACTAGCTGGAGAGGAACTCAGACCAGATGATTCTGCTCTGGGTCTCGTCCCGTCTGGACCGCAGCCGCAGTTGGTGACAAACGACTTGAGAAGCTTGGACGAGAGGGTCAGGGATTTGGTTGAGAGGTGCACCTGCCCTACCCAGTTTCCGATGGTTAGGGTCTCCGAGGGGAAATACAGGATCGGCGATACTAAGATGCTTATATTTGTTAGGGTATGTACATATTATATATTAATGATAAATATATTAATTAATGCTTTTTAGTGTGACTACCTCGGTCGGACGGTTGTGGGGGTCACCGGTTTGATTTTCATGGCCTGGGTCTAGGTGGTAATGTATATTATGTATTTATTTAGAAATGATATATACAAATAAATATGTTATATATCAGTTGCCTAGTGTTATGGTGACGCTGTACGAATTGCTCGACTTTTATATAATTATTTATTTTTGGAATGTATGACATCATGATCGAGTCGTTGAAGAATGCCACCTCCTAGCTATTCAACCTGGATCTTGAGGTTTCGATCGGAAAGGTAAATCCAGAAACGAATTTTCTAGTACAGCGAATACTAGAAAAAGCTTTTCTGTAAATCATTTTGTGTCTTGTGATGAAACGATACCAAAAATTTACTTAGTAGTTTTTATAACGAAGAAAGTACGAGTACAAAAAAGTTGAAATTATGGATGGATAATCCAACTTCGAAAAGAAACTTCGAACGCCTTTGTTTTCGGTGAGCTTGTAAAAGGAGTCATTAATTTATCTCATTTTACGACTTCCAATGAAAGTGATGTACTTACTAACCTGCGCTTTAAAATAAATGAGTCATAAATAATGGGATTCTCTAAATATTTAAAACAATGAGTATAATTTTATTTATTTACCAAAACCTTTTGTAGGCGCTGGTTCTGATAACTTTTGAACTCTGTAGTCATGCGAAAACCCCCTATTGATAGAGGACGGGAATTTGAATGGACTCACCGAACTCGAGGGTCTTCTTTCTGTACTGCCGTTGTCCGCCTTTATCTTCTTATTATTAGCGTGGTACACAATAAAATTACCGTAATAATACGGATCCCAAATAACTTGAAACTGTTTTAACTAAAGGAAAAGGCGCGCGTGCACAGGCACAATCGATGCTTGACGGTTTTTTACACACACTGAACAGACGTCACGGCAGCACGCCATCTCTTGGTGAGAAATCTCTTGGTGGGTAGTGTCATAGGATATATAGGTGTGAGGAAGATGGCGCATAAGGCGTTCTCGCATGACTACTTAATATTAGTATATTATTATTAGTATTAATGGCCTAAACACCTTTGATAAATAAATAATAAATGTTTTTGTGACAATTCACACAGCGCCATCTAGTCCCAAATTAACTAGCATAACACTTGTGTTATGGGTACTAGACAACTGACATACACCCAAACGCGAGACGGGATTCGAACCCGTGACCTCCGCAAGCGTACCGAAGTGCGTTATCCGTTACGCCACAGAGGTCGTCATAAATAAAAAAAAACCTATCAAATATAATAACCTAGTTAAATCTAAGTAGCAATTTTATTTAATAACTCCACTATTAAGGGGAGGGCACGATCTTGGAATTTTAGTTTGGGATGAGACTTTGTATACTAATTGTACTCCTTTATGGTGTACACCCCCTACAATCGTAAGACGCAACGCTCAATTTGGACTGTTTCGTGGTATATCGTTTTAAATATATATATTGAATATTAAATAAATCGTTCGAATATTTTATAGTCAAAATTAAAAATTCAATTTAAAATTCTACTAATTAAATTTCACTATCATATAAGCTGGGCTTGAATTTTTAAAGGCCGTTTTCTCTGAATCTATTGAGCATAGCGCCTTACGATGCAGGGGGTGAATACCCTAAAGGCGTACAATTATTTCGCAAAGTCTCATCCCAAAATAAAAACCCAAGGTCGTGCCCTCCCCTTGTACCTAAAATATTTATTGCTACTAACATTAAATTAGGCTAAGTCTGTGTTTTAGGTGCGAGGATCTTCCTTTTAGTTAATGCTAGCAATTTACTTCATATACTTATTATTAAATAATATTTTTAATAGTACAAGTTTACCTATTGTAAACTTATACTATTAAAATATTATTCACTGTTTTATTTTAAACTACCCTCATTGTTTATTTTGCGATTAGGAGATATATAACTAATAATAAATGGCAACAACAAAGACTGTGGATTGCGGCAAGTTTTTGTCAGTATTTTTTGTGATTAATATTGTTTGATTGGTTTTATATATACCTAGTCAGGTCATAAATTCTGTCACATGTTTAATGTAAAATAATTGTAACAAGTTTATTAATTATGTAACCATTCATATACCAAAATGAACTTAACAAAACATAGATTCTTATGACATTAAAGTTTATTCAAAATGACCTCCGTGATTTTGAATACAAGCCTTCAATCTGCGCGGCCAGTTGTCTATCGCAGCACGAACGAGGTCCATGTCAATATCGGCGGCTGCCTTAATCAAGGATGTCTTGAGTGACTCCAAATTGGGATGAGGCTTTGAGCATGCCTTTTCCTCCAAGTGTTGCCATATCTTGTAATCTAACGGATTCAAATCTGGACTGGAGGAGGGCCAGTCTTCGTGCCGGATGAAGTCGATTTCACGCGCCGCCAGCCAGTCTTGTGTGCTCTTCGCTCTATGAGCTGGCGCCGAATCTTGTTGGAATACCCAGTGCCTGTTATTGAACATGGTATGAGAAACAGGTTCCACAAGGTTCGTCAGGACTGTATTTTGATACACAACAGCATTCGTTTTTACACCTTTCTCACAAAAATGTACCTCTGTTAAGCCCCAATAAGAAACTCCCAACCATACCATGAGCGAGGATGGAAAATGACCTCGTTGGACACGCGGAATACGGTTGCTCGCTTCTTCACTACTGTGTGCGTACACCTTATCATTTTGTTTGTTGTAGCTCTCTTCTACGGTAAACATTTTTTCATCCGAAAAAAGAATTTCCCGATATTTTTTTCCCGCGTACCGCTTCAACAAAGCGCGGCATCTCTTCAGTCTCAGGTCCATTAGACGAACATTCAAACGATGTCCTGTTTTTCTTCGATATACCCGAAGCCCTAAGTCTTCATTTAACACCCTTTTCACCGTGGTTCTGCTTAACCCCATCTGAAGGGCCAACAGTTTCTGCTTACGTTTGGGATTTCTTTGAATTCGTGCCTTCACAGCTTTTATCACTGCTGGAGTCCTAACAGACCGAGGGCGACCACTTCTTGACCTGTCATCTACACTAGAGTCTTCATTGTATCGTTTGATGGTACGATAAAACGAATCTTTTGGTAATATTCAAATTTTTCAGTATGTTAAAAATTTGAATTGGCGCGTAACCGCAACGATGCAACGCAATAACTGCAACACGGTCTTCTTTAAGCGTCCACTCCACATTTAAAAATGAGTAAAATTCTAAAAGTTATACATTTTTATTTTCATGAACAATTCGAAATTCTAATTCAATAAACTTTTTTGTGGCCAGCATTCTATAAGAAAAGTTTTTACTGTGTGACAATACTTATGACCTGACTAGGTACATACATATTTTGTCACATTTTTTTAGTTTTAATTAATATTAAATATTGCGTGATCTAATTTCCTGTTCACCTCAGTCTATTATCTCATTATGCGCTGAATGGCGCCTTTAATAATTAAGTATACAATGCGTTTTGAATAATAAACGCATTTGCGCGTAAATACCTAATAAATATGTATTGTACTAATTTATTTGCTATTAGCCTGTAATAAATTAATAATAATTAAGATCGAGTTTGCTATTATTATTTATTATATTAAAGTATTATCAAAGAGTTACAGTCCTTGCGTCTCTGCGTATTCTACCGTCTGTACAACGGGGAGTGTTCTAAGGAGCTATGTAGAATGGTGCCTTCGTCGTCTGTACCACCGCACTGCCCTCCATCGGATGGGTGTTCATCTCCATTTCTAAGAGACTCTTCTTTCTTGTACGAAACGATTCTCAAGAACGTTCATGTTGCGTTCTCTCAGGATTTGGAATGAGCTTTCGGCTGAGGTTTTTCCAGCGCAGTACGATATCGGGTTTTTCAAAAGAGGTGTTATTAATGCCTCTGGTGTTGCAAACATCCATAGGCGACGTTGATCACCTGCCAGGGTGGCTGTTTGCCTGTCTGCTGAACTGTAGCTATAAAAAGAACAAAGTTTTCTATTTAATATACATGTTTCATAAATTCATAAATAGGGTTGAGATTTTTGGGCAGTGGAAGAAAATTTGATTAAATCCAATATACTATTTTCCAATGTATACTCGTATGTCGCTTAGACTTGTCTATGGCTTGTGCCTTGACAGTGACATATTTAGAACTACGCATAGACAAACAAAACAGCGTGTCTGTATCATGCCATAGACTACATCACATACATATATGGGTGTTGTAACACCCATACTCAGAAATGGAGGTTGTACTACACGGCATACTTAGGACAGCCGGAGGAGGGGTGCGTCGTGTTTCGTGCGCCCTTCTCACCTCTGTGAAAATCCAGAGGCGACCGGGGTAAAACACATACCCCGGCTGACACAGGAGAGTAGCCATTTTACAACACGGCCGCCTGAGTTCGCCCGGGCACTGGGCAGAAGAGGAACACTAAGGTGGTTTTTAGTGAGTACATCAGCGATGTGCATCCCCTTGTCCACTATAGGGGCGTACGGGCGTATTGCGCGGATTTCCCACACTATCCCGTCGCCAGCCCCCAGGCGGATGCATTAAGCATTTTCCAGTCTACAAAAAAGGTCAATCATTCCATTCTTATCTCATATTTGTATTACCACTAGATGGTGTTGCAAAACGATTGTTTTGAAGGCATTCGGTGCGCGTGGGCCGCGTCCTCCAAACGGCCTGTCCTGTTATTTATATAGCATACACCATTTTGGTACAATTCATCTTAATAGTTTCAATTTAGGATATTTGCACACGGCTTATGTGATTCATTATGTATTTATTGGATTTTGTAATGTTTACAAGTTTATTAAATTTAAGGCAAGCTTATTCATTGATGTAATGTGCAAAGATAAATAGAATAATAATCTCATTATACTTTATCCGTTTTAACAAAAAATAAAATGTAAACAAATCGTAAAAAGGGTTTTTTGGATGTTGATTTTACAATAATCAACGTGATATAAAAATTATCATAGCATCTTTTAATTATTTATTAGAAATATCTCCTATATTCTTATTTTTTTTTATATTACTATTCCTTACTTTTAGAAAAAAAAACATAAAATAATTTTATTTTTACAATTATGAATGATAAATATAATGCGTATAAAATTTACAACATTATTGTAATAACTAACTTACATTATAAAGAAACTAAAAAGACAATGTTTCCAAATCTCTTACTGGTTTTATATGCTGGTAATTATAAGTGTACTGTTCAACGTACTATTGTCGATTGGAAGGAGTGTTTTATTATTACGGTCGGATTATACCCGCCATGTTGTTATTGACTAATATTTTCAAGTAATAACCTCATAACATCTTTGAATGTGCAGTCGGTTGACAAAAAAGTTTGAGAAACATTGGTTTGTATATTTACATTTTATTTTTTGGTAAAGTGGATAGAGTATATGTAGTTATTAGGGGGTAGAGAAAGGCGACTAGTAGATTACCTCTTTCATAGACAACAAAAGATAGGCAGTGTGGTGTAATGTGATTTAGATTATGGTAGGCATTTAGCAATGCCTAACTATCTTACGTGTCTACAGGTATGTATCGTTGTGACAATTTTATTGTCAAGACAAGAGAGCCAAGAGTGTGGGCGACTTAATATACGTTGGAGAGGGATATACGGGAATATTATCTAGCCAGTGAAGCTGGTCTGGGTCGGAAGTCTGGGTGTTTATGTATATGTATTAGCAGTGCCCTTGGCGCTGCAAACACCCATTGGCGACGGTAATTGTTAACTAGTAAGTGGCCCGTTCAGTCTGTCTACTGTCCTACAACAAAAAAAAAATTATAATTTTAGGCAGCGAAGTTTTTTAAAATCCTTTATGCTTAGAGTATACATAAGCAAGCTTGCTTATGTATACTCTAAGCCTTTATGAAAATTCCTCCTGGATGGACGGCCGTCGCCTCCTTCTGCGAGGCAGTCATGTCCGCAAAGGAAGCGGTGGAGCGTGAGCGGGAGTCGACCACCACACTCCCATCCCACCAACGCAGGCCACGTCGGCGGCGCCGGAGGGCAAGTAACGACCTCCGGCCGCCGTAAAAAGCGGCCGCGGGCGGCCCCTTGGGGGAGGACCCGCCGCCCGCACTATTGCCGCGAGGGTGAGGACTGCGTGCTGTTCCGCGGCCCCCCTCAACTCCTGGATTTATTACAGGAGAGCGCCGGGGGGACGAAACCCTGACCCCCTGGCGCCAACACTTTAGAAGGGGCCCGCCTTAAGACAAAGGGCGGGCCGGCGCCGGCCCGGGCCACGAGATCGGCAGGCCATATATCTGTGGGCCCGGGCGTAGGCGATAGGAGAACAGCGGGGTTTTTCAGTGGGAAAAATCCCGGAGTCCCACATATCCCTCGGTCCCCCCGGGCCGGGGGAACCCGTCAAGAGAGGTTTTTCCCCGAGACCAAAAAAAAGCCTTTATGAAAATGCCATATACTTATTATATAAGTATGTTGTATTATGATATTATGTCTTAGCCGACATCAAAAGAGCAGGTCTGGATGTCAGAATGAATTATCGACTATTGTTATTAACTGAACAATGCGTCGTGGCCACTCGGTAAACTTGATTCAAGCAAAAGGTCATTTTAATAACGACTTAGCGCCATTTAAGCGAAATCAACTATGAGTCATAGATTCGGTTCCATTTGTGGGCAAATGGATTTGGTTCCATCGATAGATATGGACTGCGACCTTTAACTGCCAATAAATAAATGTGGTACTTGTTCAGATTAGGATCCAGCTTAGGTAGGTGATGATGTTGATAAATACTCTATAGAGAAATGGCGGAACTTTATAAGCTTTTAATTCGAAGCTCGAGTTTTGCTAAAAGGCATTTTGTAGTGTCTATAAGTCGATCATGCATCCCTCATGATAAAGGTGTCGACCGGGCTTCTTAGCGGGTACGCTCGAATAGTCTTATTTTTGCTTACTAGTCAAGTGGTTGTAGTAGCAGGCCGGAGAAGCCTACATGGTTATTAAGGTTCAGTTTTCAAGGGCAAAATGCTATGAAGACCAGCCCTGGTTTTTGTGCTACTTAAATTTATCCTAGGAATCTCTTCAATAAGTATTCTTTATATGAGGTCTAATTGGATTTAAAGAAATATTTAAATGAAATACCTCTAAAACTCAAGAAAAAGTCATGGATTCATGTTCTACCATGTTTGACATATGGCGCGAAAATATGGATCTTTAACAGCTATACTAAGCAAAAATTAGCTGTGTCTCAGTGTGAGAAGTACTTCTATAAGGCTAAAAACCAAATTCATAGACTCTCTGGAACACGCTCAACGGTTGAAATGGAAGTGGGTGGGGCATATAGCACGGCTATCCGACAATAGGTGGACAAGAAGAATCACAACCTTTAGGTCGAAGAGGACCAGGCCGACCTATAGAAAAATGGACTGACGAAATAATGCAGACCGCGGGCCCAAATTGGATGGAAACAGCTAAAAATAGAAAGTGTGGAAAAAATGGAGGTGGCCTTTAAGGTGGCCCAAAAAGGGGCCTTACTAATATAAAAGTACTGATAATTAAGTTTTGGTAACTAAGAAAAATTTGTAAATATTAATATTATTTGGCTTATTATTTGGACTTACGTAACTTCTCCTCAGGTGCTTGCTACCTGGAAAGAATGCATATTGCTTACCCCGATTTATCGAATTGACCATTTATATTTCCTTCCAGATCCTGCGTTCCCACGTGATGGTCCGCGTGGGTGGTGGTTGGGACACTCTCGCCCACTACTTGGACAAACACGACCCTTGCCGCTGCAAGGCCCAGCATAGGACCTCCGTCGCCGCTCGCTTGGCACGACCAAAACAGGACTTAGTTGGAGCCACTGTAACTTATGAACGGCCGGACGCCAGCCCTGCGTCTCTCCCCTACATCAGGACAGAACCCTGCACTCCTAAGATATCCGAAGAAAGAACTCCTCCACCATTTAGGTGCCAGGAGCCGACAAGTTTACCATACCTCGGAGAACTGGAAAGAGCTTCCAGTCCTGGCAGAAAATCTTTGATCAGGGGTGCCAGTCCTGGTAGAAAGTCTACCTCTCCTGACAGGAGAACGAAGATTGTAGTGAGCAATCACTTGGTGCCTACCCCTCATGGATTGAGGAATAAGAGTCCAAGGCCAGTATCTCCAGTACCCGCTGTGGAGAGTGCTTCGGATAATGGATCAGAGGTGTCTGATGAAGGATACAGGAGTCTTGGGGTCGTAGCTGGATCAAACCACGGGTCTCCTTCAGCCAAGGCTCTCAACAGATACTCCATGCACAGCCAGAATTCGATGGATGATGCTGAATTTAGTGGTAAGTTGTTTTTATACAAATTTTTTATCATAATTAGTTTCTTTTTTTATCGCTGTGGGACAGCAAACAAGACGGCCCACTTAGAATTTCGCAGTAACCGTCGCCTATGGGTGTTTGCAATGCCAGTAGCATCGCGAACATGCTACTGTCTCATAAGGGTACAGAAACTTGGGTCACTAATGCCGGAACACAACACAAAGTTATTATGGCGGCATACGTAAGTCCAAAAGTGGTCGCCATCCAGACGGGCTTGGAGCCCTACCACGTAGCTAGATGGGTTGTTTTGTTGCCTTTTACGACAGGCCGACCCCGGCCGCTGAGGTTCTTTTTCCGCCTCTGCACGGATAGATTATTACTTAAGCACAGCAGTAGGAGCCAACTTATGGTGGTTTACTGTCGTTTATGAACGTTCTAAACTCCTTTCTCCATCTCACGGAAGGGAGATAGATAAAAAAGGAGATGTTTATGTTTTTTTAAATTTAGTTCAATAGTTGGTCGTCAAGGTGTACGCTTAAATAATAGATTTCTACAAGTTAACTATGTATAATATCGTGTAATGTAACAATTTACAGTATGTAAGTTACCAGCCTGGCTATGAGCTAAATTCAAATTTAACTAACAATTTACGCGTTTATTGTATGGTGCAAGTGAAAGGTGTTAAGCCTATTGATAGCTTTCATAAATATACGAGCAGTTGAAATACAGTTTTTCAATTTTTATAACTTAATTTTCAATTTATTATCAGAACATTTTTAGAAGTTCAAATCTAAAATAAAAATATTTAAAGACTAAACATAAATATATAAGACAATATCTTAAAATATTTTTGTAGAATTGAAAATTAAAAAAAATACAATTGCGTTGATCTGAAAATAAAGATTTATTTCATAATTTACATGGTACGAAATAAAAATAATAATTTGTTTTAACTTAAATCATATTACCTACCTGAAAGTAAAGAAACGACAAGTATTTTTATTAACTTGCCAATTCCATCTTTTGACTACTGCCAACATAACCTGCTTTACCGACAGAAGTTAGTCGCCATTACTTTTAGCATCATCTATGAACTACACGTGTATATAGGCACTGTTTTATTGATAGAACAGATTAATTAAACACAGTTTATTCTCATGTATTAAATTATGATAATATAAAGATATAAACACGATCAGGCGCACGGAACACGTAAAATACCTAGGACCTGTATTGCACACGTCTGGTAACATTGATTGTGACGTTAAGGCACTCATTGATGCCGCGTGGGCCAACTGGCGTAAGGTGACTGGTGTCATCTGTGACCCTAAAATACCGGTTAAATTGAAGGGACATGTCTATAAGACCATCATTAGGCCTGTCCTTTTTACGGATGTGAAGCGTGGCTGATGCTGGAGCGACACAAGCAGGCACTGTGAGTCACGGAGATGAATATGCTGCGGTGGATGTGTGGAGTAACGCGGAAGGACCGCGTTAGGAACTCTCGCATTCGCAGCAGCCTTTATGTCCGTGATATAGCTGATAAATTGCAGGAGTGTCGCCTTCGCTGGTATGGCCACGTTTTACGGCAACTGGCAACAAATGTCTGGCCATGCCGCCACCGCCGGGCCCTGGCAGGAGGGGTAGACCCAAAAAGTGCTGGCTTGACGTCGTAGGGGTTGATATGCGTGCCAATGGACTAAACACCAGAGATGCCGAAGATTGTGCGAAGTGGAGAAGAAAAAGTCGTAAAGCGAACCCCAGGCGCTGAAGCGAGAGTTTGGACTGCCACCGGGATTCATCGCTAAGATGATGATGATGAATATTAAGATATAAAGACAATGTACCAGTGGGGAGTGCCCATAAAAGTTAGGTTTCGCCGCGAAAATAAAAAAATACACAAGGGATTGTATATATAAGGATAATTTGTTTGAAAACAGGTCTTATAATTTTGTTGTGTTTCTATTTATATTTGCTTTCTACATATTTAATAAATTAATTCATCGTTCACAAGTTTATTAAAGTAAAGAATAAGTATCTATATTTAAATTAGGGAATGGAAAATAATTTAAATATTTTTAGTGAAAAAAATATAATAATTTTAATGTTTCGATCCCATTTGACTTATGAAGGCTCTATTGAACGAGCTGGATTATACGCTATAATTCGCTAGTAATAAAATGTGAACTGTTAAAATAAATTGGACGTTTCCCGCTCACGCTTTCAACATGCATCGCACTAATCCGGCGCAACGTTTTCGCAACGGTGTCAGGCGACACGCGACTACTCATTGTTCCGGTAAATCGACCATACGCAGCGCGACGGTGTTGTAATACTTTGACAATGCGAAAAATTTACACAGTTTCAATGATTGAGACAAGTGTTAACAGGTTGTAAACAAACATTTACTTTTGCTTGTATATAGTTTAGATTTACAATGAGGTTCATGTTGCAAGGAATAATATTCTAAAGCGATTCTTAGATTAGCAAAAGAATAGATGAAGCGAAGATATTTAACAAATTTTTTTTATCATTAAGAATTTTATCCTTGTTGTATACACTTGGAAAACATTGGCCATGAACACACAAAAAGAAAGTAATTTGGTTTGTGTTATGGGTAGTAGACAACTGATATATGTACATACATGCACATAAAAAACACTCGGGGTGGGTATCAAACCCGCGACCCCACAGGCATTCTAATATGCGGAAGTAGTTGTACCATTTAAATATACATCGCTTAAAAAGTGTTTCATCTAAACAATGATGTTATAAATTTACTATAACTCTTTTTATTATAACATCATTGCATCTAAAAGTGTTCATACCTCATTGAAATTTCACGCGTTAAAATATAGGCCGTCGACACACGAGCGTCACATTGACGGAATATTTTTCGCATATGGCAAACAATGGGACCAAGCGCACCAAATATGTGTTAAATTTAATTAAAATTATGTATTTGCATGACGTAATTAATTACAATACGTTTTCACTGTGGAAACTTAATTTTACGTGTCAATTGTACTAATCAAATGTAGAAACATTTAAACAAGGTGGTAGAGGGGATTGGGGGGCAGGTGGTAAGGCTCCAAGTCCGCCTGGAAGGCAATCGCCCCTGTGCCACATTCTAAACATGCCATCATAATAACATTGCGTTGTGTGTGTGGCTCAGGTTCCTGTTCCCCTATGCGGACACGGTAGCGTGTTAACGGTGCCGCTGGCGTCGCACACATCCGTGGGCAACGATAACTGTTTATTACTACGCTCCTCTTCCTTAGCAATATAAAGTGTTGTAAATTTACTAAGTTCAAATGGCAATTGCATTTGCAATCCAAATTAAGCACAACTTATTTAGCTTTTGATACCTCAGCATAAGTAAAATAAGAGTTACTAGACACAACATACATATCCGTGCAGGGGCGGAGAAAGAATACTAACCTCTGCGGCCGGGGTCGGCCTGTCGTAAAAGCCGACAAAACAACCCACCCTAGCTACGTGGTAGGGCCTCAAGCCCGTCTGGATGGCGACTACCTTCGGTCATAGGTATGCCGCCATAATAACTATGTGTTGTGTTCCGGCATTGGTGACCCAAGTTCCTGTACCCTTATGGGACAGCAGCGTGTTCGCGATGCCACTGGCGTTGCAAACACCCATAGGCGACGGTAACTGCTAAATTCTAAGCGGGCCGTCAGCCTGTCTGCTGTCCTACAGCAATAAAAAAAAACGTCACTAATGCCGGAACACAACACAAGGTTTATTATGGCGGCATACTTCAGACCAAAGGTGGTCGCCATCCAGATGGGCTTGAGGCCCTACCACGTAGCTAGGGTGGGTTATTTTGTCGCCTTTTACGACAGGCCGACCCCGGCCGCAGAGGTTAGTATTCTTTCTCCGCCCCTGCACGGATAAAAACGTTTGCAAAACTACCTACATTAAAATCCCAACATACATATGATTTGGTTTGAAGTTGTCTTTGAAGATATAAAGAAAATAATATTGATATCGCCAGTGCCATGCCTTCCGAGTAAAAAAATACAAATCTCGTTTTATAAATAACAATTATAAACCTACACAAGTGACAATAATTTTTCCATTATATTAACAACCTACCATAAATAGATGGATAATAATTTTCGCTCAATCAGCTAACCTTTTATAGGTCGGTCCTTACGTTTATCGTTTATTACTTAAAATGGCAACGTATGGACTTCCTTTTCCGGTTTAGAGATAAATAGCGATCCAATTAATATATAAAGTATGAATTCGTTTAAATATTATATTTTATTTAAATTTAAATTATATTTAAATGTCACATTTAAATTACGTGTAAACTTAGATTTTTGAAAAGTAACATTGTTTTTACAACCGCATTGATTTTATGGCTCAATTAACATGCCTGCTAACATGCTTACAAATTCCACCTAAAAATCTGATATATTGAAGTACCAAACAACGAACTTAGTTATGACGTGGGAACTATGTATTATCCGTAAATTCTCAACTGTAATCAAATAAGATTTATCATTAAATATCAAATGATAGCTTACATTAAATCAGTTTTAACACAAATTGCCGAAAGTATTGCCTCGTAAATGTATATTTACAGAAGTTTTGGGATATAGTAATCAAATTTCTCAACCCACAGTTTATTAGAGCGTTTCTCTCTTGGGATTCAGACTTGGGACGGGAATCTAATTTGTAACCACAGGCGTATCGACGTGCGAAAGCTGTTCCTTCAAGAAGGTCGTCGAAATATATAACACCTTCTTTCCGATTCAGTTATAATTACAAATGTTTAACAGCCGAGTTCTATTGTAAAAAATTATGTTTAAGGACTAATTTGAGAATTATTATCCTTTTTCAGAGCGTCTCGACCACGACGAAGGCTGTCATTCTGACAAAAACGACCGAAACGACGATCACGTCAGCCTGAACACAGGTCTGCGTAAGACTGACTTCTCTGACACTTTCTACGGTGGAAAGAAACCGAGCTCCATTGACGGGAAGTCAAATAGAGGCAGTCCTGATAGAATTGTGGTCTCCGAGAGTAATGACTCGCCCAGCATGAGTCTTAGACCTACTAGGGAAAGCGTGGAATCTCCTAAGACTGTAAGAAATCGTCAAGCTAGCCGGATACCTCATTCGCCAGTCAGAAATCGCACACCAACTCGAACGAATACGCCTAGTCCAAAACACAACGCTAACATGCAAACATCGCCTAAACTAGCTCCGAAGTTACCCCCGACGTCAAGAAATACTTGGGCCGGAAGAACTGGTCCCACACAGAGCAAAGTTAAATCTAGACCAACACTAGGAGCAGATACGTTCGAAAGTCCGGATAAATCGCCTAAAATAAAGCCCAGAGCGCCTGCAGAAGTTTTCAAAAGAAATTCTCCCTTAAGAGCGAGCAGTGGAACGCTAAGGACTTCGCAGCAAAAGGCGCTCAGTCCATTATTAGAGCAGATATTAAAATCGGCTGAAACGGCTAAAGATGACACAGCGATCCTCGAAAAAATGAAAGAAATTATTCGGACGTATTCAAAGGGAGACGATTCCTTATCCAGGACTAGTTCAAAAGACTCCGATTATGCAGATTTTACATCTGCTTGGGTTATGTCTGATGGAAAATTAGAAAGGTCTACTAGTACAAGACAACTAGCGACGCCTAGGAAAGATCAGAAGAATGGTGTGTCAAGGATACCAGCTCCTGTCTCAATTGGTTGCAGGAGGTCGACATCAACATCACAATTTCAGTGACAACAATCTAGTGAAAATGACAGTGAATGAATTATAAGTCTGGGCACAGTTGTGAAACTAAATAATAGATGGCGCTAGATTGTAGAAGAATTGTATAATGATAGGTGAAGGAGTTGCGATCGTAAATGGCGCCGCTAATAGTGCGGAAACTCAAGTGATCTGGTGCACGTGTTGTTATTTGTTTAGAATAGATGGCGCTAGTTTGTATGAAAGAATTTTGTAATGACGATTGCTTTCGTCAATCGAAAATTTATCAAAATTTATTTTTTATAATGGCTATGATGTTTAATATTTTGGTAATACCAATTTATTATCTTTGGACTAAGAATTCATCGGACTAGGGAATTTTTTCTGTTTTACTGGACTTTGTATTTGTTTTAAGTAAAACAGTAATTTGGCTTCTGAAGGCTATTAAAATGGATGATTTTTCTTATAGTTTATAAAGATCACATTGTCACATCCATGATAAACTTACGAATCTTCCATTAAAAATAATAACGACGCTTGAAAGGCAACTTTTACGCTTAGTAACATTTTTTTATTTTACATTGAGTGAACTTTCCTGGAAACTGATTTGGAGTTTAACAATTTAGAAAAATATTAACACATAATTGTTGGATGATTATTTATTTTCTGTTGGATCTTTTCAATCCAATAATTAGTTGATTTAAGATATTTTGTTTCTAAATATTTGAACTTAAAGTTTACTCAATGTCACTTAGTAAAGGTTGGCTTTCAATAATCGATAGTAAATCTATTACAAAATGTTTTCGGAATAAAAATATGTAATGAATGTTTTAAGTGACTAGAAAAACTTTACCACGACCTCAACAAGCTCATACTGTCACAACTGTCGTGTGAAATTGTCTTTCAGATTCGTAAATTTATTATAGATGAGATAATATATACCTAATGTTAGGTATTATCTTGGAAATGGTTTTTACTAAAATATTTTGACTGATTAAAATAGTCAGTCAATTCAGAAACTGCTAATAGATGTCGCTTTCTATATTATGAAATGCAGTTTCATGACATTTGACGTTAATTCGTCTTAATTTATGATTATTAATACTAAAATAATCTCACATAGTACTAATTATTCTATTGGCTAGAAAATTTGTACTAACACAATAACTGTGACAATAACTGTGTTGTTACATTGTGGACTTGACATCATTTTTAATCAAATAGTTATGTGACAAGGCAAGGTCTAGTTATTAGTTTATGAAAATTAATGCCATAAGTGAATTATAAATAATTATACTTTTACTATAGCCGTAATTTTTTTTTTCAGATATCATACAAGGTTCTCAAAAATTTGCGATTAAACAAATATCTCGAAATTGTTTAGAAATGGTGCTAAGTTAAACAAAATTAGTTTATTTAGATTTATGTTACTAATTTTTTTTATGATTCCGAATAATTAACTTTTTATTAAAGATTGCATAAAATATTGACGTCGTCTAATAAAATATGGTAAAAGTTAATGAGCTGAAATAATTTGACTATTTTAAAATATTTTATGCAGTATTTAAACTTGAATTGAAATTTATATTGATAGGTTATGCCAAAATAATTAACACAAATTCATTCGTATGATTAAGACATTTTTTATTTAAGTTACAATTAAGTTTATTTTTATAAATGTATTTAAGTTTTCCCGGTACCCTAACTGACACAAAATATTTCCTACTAAAACCCAAATCATTCCAAGCCGGGAGTTTGGCAATTTTAATATATATTATTTCAAACCGTAATCTCATTTTTTTTAAAGTTTTGCGGGCATGACGCTTGTCACATATATAATTAGGAAAATACGTGACAATCAGACTAGAACTAAATATTTTCTTCAAAACGATAGTACTTTCATATATTATCATACAAAATTGATAATTGAAGATGAATAGTTTTGTAGTGTTTAAAAAAGTTTCATACCGTCGATAATAGAGCTGTGTAGAACGATTTTACACGATATATTGGTTTCTGTATGATGTAGAGTGCTAGAATTAATGTAAGCTAAAATGAAAAATAAACATCCACAATCATACCTCAAAAAAAAAGTTTATAAAAATATTTTTTCAGAAAGTTCATACGTCACTTATGACGTTGACCTTAGTCAAATAAAATTGTATCACCGTCCGTTTACTAATATAGACATAGTTGTATACATATTTTTAATTAGTAACTAGCTGCCTCCGCAGATTTCATTCTGTCAAAAATTAATGTCACGCAAACCCCTTTTTTAACTTTATTTTCGGCAGGCATAGAGTAATCCCAATACAGCCTAATCAACTTGAAGTCATTCCAAAGACAATTCTAACGTGTAACGACTGCTTTGTTTTGGTTGATGTTAAATGTTTGACCTATGGTTTACTCTATGGTTTCTATGGAAAAGAAAGGGGTTTTTAGAATTTTCCTTGCAATTTTTATGTTTTTTCTCTCTTTGAACCTTCCTTATGTATAAAAACAAAAATTTGCCGAATTGGTCCAGCCGTTCTCAAAATTTGCGCTTAGCATCACATTTGGCGATAAATTTTTATTTATATAGATTATTTAAATTCTTTATAAAAAAATATATAAATTTCATGAAAAATTTAAATTTACGATTTAACGAAAATGTATCTTGAAACTTAAATTGATTAATTTTCTACGATACAAGTAAAAAACTCGCGGAAGACAAACATTTTTAAATAATTTTAATTAAGAATTTAAATAATTACATGTATTACACTTCTTTCATAATTATGAATAATTTAATATTAATAATTAAATTAATGGTTGAAGGCAAGGCAAGGACAACTGACCAGTCTGATATATTTCTATGTTTATTTTAGTTAAATTAATAATGATTTATATATAATATGAAAATAATAATACGTGGCTTAAAACAGTATCTGTATGTAGTCTTATACTATAAAGTATTTTGGTATTCCTTTTTATAAATTTAGTTTAGATTGTATAAACACATATAATCAAAGCAGTCATTAATATTTATTAAACATTGTACACATAGAAAGCGAATGCGCTTAATTTGTTTAGATCACTACATGCTTACAAAGAGACCAAGCTCTGTCCGCTGAAATCTAATAAATCATCTGTTTACTGAATTTATTTTTAATAAAAAATAACAATTACATCACGTGTTTCATTGATGATTGTTTTTTGAAACTTCTTTAGCGCCTATGTGTGATTTGAAAAGTTGAACGGAAAATAATTCCAAAAAGAGACAAACACATTTATAAATATTTTTCTGAACTTTTACTTCTGCCGTATGTGAATTGCATACACACAATTTATTTATAGAACATATATTTTTCTATTAAAATAAATGATTAGAAAACATGTTTTTAACAATAACCTTTTAAAATGTTTAATCGATTGCTAAACTTAAGTTTGTGCGATTAATTTGGTAAACAGAAGATTTGAAACCTAGAGAACTTGTACGCTATGCATTAAAAAGTAATTTAAATAATAAATTGCCCACTAGAGAATTAACCTTTTATTATCTCTCTATATATTATTTTTACAATAACATAATTATAAACATTGTACTAATTACACTATAGTAAATATGCATTCGAAATTATACTTTTACATAATCACACATTTTGTATAGTCCAATACGTTGTATCATAAAATGGTCGATCGTATATATGTGACGTTGTTGAATTTGGTAGAAAGTTTTTTGAAAATATTCTTTCACGGTCATAGAGGGTTCAAATTTAAAAACAATCTTAAGAACACTAATGAGAACTAAGAAGTTTAATAATGTTTGTCAGTCTTTGTAATTATGTTATTGTATTATCTTGGAGGCTAAGTGCATCGTAGGGTATAAAGACTTTCGAATTGTTACCAGTGAATTATGCCATAGAATGTTTTTACTCAATAAACACATACCCAACACGCCTCGTTTCATTCCAAAGATATAAGCTTGGATTTATAAATTAATAGTTATATCATCATCGAACGGGATTTGACGCTAAGGTCAAATCCCGTTCGCAACCCAACCTTTCGCTTCGGTGCCCAGCGCACCCGCGCTTTCCGACTTTTTCTTCTCCACTTCACACGGCCTTCGGCATCCCTGCCAGTGGGTCTTTTTGGGTCTACCCCTCCTGTCGGGGCCCGGTGGAGGCGGCATGACTAGACACTTTCCCCTCGTAAGTAGCCAGTTGCCATAAAACATGGCCATACCAGCGAATGTAATACTCATGCAATTCATCCACAATTTCACGGACATTACCGCATAAATTAATAGTGAGATTCCGTTTCAGACTATTTTTGACTATTCTGTAAAAAATATAATCAAATCTGAGTAACTACGGGGAGGGGGGTTTCGGATGGCAATAGTTCCTGTGAAAAGTAATTTCAGTCCTATACTATATTGACAAGAAGCTGAAGTACCAAGTAAAACTTTCAAACGTAACGAAGGGACATTCTTCAAAGTCATATGTATAAAGTTACTAGCTGACCCGGCAAACGTTGTTCTGCCATATAAATAACAAAATGTCAAAAAATTAAAAAAAAATTTGGGGGTGGGTCACCCCTAACATTTAGGGGGATGAAAAATAGATGTTGGCCGATTCTCAGACCTACTCAATATGCTCACAAAATTTCATGAGAATCGGTCAAGCCGTTTCGGAGGAGTATGGCAACGAAAACTGTGACACGAGAATTTTATATATTAGATAACAATTAAATATGTAATAATGAATAAATGAGGCGTGTAGTTGCAAAACCCGCTGTAGCAATATTTTTTTAAACTCTTAAATTGAACTAAACCCATGCTGATTTAGTGGCATTTGATTCTAAACTCAAATGGTTGAATATAATATTGAAATATATAGAATAAAGAGGCATTTATATGCCCGTGAAGCGTGGCCGGTGTTGGAGCGACACAAGCAGGAACTGCGTGTCACGAAAATGAATATGCTGCGGTGGATGTGTGGAGTGACGCGGAAGGACTGCGTTAGGAACTCCCGCATTCGCGGCAGTCTTCATGTCCGTGAAATTGCGGATAAATTACAAGTGTCGGCTCCACTGGTACGGCCACATTTTACGGCAACCGGATGCTTACGTGGGAAACAAATGTCTGGCCATGCTGCCTCCGCCAGGCCCCGGCAGGAGAGGTGGACCCAAAAAGTGCTGGCTTGACGTTGTAAAGGGTGGATATGCGTGCCAATGGGCTCACTACCAGGGATGCTGAAGACCATGCGAAGTGGAGAAGAAAAAGTCGGAAAGCGGACCCCGGGCGCCGAAATGAGAGTTTGGGCTGCAACCGGGATTCAACGCTGAGATGATTATGATGATGATAGAATATAGAGGCGTTTGTGCAATAAAAAGTTGATAGCTATGTAGATAGTTTAGAGTGTTTTAAAACGATATATCGTCATTTTTCCAAAAAAGTTTTAGCAGGTTTTGCAACTAACTACACGCCTCAAATTGTGTTCTTTAAAACAAGGGCTAAGGAGAGGAATGACACTGGTGTGGAATATTTTATTATGGCCTGGACCACTTATTCGCTGAGCCATGTCTCCGTTGTGCAAGGAACTAGGCAATCGAAGGCCAGCGTAGTTTTTTAATCTGTAGGCCAGTAGTCCCACATACATCGCCACTCTTCCGCGGTCTGGGGGGCGAAGAGGGTCTATCTGCAAGTAAAAGGTAGGCTGGTCAGACAGCAGTCGCCATCCTATTCCAAATATTTTATCTCTGGCAAATCTCGAAATTAAATAAAAAAAAAAAAGTAAACATATACCCTTAAATGAAAAAAAATTATAAAATGTAAAATACACTGAAAGCCGAACTTCAGGCACATAAGGAACACCAACTTAGAAGCTCCTAAATTCCGCAATGGAATGGATGATTGAATGAATTTAATGAATTGGATAATTAAAAGGATTTTCAAATATTTTCCTTCTCGAGAAAAAACTCTGTTAACGATTGCCCGGACCCAGGTCGGGAGGTATGTATGCATCCGACTACCCGATAAAAACCCACTAAAAACCCCTCTTATTACCTACCACCTGAGTCGAAAAATAAACTTACCCGCCGTCGTGGCTCAGGCGGAATGTTCTGACTTGGATTAACTTTTGCCTTCAATAGAGTTAAAACAGTAATACAGTAAATACTTCAAAAGGAGTTCCTATAATAATTACTTTTGAAATATGGTTTTATTATAAAATAGATTGACAATGACGAAAATGACATATGTCATTAAAATCTCCATTAATATCGGAATTATCAAATATTTAATACATTATGCATCTGTTATATAGGTCTCATTAAATTATTTTAAAACAAAATGTATTTAAAAAATTTATGTACTGAACTCTAAATATAATTTGTATTTTTATCTAGAAGCTGGTGAGGTTAGTATTACATTATGGAGGGCCAGTATAAAGAGAACCATCTCATATGCGGAAGTTGAAAAAATGTCCAGCTAGAATAGCACTAGTGTATAGTGTATGAAACGAATGTAGTTGTTGTAGACGAATTGCAGTGTACTCAGTGAAAAATAATATTTTTGGGACTAGAGTAGTTAGTCGAGTATTGTAAATACATACACACATAATATATATAATCACGTCTCTTTCCCGTAGGGGTAGGCAGAGACCACTTCTTTCCACTTGTTACACTTTCATTATTCCCTTCATACATGATCTTTGGTTGAGGGTACTCTTAACCTGGCCTTTTTTCAAGACGTCCCTGATTTGGTCTCGAAACGTTCGCCTAGGTCTACCTCTTCCAACACTTCCATTCGCACTCGCCTTATACACTTTTTTCGTCAATCGTTCTTCATTCATTCTCTCGACATGGCCAAACGATCTCATCATACCTTTCTCAATTTAAATAATGACGCTAGTTTTTGTTTTGGGATGGCACGGCATCGCAAATACACAACGGCTAAATAGCCAACGTCACATGGTGATAGAATAGAATAAGGTTTTATTTTTACGCTAGATAGATACACGTAGAGTATGCACAATAGAATGAAAATATTTATGTAATGTATTAAAGTACAATGAAATCACATGTATCAAAGTTTCTTTTCCTTATCACCATTGTCTTCTTGACGCTTGAATTTTCGCTGACCAACTCGGTGATATGACAATTTTAAGTTCCAAGTTTTCTGTCCAAAGTATGGAAACAGAGTTAGGGTCTAAGCTAGCATTCATCACGAGATCTCTAAACGTATACACATTTAGCACAATTACTCATTGTGCGATGTAAACGCTCAATAAAAACAGATTTAATGGAAACCCTATCCAAAAATGTAGTCAATAGCTACGATGGTCAAATTGCACATCGAATTGCTGCCCCCCCGTATTCACCAGATTTGGCCCCCAGCGACTACTGGCTGTTCACAGACCTGAAAAGGATGTTCCGGGGAAAAAGATTTAGCACCAACAAGGAAGTCATTGCTAAAACTGAGGCCTATTTTGCGAGCAAAGATCAAGCGTTCTATATACATGGTATCGTGAAGTTAGAGAAGCGTTGGGCCGATTGTATCGCCTTATATGGAAATTATCTCGATGAAAGTAAACGAATTTTGCGAAAATTTTGTGTTTTCCTCACATAGTCCGGAAGCTTTTTGATCAATGAGTTGAAAACGTACTTTATTATATTTTAATAATTAGAAGTTTTAACTTTCAGATAATTTTCATGAATGGATATGCAAACAAATATAATTTTACTGGGTCTGGTTATATATTTCTTGTTAGTTGGAATGGGTTGGTATTTTTTATTATTATTCAGTCATTGTGAGCTATGCTCGTAATTTTTTTAATACGAATCAACTCTGATTTGAATATTTCTAAATAAATCTAATGTCGACTTCCATGTCGTAACGGCTTTTTGTCGGTGGTCAAGGATTCGATTCGACGTCGACGTTTCAAGTCTGGGTATTTGTTTAACAAGTGTTTGCAAAGGAAAAGTACATCAGTTATTTAAGTATATCAATAGCGCTGTAGCTTACCAGATGGCGGTGTGTGAATTGTTACAGTGTACTTATTTTTATTATACTTGTGGTATGGAAGCTTAAAGCGCGCGATGTCGTAATGGCATGTAGCAGACATAGTCTCCTTAACCCCTCGGCGAGAGCGAACGACTTATCAACGACTACATTCACCAGAATTAACAAAGCTTTAAGGCAACTGGAGTGGTAGTTACCTACCGTTTTCTTTACCTGAGGCGGAAATTTGGTTGACTACACCAAGGTTGTGTAGGACTCGATGAATCGAGTTGAATTTTCCCAAAACGTGAGACGGCCGACTCACCCGAGGCGGCACTTTCTCTATTCCATTAAACTAACATATTTCACCGCATCATTCCAGGAGTTGATGAGGGCAAATATGTAGGAGTCACCCTCGATAAAGGCTTGTACTTCGGTAAACACATCCGGATGGTGAGGAACAGAGCATGCTTCGTGCTTGGCCGTCTCTATCCTATGATATGCAGGAAGAGTAAAATGTCCCTTAGGAATAAGGTGACATTTTACCAGACCTGCATTCGCACAATCATGACTGACACGAGTGCAGTCTTCTCCCATGCCGGCAGATGCTATCAACTCGATACAGAAAATGCAAAACAAGTTCTGGCGCATAGCAGTCCAAGCACCACTCTTTATGCGTAACGCAGGCCTACACTGTGATTTGGAAATCCTCCCCGTCTCTCTGTCTCGATCTTTCTTCGGCATCTCTCCTCACCACCCTAATCCGCTGATGGAGGAAACAGTCAATTATACGCCTAACCGCCGAGCGGCTCCCGCGCGTCATCGCCCGCGAAATATGCTCACGGACAGACTCGACCTCATCAGCAGGACACTGAAGCGAATGTTCTCGCGGACGCAATCTTGTGCCAGTCCTGGACTAGCCCGACGAAGTAGGTTTAGGGATGCCTTCCCCCCCATAGCCTATAGATTCACACACCCACACACTACACAAGTGCACAAGTAGATAGACGTGTTGCGGGAGAGTTTCTTTCGCCGTTTCTTCTCCTCCAGCTATACACATTCCGAAACGGTAGTAGATTAGAATAGGATCGGCTTCACCAGTGAAGTCGACATGACCCCAATAAAAAACTTGCCATTCGTGGCTGTTCTCAATTGGTTCCCATGCGGTCGAGCTGCAACACACCTCACAGGAGGTGCGTCTCCGAGCACGCTGCTACGGCTGATCGACCCCGCTTCCACGGAGTTGGAATGCATTAAATTTGCCGTCCGTAGTCGCTGTCGAGTCATCGAGACAACAGCTTTTAACACTCAAAAAAATATATCGTGGCAAATATAGTGTGACACCTCTTCTAAATAGTATATGTAGGGAGTACAATGTTAAATAAATTAGGAAAGGTTTTCTGAGAATTTATACTTAAAAAAAAAAAAAACTAATTCCTCACAAAACAGAGTAAATTAGTGCAAGTTAAAGTGATTACCATCTGCGCTCATCAGGCGTAATCGATTAATTTGTTGGCGGCTAAATTTGTTTTTTAATGTATTTAAAAACATTTTCAGTTATTATAATAAACCAAGCATTTTGCAAACCTATCATCTTGAAGAATCAACGTCGCATTAATGGGATGGACCCCCCGGACGTGGAAATGAACGAAAGGGAGCCAAAGCGATGTTCAAAATATAAACATAGTCGAAGCCATTTACAGAGGGTGCAGGATTTGTAGATTAGCAATTGCTTCATAGATGGCGTTGCTAAAAAAACAATTCATTCGAAAATTTTACTATAAACTATTACGGAAAAAATCACAACGAATATGGCAACTCTCAATTTTGCTCAAAAAATTCTAGCAATAGTGCAATTACTATGTGCAACAAATATTTTTTTGATATATGTAACGCACCAAAACTTAAGCGAACGAGGGTAGTTACTAATCATTATTATTTATTTATATAAATTTATATAACCCACACTCCAGTATTATATTAGTGTGTACGTAAACCTCATTCGTTTATGTTCATTATTGCTTAACATTTAAATTTTCATTTATTTTGAAATTGACAGATTATTCTAAAATAATATTCAACTTAGATATTGAACATATAAGTTAATAATTTATCAAAATTGTCGCGAATTCGTTACAAAACTATTTACAATCATGAAATAAGTATCTGCCCCGAAGATTTTAATAATACACAGATTTATTATTATAAAATTGTTTTATTAAAATTCCCTTAAACTATTCTTATTAATACCAAATTAAAGCAAATACCATTATTGTGGAATGTCCGTATTACATTACTTTTAAATAACGGAGGAAGTTTATTAAATAAATTTTTGATTTAAATCTATAAACTTTTAATTTTGGTCCAGTAAGCTTAAATTGTATGTAGATAGAACAGTTTACTACAAAATTTCATAATATAAAATTAGTAAATATAAATTTCAACTAGATTAAAATTAAATGAAGATATTACCGATCACATTGGAAATCTTCATAATAAAAGAAAATCGCTTAAAAATTATGATAAATTTTTAATGAATCGAATGAATTTTAAACTTTCGTGTAGTGGATGCTAGAAAATTCTTAAAAAAAGTTAAGCCTACAAATGTAGTTATTTTTTATTAAAATAATAATATTATAATTAACATGTGGTTATTCATTTATAATTAAGCATCAAGTAAAAATTACTTTCAATTTTACTTTTCTGCAGATCATTTATTTATCGGATAACAACCCTAATTAAAACAATAAATCTGAAAATTAATATAAATATATTTATATAAATATTGAGAACATTACTTAACTTCCATGATATTGGTTTCTTTCACAGTAATAAAATAAGGATTTCATAAATAATTATATAATAGAGATCTCTTCTTATATGTGCCTTGTTAAAATATAAATAATTACACAAGTATTCTCCTTTCTCGAAGGAACCTTGCATCTTCCATGTCAAGTTGCTCATTGAAACTTGCAACACGAAATTAATCTTCTAAGAAAATCTGATTCATTGGCACTTTATCGAATATCTTGTTCGTAACATCTTGAAACACCGAGCTCAAAGACTTTTCATAAGACTCCTTCAGTTCGTTGAAAACGAGGTCTGAATTCTCGTTCAGGAATCTGCAAGTTATATATAAAGCATATGAAGAAGGAGTGTCACAGTTTTGGGGAAGGTTTGTTCTGCAACAAAGCGTTTATGAGCTATAATGATAATCACATATAATTTCGCAGATTTTATCCGTGCAGGGGCAGAGAAAGAATATTGACCTTTGCGGCGAGGGTAGACCTTAGCTAGGTGGTAGGGCCCCAAGCCCGTATGGATGGCGACCACCTTTGGTCCTAAGTATGCCGCCATAATCTCGCGGGCGCTCTCCAACACGGTGGACAGACATCTTCAAATCTGTGACGCACTCCGGCATCAGTGATTGCTCTCGCTCTGATGCGAATGGCGGCGCATGAAATTGACCGACGTATGACCACGACCACTCTGTCAAGAGTGTACGATTAAGAAGAGAAGCCGCCATAATAACTTTATGTCGTGTTCTGGCATTAGTGACCCAAGTACTTTAAGTGTACCCTTGTGGGACAACAGCGTGTCCGCGATGCCACTGGCGTTGCCAACACCCATAGGCGACGGTAACTACTATCTCTTCCCTCTGCAGAACTAGTTTTAGTGCTTACTTAGTCTCCTGATCACCTTGAGAAAAGAATCTCCGTAAAGCAACAAGGCATGAAACCAGGCATGTTGATTGGGCAGGCTTTGCTCAATTTTCAAGTGAAGCCCCGGATACAAAGCGTTAACTTAGAAAATTAAATTGAACCAAGTAGACGATGATTACTTAAACCGATTTAAATGCAAGTGAAAAACTAGTCTACGCTTTCCAAGAGTCGGAATGCAAGAGAGGTTGTAAAAATAACATTGGCCGACGAAAAAAGAAAAGTGCTTTGTACCTTTGACCAGGAACTCCTAGGGTATTTTGAAATATAAAATCCAAATCTGAATTGTTTGGATCGTTGACCAAATTTGTCAAAGATCAGAATATTTTTATTTTCTTGTGGGCTAGTGTAATTGTTTTATTGTTACTGCAATTGAAAAAAATCAATGGATACTCACTTGTTCATCTGGTCACCGAGCCTTTTGTCACCGTTGAACAAATTGGAGAAATGCAAGCTCACTTTCTTGGGAATGAATTTGATTTTGTAATCTTTTATATGCATATAGGTCTTCCCGTCCTTGACGACAGGTTCACCGATCAGATCGTGTTTAACGGTGAGGCTTTCTGGAAATTTTAATATCTTATAGATAGAAAATATTTAAATATGAAATATGGTGTAATAGCTGTAATGGTTACAACGTATCGACACCTTTCTTACTTTAATCGGACTGATGGTAATTATGAGTATAAAAAAGGAGACGGAATGTAAATGAAAGATTGAATATTATCAAAATATGTTCATCACATACAACTAGAAAGAAGTTTCGACGATAAGCCGTGGAATCAGTGTAAATGTTCAATTCTTATTGAAAGAGAAAGATGTAGGTATGTGCTGTTTGACTGGCTTTAGAGCTCTTTAAGAGGCTTATAGAAAACTACAGGTCTGATACTTAGCTGGTCGCTTTCGTAAAGCGTAAAGTTGCAAGCCTATTACGTATTTTGCTAAAACTAAATGTGACATAAGCTTCATATTTTATTTACAGTATTATATAAACTGAGAATATTTGTGTAATATATAAAGGAATTTTCAAGTAACGTTTAAATCTATTAATAATAAATCGAGATTATTCGTAAAAGCGCCATCTCTTAGTGAATAGCTTAACAAATATTGCCATCTTTTAGTTACTATGTCGTATATAGCAAATAATGTTGTATAATTTATAAACGCCATCTATTTATACGTTAAAATAAATGTTGCCAATTGTTAGATAGTTCATTTAAAATATACCCACGCATTGTTATATTAGCAATCCCTTTTCCCTGGATCGGCAGCACTAGGATCCTGCCCTTCATGACGTAGTCTCCAACGAACTCCATTTTTGGTGTGTGCGAGTCTGTTCTAAGTCTGTAGTTTTTCAGGTCTGCTCTAAAATAATAAATATACGATTATTTTCAAGCCTTTTTTGCTATTTTAGTGTTAAACAATGTCGCTTTGATAGTGCATATTAAGCTATTAGTCACTTAAATAGTCTGTATATATTTATTCATATATTTTTTATATCTATAATTTGTATTTAGTAGTACTTCAATTTGTAGTATGAAGTCTTCTTCTTCTTCTTCGTACCTTTATCCCAAACTGTGTGGGGTCGGCACATGTTCTCTCCTCTATTAGCCGTCATCTGAACATTCACACCTTTTTAACCATATCATCTTGTACACAAACCATCCATTTCTAGTATCCTCCTTGTTACATGATGCTCCTCTCTTCGCATTATATGGCCATACCATAAATTTTGCTTTTCAGCTTCTCAATCACTGGCACTACTTTCAAACTTGTAAGGGGACATCCATTAATTACGTGAGCTATTATTCGATCAGTTTAGACTCCTCCCCCCTAGGTGAGATTGGCGCTAAAAATATTTTAAACTAAAATTTATTTTTACTATTCGGGAAAATAATAAATCGTTCAGGTATACTATAATTAATTAATATAAATTAAATAAAATGCAAAGTAAAAAAACAGATAAAAACATATTTTTTTATATCTGTAATATTTTATATTTTTTGAAGGTGACGTGAGATTTTCGATTATCCCCCCCCTCGGTTTAAAAGAGATTTGGTGAGATTTCATTGGACCCCCCCCCATTCTGAGCTCACGTAATTAATGGATGGCCCCTAAGGAAGTATGTAAATAATGTTGTTTTGGAGAAATAAATAAATAAACAAAAATATTATCATTGTGTAAATGGTTACCTTGTTTTAGCTAGCCAAACGTGCATATTGTAATGTTATGTCATGTGATGTCATTGAAAGTAAACCGTGAAGAAGACCTGCCACCGAACCCCTAGTGCGTGTAATACACCTAATAATAAGAATAAGCGGGGAAGTATATTGTCGTCTCTGGTCATCATCATCATCTTAGCGCTAAATCCCGGTGCAACCCAAACTCTCGCTTCGGCGCCCGGGATGCGCTTTCCGACTTTTCCATCTCTACTTAGCATTGGCTATTCCGTTGTAATTTCGTGTCGAGTCGTCGAGTCAGCACTTTTGGGTCTACCCCTCACGTATGTAGTAGAATTATGTAGTTACATAATATGCTATATTATGTAGCTAAAGAATCCAGCCGAGGAAATCAGATTCTTGGGTCTCACCATTATCTTAAAAATAAAATGTTCTTGTTATTTAGATCATACTGATGTAGATTCTTTAGAGTGAAGAAATATATGCCAAATGTTCTCGTGGAACCGAAAACGTCATAGTGAGGAAACGGCGGGACCCAGGGCCCCGATACGGACGACTCGAAATAAGTTGACATTTACTACTTACTTGTATGAAGTTAAAATAGAATCTGTAAGTCCATAAAGCTTAATATTTTTGTAGTTTTGAGTGATGACCACGGGGCCAGCACCAGATTCTATGTTAATTCCCGACACGAACAGTGGCTCCATCTGTGGCACGGACAGCGATGATATACCTGGAATTATTAAACAATATTGTTTAAGATATTTTAGTTTTTTACTTTTTCTGTTTAGGGGCTGAGTAAGAGTACTAACCCCTGCGTCCGGGGTCGGCCTGTCGTAATAGGTGACAAAACAACCCCAGCTAGTTGACAGGACTCTAAGCCCACCTGAATGTGTACCGCCGCTGATCTCTAATAATGTTCCGGCAAAAGTGACCCAGACTCCAGTTCCTCTACTCGGAAGGTGTTAGCGACTGTTACTGTTTACTATTAAGTAGGCTTGTTTACTGTCCACAACAACAATATAGGGGTTTAGAAAAGGAAAAGGGGGAAAAATAATGCTAGCTCTTGTATAGGAAACAGCAAAATAAATAGATATATTAATAGTCCTTTTTTATTATTAATTAATGGAAAGAAGAGTGAATGCAGGAAACATGGTGAATGGAGCTTTGCACTCCTTTATGAACAGTCGGAAGGTGTCTAACAAGGCTCGTCTGGCTGTGCATGAAGGGGTGTTGGTTCCGACACTCATGTACGGAAGTGAAAGTTGGGTATGGCAGAAGAAACATGAAAGCAGAATAAATGTAGTTGAGATGAGAGCGTTAAGAAGTATGATAGGAGTTAAACTGAGTGACAGGATAAGAAATAGTGAGATAAGGAAACGTTGTGGTCTGAAAGAAGATGTAGTGACAAAAATTGAGAAAGGTATGCTGAGATGGTTTGACCATGTTGAGAGAATGAATGAAGAACGATTGACGAAAAAAGTGTATAAGGCGAGTGTGAATGGAAGTGTTGGCAGGGGTAGCCCGAAGGCGGACGTTTCGAGACCAGATCAGGGACGTCTTGAAAAAAGGCCAGGTCAAGAGTACCCTAAACAGAAGGGCATGTATGAAGGGAATAATGAAAGTGGACGAAGCGAAACAAGTATGTAAGGATCGTAGCAAGTGGAGAGAAGTGGTCTCTGCCTACCCCTACGGGAAAGAGGCGTGATTATATGTATGTATGTAATAGTCCTTTGCAAAAAAAAAATGGACGGGTTTGGCGGTAGGGGTAATAATTTAGTTCTAAAGAGGTTTTAACAGCCAAACTAAAACTATATTACTGACACTTAACAAAGAATCCAGGTATGAAAAAGTTAGTTTGAAATTCGAAACTTTTGTTTTTAAAAATAATAATTCCTTTTTCAATTTGTGACTTTTTACTTATTTTTTGCGGATTGTGGTTAAAGGGTGATCAGGCCACTAAAACTAACTTCTCGTTATTTTTAGTACAATAATTTATATTTGTCGCATAATCCCGCCTTATTGTGACTTAAAAACATAAGTCTAAGTCTGCGGGCACGAAATTTACGACGGCCGAGTGATGGCGACAGCGACGCGTCGCTTGTAATTTCGTCGCCGTCGCGACGGCGATGTATACAAAAGCATTGCGCAGTATAGCGACGGGCGCGAAACGGGCGACGGCGGAGCGGGGCGATCGAGCGATCCACGGGCGGTGGTGGAACGACGGCGACGCGAAAGCGACAAGAACAAACTAGTTTAGTTTTAGTAATGGAAAATGATAATGAGGAATTTATATCTTGTATTTTATCAAAACCTGCTCTATGGGACAGTAAAAACGTACACCATAAAAACAAAAACTGCCCGCTTGTTTCGTGGCCACGCGAGATATCGCTGCCTGATCGCCCCGAGTTTTGTGCCCACAGCCTTTGTGTCTATTGTAATGGCAGAAAAAGCAATAGGATCTACTAAATTTATAGCTCTGTTGGAAGAGGGGTGTAGCCAATGTTGACCGTCCGAAGAACCTGGATTCGATACCATGAAACAGGTTCCGTTCAAAGAAGTTTAGGCTCTGGGAGAAAACGTTGCACACAACCACGAGATGACCGCTTTTTAGTGAGTCATGCACTGAGGAACCGTAAATGCAATTCATAGACCCCAAAAGAAACCTTAAAGAGGTACGAGGAGCACAAGTTAGTCGGACCGTGAGGAAGAGGCTTTTAGATATCACCCCTTAAGGTGGGAGGTCCATTATATTTTGGGCGTAACTTCCGGCTATCGTACCGATATAATATTAATTGAAAATGGCTCACTAAATGTGCAAAGATTATATAACAGAAATTCTTTGTCAACATGTACAACCCGCACTGACTGCAATTGGTAAATATGCCATTTACATAGACGATAATGCTCGGACCCACCTTTTTGGCGACGTAGATGCTTATATGCAAGAGGTCGGTATTCGTCGTTCGGATTGGCCAGCGCAGAGCCCTGACCCTAAGTCCATTGAGCACGTCTGCAACATCCTAATAAGGCAACTACGTGTCCAACTACCAGCACTAAACATCAGGGAGCTTAAACGTGTGATCTCAGTTGAGTGGGAACACATTCCACAGGACACCATCAAAAGGCTGATGGAAAGCATGCCAAGACGATTACATACCGTAATCGCTGCAAGGGGGGTCATACTCGTTAATAATTTTTAATGTCTGCTTTTATGTAAAAACTATAAAAATACTCGTTCGTAGTCTTAATTTCATTATACCCATAAAAATGTCCATTCTAATACGGCTCTCTGGTAACATTGACTAACAAACCGATTCCAGGATTTAAATGTTAAAAACTATAATCTCATTGATAATAAGAAATTTTTAGTAATCTAAGTTAATGACATACTACATTAATATTATCCATAGAAAAGCCAATGAATGTAATGTGCCCGTTTTTCTGCAAAGGAGTGTATAAGCACGCAATGTTTTAAACCGAATGCTACCACGCTTGTGTAATAAAAACTACTCTCGGGTACGAAATCCCATAACATTCAGATCTGGCTAAATTCTTTTGAGTGTCTCGGCGTAGATAATTCCAAATACTCCACCAAAAAGGTCATCAATGGCTTAATTTCAATCAATTATAGATAAAAAACAAGGTGAGATTTTACGGGCTAGCATAAACATTTCATGTCATTAAATAAATAGTGACAATTGACATAGCGCCATCTAGTCACAAAGTAAACAGCAGAGCGCGTGTGTTATAGATACAAGACAACGGATATAATACAGCTACTTTTATTTTGTAAATAAATACACACTACACATAAATATCAGACCCGGGACAGGGTAGGAATCCGTGACCGCCGCAAGCGTCTCGGCATGTGTTAGTCGTTGCACTTCGACGGTCACCATGAGTAACGATTATTTTTATAAGATTACCTTGCTTCATCCGTCTCAACGCGTCTGGGACGGCAGCTTTGAGACACTCGTTGAGTTTGGCGTCGTTTTGTCGACATCTCGTGAAGTCTTTCGCTGCAACAATACAAACAATTACGACCCTGATGTGTTAGTTTTTGTTGCAATCCCTCTAAATTTAGCTCGCAATATACATTTATTCGTAATATTGATTTTGTAGGAGATTGTAGGAGTTTGGATCTCAAATTAACCGATTGAGATGCCATCGCTTCTTCATGTGAGACAGTGTCCGCGAAGGGGGCGGCTGTGGCTGAGAGGGTCGCGAGAAATGTTCGCGGTAGGGGATAAAACAGATAAAGGAACAAGAAGCGAACAGCGTTTCCTGACTAAGATACAAGAGCGTACGGACGCATTACACGTGGAGTCTCTTAGTACCCCATTAAGTGTTCCAAAACGGTCACACACACTCTGTTGAGGCCCCAAGCATCAAATCTAATTCTTTTTAGTTTACGTTACAGATTGGCCATCTATGGATGGCTCCACGCTATCGAGTGGTAGTCGCCCCCAAGTTTATGCCGCGGGAAAGAGGTTTGACGCCCCAACCTCCGCTTTACGAGGGGTAGACCAAGCAGCGTTTTCAAGTGGGAGGATCGACAAAAAGTATTTCCATCGATTAAAAATAATTATAATACTCCATACAGTAATAATATGAATACTAAAATCGCCCATAATCTAAATAACAGGTTGCATTCGGCGACTGATTGCATCCGATCGCCGGTTGCGCCACTCTTGCGCAACTGCTGCATCGGTTACTCAAATTACACTCTGCTTACACTATGATCACAGTATTTTGCAGTAGTTCAAGTTTAAATTTGATAAAAAGTTGACAAACATATACAACACAATATGTAATAATATTATATGAGATAAATAAAATCCATACTAATATATAGATGTGAAAGTATCTCTGTCTAGTAAAGAAGGACATAGCCTACTTTTTGTCGCGATAATATAACTTGAAGGGGGTGAAATAGGTGTGAACGTAATTATGTTTTTTTTTTTAAATTTATATGGCAGAACAACGTTCGCCGGGTCAGCTACTGACAAATAACTGGAGAGTTTGTTTCAATGTTTATTACTTGATTTTTTTTTTGTAATTTGTTAGTAATTTTGTATTCCATATATTATGGTATGTAAGACTGGTGCATATATTTTTACAGTTACTGGTTTCGCGATAAATCTTAATTTATATGTAATACATGGATCAAACAAGCGGCTCAAAGTTGGAAAGGTATAATGCGCGGACGCAGCTATGCGCACTTACGTTCTAACTTATATTAATACATATATGCATACATATATATAACAAAAACGTACTCCAGGAATAATAGAATATGTGAGATTTATAAAGAGCGCTGGCTTTTACATGTGAACCAAATAACCAGCATATGTATTAGTCCAATTTAGGACAAATATTCTTATTGTATCTTTTTAAAATATGTTTATCCTATATAAATCTTTTCTAATTCACTAATATCACCACACTGTGGCTTGAGGTGAGTGTTCTTAAAAAGTACAAGGTCGCGGAAGGTTGCCATAATAAACACCAATTACCAAACAGCTGGTGGTTCAAAATAGATTGCAACACAGTGTTAACGGTTAAATATGACATGCGTAAAAGTCAGTGGTAGCAATGTAAACGAATCCGACATTTGGATAAACGAGAAACTGCATTTGTGTTATCCATTGCCCAAGAAGGGGTGGTAAGAAGGAACAACAAATTATATAACATAGAAAAACGAATATGTATATACAATAAAATAATCGTTGCATGCCACTTTGACATGGTCTATTAAACTCAGACTATTAGACAAATCTATAGGCGTGACATTTTTTCCATATCTAATATATAAAATTCTCGTGTCACAGTTTTCGTTGCCATACTCCTCCGAAACGGCTTGACCGATTCTCATGAAATTTTGTGAGCATATTGAGTAGGTCTGAGAATCGGCCAACATCTATTTTTCATCCCCCTAAATGTTAGGGGTGACCCACCCCCAAAATTTTATTTTTTATTTTTTGACATTTTATTATTTATATGGCAGAACAACGTTTGCCGGGTCAGCTAGTTACATATATATTTTTTCCATTCAATGTAAGTGAGATAAGTCTATTCAGCGTAGGATCTACAAAAGCTGAGGTCAAGGAGTGATTTTTACGAGCTGTGTATGCTCGTAAAAATCACTCAGAAATTTCGCTACTGCCCTTACAATATGTATTACCGCAACTCGTAGATCGGAATAACGAGAAAATTACGCAACGGCCAAAGTAATTTACGTAACTTACAGCGAACGGTAATTGTACGATACCGGTCACGGACCGAGATTGTACCGTACAGGATTTTTTTTTATAGCTTGAGTTCAGCAGACAGACAAACGGCCCACCCTGGCAGTTGATCGCCGTCGCCTATGGATGTTTGCAGCACCAGAGGCACCACCAACGCGCTGCCGGTCTCGAAGAAATTTTATAACGCCTTTTTTGAAGAACCCCATATCATACCGCGCTGATAAAACTTCAGCCGAAAGCTCATTCCAGATCCTGAGAGTACGCAACATGAACGTTCTGGAGAACCGTTTCGAACAGGAAAGAAGAGGCTCCAAGAAATGGGGATGAACACCCAGCCGATGGCGGGCAGTGCGGTGGTAGAAAGACGACGAGGGCACCATCCTAAATAGTTCTTCAGAACACTCCCCGTTGTACAGACGGTAGAATACGCAAAGAGACGCAAAGTCTCTTCGAAGTCCAAGCGTATCTAAACCGTCTGTGAGCATGGGATCGCCGACAACACGAACTGCGCGCCGTTGGATCGAGTCTAGGGGATTGAGCTGACAGGCCGGTGCTCCAGCCCAAAAAAGGAATGAGGATAGCTCGAGAGCAGTGGACTGTATGAGAGGAAGGGAGAGGAACGGTGGTTAGAGAGACACGATACCTTGCTGTGGGCAAAGAAATTCGCACTGACTTTGATTCCACCCCTTCCCGCTTCGGTTCAGGTCGCCGAGGAACTGTTGTACGGCACCAGCTAAATGTCACGCACTGAACACACAATTTAATGGCACGGCCAATGAGAGTTTGTAGTAAATATCAGAGAGGTCGAACGTCGACCGTCCCGCCTGTTTAGAGGCTTGCGCGTTACTATCATATTATTTCAGTCCCACCCTCGCTTTGACTATTTACCTCACCGAAGGTAGGTAACAAAAATCCCATAAGGGTACAGGAACTTGGGTGACTAATGCCAGAATATAAGAAAGTTATTATGCTGGCATATTTAAGACCAAAGGTGGTCGCCATCCAGAAGGGCTTGGAGCCTGAGGCGGCTGTAACGATTAATACACTTCAGTACGCTGGTAGAGGTAACGGGTTCGATCGTCTCACGTCTGATAAGGTATCTAGAAAAGTATATGAGTAGTTTATTAATTATCTAGTATGCATAACACAACTGGCATGCTACTTTGAGACTAGGTAGACTTATTATTTACGTTGTTTACCCAAACATAAATTGAATCTAAAATATCAAAATTATCGTTAATGAGATTATTTCCATCTGTAAAACTTACTTCCTTATAGTTGTAAGATTAAAACAAAAGAATATGTTAATATGGAGTTAGTATGCAAAAGAAGTTGCCAGTTACGTGTGCGAATGACAACGAGAAGCTTATTAGATATAGCAGGACTTGTTTAACAGGCGGTTAAATGCTTTTGTTTTGCTTCATTCTAAACATAGCAGCAATATTCTAAAACAATACGCAGTCAATAGATCTTAAACACCAATATACCATAACCCTATTTCCGGCTAGATAATTTTTTTGTGATAAAACGACATTGAACAGTTTCAGCATTATTTGTAATGTACTTTATCTGGACATACATTTGTCGATTTCTAAAGTACGATTCGAATAAATTAAGAGCAGTTCCCCGTATTCCGTAATGTTTCAATTTAAACAGTAATAGTTAAGTCCAAAAATAGACCTGCAACTTTCATTTTATCATTGAATTTTTGTAAAACATCATTAATCGAAGTGTTTATTGCATCAGTTGTGCTAACATTTTTTTGATAACCGAATTGTCTTAGATTTAGATTTTTTTGTAAGGTAACTAACCTCGTTTTTATTACGCTTTCTAATAATTTTAACAACATTGAATTGGCCTATAGTTTAAAGCATCACTTTTAGGGCCCTTTTTATAGATGCGGATAATTTTTGCGATCTTCAGTTGGTCTGGAAAGGTACCCACAACGAAACATTTATTACAATTTTTTTTTGCTGTAGGACAGCGGACAGGCTGACCGCCCGCTTAGAATGTAGCAGTTACCGTCGCCTATGGGTGTTTGCAACGCCAGTGGCATCGTGAACACGCTGCTGTCCTTTAAGAGTACAGGAACTTGGGTCACTAATTCCGGAAAACAAGGTTATTTTGGCGGCATACTTATGACCGAAGGTGATCGCCATCCAGACGTGGGTTGTTTTTTCACCTTTTACGACTTTCGACTCAATTATCAATTTGTACGCAAACAGCTGTCACCTAAAATACAAGGTTTTCTTAGTTCTGGTGACAGTTGCACCAGACTGTAAATATTTGTATGGAGTTTTGTATTATTGATAAATAAAAAGAAAATCTAGTAAAGATCGTGATCTCTCGCCAAAAAATTTAGCAAATTAGGGATAGCGAAGGAAAGGCACTGTCCGTTTTCTCCTTTTACGGTTCCTTCTGCATTCTATCTTCTACACGAACATTTTTCTTTCGCAGACAACACACGCAAAGCGCGCGTTAGCCTTGTGACTAATCAACAGTAGACCCCAGACAAAGATACAAACTTATCCAGCCAGTATTTATCATTTCTATAATAAAAAGATGATATTCTAGTTTGAAAATTATATGTTTACTAGCTTTTTTTTAAGACAATGACGACCTCCGTGGCTTAGCGGTTAACGCACTTCGGTACGCCTACGGAGGTCACGGGTTCGATATGCGTGTGGGTGTTGTAAATATGTATTTTTACAAAAGCAAAGTACATATTTATCAGTAGTCTAGTACCCATAACACAAGTGCCCATAAATTGTGCCCATATATTTATTTATTTCAGTATAAATTCTCAGCACTAGATGAAAACTTGCATCAGAAAGCTTTTTCACAAACATTCAACACTGAACTAATTGCATCATTTAAATATTATTTCATATACAACGACCTAAAAATAAACACTATCAAGGAAGAGATAACAAATTATAGCATTAAATATCAGCAGAGACTATCTGGACATAAGAATAAGTTAGCTATTGAACTAAGTGGACACGGATCGCTTTAGCATAGACGATTGAAAACCTACTTTGTTTGATAGATTCCAACAGAGAAAGTGAAAGCTCCTACAGTGAAGGCTCACTGCGACTGAAATCACCTCAGATACTTATATCGGACAGATGCAAGGCTTATTGGTTATTAAAACAGATTGCCATGATGCAGTAAGGAGAGAAAAAAATGAAATATTTTGTCCTCGAAGGGGATTAAACCCACAATACTAAAATACTAGCGTAGCCTGATCGGCTGATCCAGTCGACTCGGCCGAACCAATACTTTTTTTGTCATATGCATTACACGTGTTGATGCAATATGGCCGACCTTCTCGAAAATTGGCAATAGCTTATGAAACGCCAACAATATGGCTGGTATTACGCTATGTTTAAATATTTTTACTACAGTTCATATAAGCTATTTATTTGACAGGCGCAAGAAGGTTTGATTTTGTTAATATTGATATAAGATCAATATATTATTGCATCCAAAATTTTGAAGCCATTTTTGAAGGTATACTTCTTTTGGCGCATTGGGTAAAAATATAAGAGAACATTTTTAAGATGCGCGCGCACTTCGATAGCTAAAAAAGGACTTGATGAAGTTAGTTGATAACTAACTGTCAAGTTTCCGTAAAAACTCTTAACTTAACTTATTCACAGTATACGTGTGAGTATGTGAATTGAAATTTTGTGTGGTGGGTTTTTTCGCCTAAATGTCCTACTGCTGTAAATTATAGCGGTGGTCGTGGCCTACTAAAACCTTTCATAATCTTTAGGTAAATGCTTCGCGAAGTGCATATTTTTTCTGTCATATTATGATATTTATTTTATCACAAGCAAGAAGATTGAGTAGATAACTAAACCATCTCCGAAAAATAAACAACTTTTGGCTTCTTCGTTTATTAACAAGGTGCTCCAGCTGACTAGAGGTAGAATTAGGGCCCGAAGAACTTGTCGCAGAGTAACGACCAAAAATCTCCCGTTTCACCTCACAAGAATTTGACTAATATCCTATCTCGGCTAACAGCATAGTCAGAACAGTGAGCCTTATTTAACCACAACGGTTTCTCTCGGAAGTTCCCAGTTCCCAAGAATAAAGCCTCGGCCGACAAAATAACCCACCCTGGCTACGTGGTAGGGCTTCAAGCCCACCTGGGTGGCGACCACCTTTGGTCTTAAGTATGCCGCCATAATAACCTTGTGTTGTGTTCCGGCATTAGTGACATAGTACCTTTTTGGGACAGCAGCGTGTTCGCGATGCCACTGTGGTTGCAAATACCCATAGGCGACGGTAACTGCTAAATTCTAAGCGGGCCGTCAGCCTGTCTGCTATCCTACAAAAATAAAAATAAATTCATCTAACTAAAAAATATATAAATAAATCCATGTTACGTCTCAAAATTTAATATCGTTCTGTAGTCGAGCCGTCTTAGTTTTCAAGTCGTCTCATAATATCGAAACAATTCCGAACGATAATCGATTAGTTTGTTTAAAAATAAACTAGCCAGGGTAGTCAGTTTAGGTCAAGGCATGCAGCGTGTGGTCAGCATTCAAATGGGTGCATTGTTCGCCAAATGTAGAGGCAGGCGTGGACGCGTGGACACCGGCCTTCAGTATTATTGTTTCGGCCGCCAACAGTTTAACGGCATCTGAGCTGAATGCGGTGGAAAATAAGGAAAATAAAAGGTCGCCTCATTTTACGAATTTAAACTCCCAAATTATATGAATGGACACAAACAAAACGGCCGACATGAACCTTCTATTCTACATAATAAAAAAGTCAAATATAAAATAAGACTGAAAATATATTCGCTGGGTAGTTTGTTTCGCCATTTCTTTTTGAATGAAAACGTAGTAGACTATTTACATTCAACAAGTGGTCTGTAAGATCTTATATTCAAATTAATTATTTTAATTTGATTTAATTAATCAACGGCATATTTTACCATACTTTAATGCCTAATGTAGCTAGAGAAACCTAACTTGATTTCATCAGTATATTTTTTACTACTTAAGTCTTTCTTGCTCTAGGCCTCCAAATTGAAATCTACGCAAAACAAGAAGGTTTATCATGAATATCTATTTATAGTTAATTCTAAAGGTTAGTAATAATAATAATAAATAATAATAAATATTTTGTAACAATTCACACAGCGTCATCTAGTCCCAAACTAAGTAGCACTTGTGTTATGGGCCCTAGACAACTGATATATTACTTATATACTTTTTTTTTGTAAATAAATACATATTATACATAAACACCCAGACGCGAGACGGGAATCGAACCCGTGACCTCCGCGAGTAAGTACTATTAGTACTATGTCTACTATGACATACATCTTTTAGTACACTAGCCTAGTTATATCACAATAGGAGACTTAGAGACCCTAGGTTAGGTTTCTACCATGACACGCAATGTATTTTTTATATTCCTGTGATATAGCATGGCTGACGGCCCACTTAAAAGAAGCTATTACCATGACCTATGATGTTGTAGATGATGTGGCCCATGTCAGGGTCATCGCGAACAAGCTGCTGCTCGCATAGGGATATTGGAACCTGAATCACTAATTTTTTTCGCATAATGTAGGTACATATTAAAATAATTGCGAAGTATTGGTATAGGTTACATTGTGGATAATCCGCCTTGGACTAACGTGGCGGGGTAATATTCGGTTCCCGAGCAAGGATCGTAGCCAACAGGAAGACGTTATGGACTGTTACTATTTATTATACTGTTAATAGATATTATATTGTATTTATTTGTTATATAAGTTAATAAAAAAAAGATGGATGGATTGCGTATTTGATGATATGGCAAGGGGTGTGAATGTTGAGGTGACGGCTAACAGAGGAGAGTGGAAAGAGAGAACATGTTGTGCCGCTCCATATAAGAGGCTGGAAGAAAAAGAAGGTAAGTAGGTAATTACATTTTGTTAATTACAAATTGTTTATCTGACCGCCCAGCTGGTTCAATTGCTACATTAGTATAGTATACGGTCTTCGTGGGCACGATTGTTTTTTTTTTAGACATTTCACACAACGCCATCATCCAAACTAAGTTGCATAACACTTGTATGATGGGTACTAGACAACTGATATACTACATATTTATATTTTTTTTGTAAATAAATACATATTATATATAAACACCCAGACGCTGGACGGGAATCGAACCCTTGGACTAACGTGCGTTAGCCGTTACGCCAGGAGGTCGTCCTTTGACAGATTGTTGATTCGACATAGAATTGGACAAAATAATTATGACTTCTAATCTACTAGTAAGTATTCGTCAATTTTCTTTTTATGAAAAAATTCTGCAAAATACCTTGTCTAGAGGAGTCTAGGAGGAGATTTGTAAGGATAATATTTTGAAATAAATCTTTTTTAGTATCGTTCGTTTTGAAAATTCGTTGAAACAAAAAGCGACACCAAAAAGAAATTGAATCTTCGTCTCCCCTCTGTTCGAACTTTCGTAGTTTTCATACACTAAAACATGGGAAAAATTTGGAGGAGGCCTACACCAAAATGGTTGAAGAAGGCCGAAAAAAGAAAATTTGAAATGTACCCTTTTCTGAAATTTCACTTCTGCCGAATATTTTTATCCGTGCAGGGGCGGAGAAAGAATACTAACCTTTGCGGCCGGGGTCGGCCTGTCGTAAAAGGCGACTAAACAACCCACCCTAGCTACGTGGTAGGGCTTCAAGCCCATCTGGATGGCGACCACCTTTAGTCTTTAGTATGCCGCCATAATAACCTTGTGTTGTGTTCCGGCATTGGTGACCTAAGTTCCAGTACCTTTATGGGACAGCAGCGTGTTCGCGATGCCACTGGTGTTGCAAACATCCATAGGCGATGGTAACTGCTAAATTCTAAGCGGGCCGTCAGCCTGTCTGCTGTCCTACAGCAATAAAAAAAATATAACTCACATTTTGATATTTATGACCAATGACGCAATGATTATTGATGGTCTATGAACTTCCTATTTAGTTGTTTATAATGTAATCAAATATATGTCATCCTTTGAAGTGTTTTGCGGAAATATTATAGCATGATGTCACTTTATCCACATAAACACTATTAAGCGTAAAGTAGAAAAATAATTTACATTTTAAGAAAAGCTTAGATTCGTCCGGGATGTTTGCAGAGGCGCGAACAGATGGTTTCAAGGCCATCATACGCAAGAAGACCGCCTCCCTACTGCAGCGCCTGCGGGGCAGCACTAACGGCCTTCTGAGCTGCCAGGTTTGACTGCCCCATCCTAAATCACTGGGTAGGGGTAGTAATTGGAAAATTTTAATCTTATTATAAAATGTTACTAACAATACTAACATAATTGTAAGTGAAAAATTGTTACTAATCCATTAACAAACTATGGACTTTGTCCGAAATAAATGATTATTATTATTATTATTATTAGAGCTAGAAGGGTTAAATTAATAATAGCGTTGTTTGATCGGATATAACGATTTTTTATGGCTGAGGAACAGACTGCCGTTGCCTAAGGATTTTTGCGACGATAGGGGCACCGCGAACATTGCTGTCCGCATCGAAGTATACATGGTTATTATGGCAGCATACTTGTAAACTATGGGTGATTGCCTACTACACGAGCTTGGGGGTAAACAATCCCAGCCTGGTGGTTGGGCCAACTTTTAATTAAAAAGAAATAAATAGCTGAAATAGATGTGGTCAAATTTAGTTCAAGTATCAAAATAGTCGCCTTTTAAGACATCCTAGTAATTGGGTAGCATCAATTTTATTTCCGCCGGAAAACAGAAAATATTTATTCACTAAGCAAGGAGTTATCTACGACTAAAGTTTATAATATAGTAATAATATATACATAACATTTATCATAGTAATAAATTATTACTATAGTATTTGGTATACAGTTTAAATAGCAGGTGGTCACCGTTGCTTATAGGCGTCTGCGACACCAGAGGCATAGGCGACGCGCTGTCGGCCTCTTAGAAATTCTATAACGCATTTTTTTTAAAACTCCACTTCGTACTGCGATGGGAATAATTTAGCCAGTAGCTCATCCCAAAGCCGGAAAGTATACATGAACGTTCTTGCGAACTTGTGCCATCAACAATAGAAGCTATTACCTCGTTGTTTGTATTGTAGTAAATTACATCACACATCTATCGGAGGAATTGCGAAGTTGTAACATAACGAAATTTAGATGTAATTAAGTTTAACTGAATTCCTTAGATAACCAAAACTTGTTTACAAATATCTTGAGCTGTAATATTATACCACCTATTTCTGTGACCTTTTCTTCTTCTTCGTAACGCTTTCGTCATAGCAGTCGTGGTCGACAGGTATCATTGAGGGGCTGCTATGATTCGCCTTACGATATCTCACCATGTCTCTTTATTTTTGGTGATTTTACTGCACTCGTGCAGGAGATCGTCCACTGCGGATTTAATCTGGTCAGTCCACTCTACCCGGTACGACAAGACGCTTAATTGAGTCGCCATCCCGCCTTGATGCGTATCCTAAATATTTGAGAATGCAAGTCTGGATCAAGACAAATAGACGTTTCTTGACACCGAGTTCTTGGAGTATGGAGACATTAGTCCGAAACTCAGTCCACGATATTCCAAGCATTATTCTCCAGCACCACATCTCCAGAGCGCCTTTTTTCCACCTCTCGCAGTATCCATGTTTCAGTTTCCTAAACTGGGGAAAACCAGTGTCTGTACTAGCCGGAGTTTAGTAGTTTTGGTGAAATTTCTATTTTTCCAAATTTTCTTCAATCGTTGATCTGGCCATAATCATATGGATGGTGAGCCTTTTTTATATATTTAACCACACCGACGAAAATAAAGATAAATATACTATGACGTCATACAGAGACAAATACAGAACGCTTGTGAGTACTTAAAAACTGATAAACAACTTCAATATTTTTACATAGATATATATAGTATGTACATACTAGCTGACCCGGTTAAGGATGTTCTGCCATATAATCTATTTTACCCCCTTCAAGTATAATTTACGCAACAAAAATAACCTATGTCCTTCAAGGTCCAATCTATATCTACTCGTATACCGAAATTCATCAAAATTAGTTCAGCTATTTAGGCGTGAGAACGTAACAGTCAGACAAAGTTACATAATATATAATATTAGCATGGATTATAAATGAACACAGATTTATTACGGGAATCAAACTTGTAACGCCGGAGCGTTTCAACGTAATGCTAATAATTTGAATTGATCTGGAAGTATGAGACCGGTAATTGTAACTTTTTAAAAATACCTGCCATTATGTTCTCTTTTAGTGTTTGAAATTTTAATAAAAAATATGATTATATTATTTTAAATTTTTAAATTTATCTTAATTTAAATTATTTTATTATTAAAATTTAAATATTTCTTCAAGCGTCTCTTACAATACGTCACCACTTTTTAAATCCTGGCGATCCTAATCAGCATAATGAGATAATATTATCGAATTATTGTACTGTCATCGGTCATCAATAAGTCTACAACGTTTAAATGAAATGTGACCGTTTAAAGTGAGTCAAAATTGTATTCAAAATTGGTTACAGACAAACAAACATACAGATGAATCTAGTAAAAGCGTGTTAAAAAAATGATCGATCCAAACAAGTTCTTGTCGGAAATAGATCTATTTATTACATATTTTACTTACGTAAAGAATTTTGTGCATTTACTACACCAAAGGCCACAAACACTGGTAAAAGTATAAAGTACATTTCGCCGATCACTTATTACGTCATTAAGTCGGGCGCGAGTCGACAGCAATACTAAGGTGCGCGCGCAGCTCACCGCCATATTTATCTGCGTATGCATTGCGGAATACGTTTCATAATATTCGAAGGTGTTTAAACTTCTAGATTACAAGCTAGCTTTTAATGTGAAAAACAGAATGAATGCAGGAAGGATGAAATGGCGATAGGTCTCAGGAACAATTTGCGTTCCACAAGTGCTGTTTAGACTTAAAGATAAAATTTATAAAACCGTACTAAGAGCTGTCATGTTGTATGGAATAGAATGCTGGGCCACAAAGAGTTTTATATATGTTGAGATGGATGAGGGGGGTTACAAAAATTAAATAAATTAGAAATTAATATATGGAAAGTTTGAATGTAGTGCCAGTGATTGAAAAGCTGAAAATTAATAGGCTAGCCAGCTAAGGTCATATAATATGAAAAGAGGAGCGTCATTTGACAAGATGTACACTAGAAATGCGAGTGAAATACATAAAGATACAATACAAAAAGAGTATACAAAAAGAGAGGTAGATCGATCGAAAAGATCGATCCAGGATTGCGTAAAAGATGTTATGGTAAAAAAGGTGTGAATGTTCAGATGACGACTAATAGATGAGAGTATACAGAACATGTGCCGACCCCACATAGTTTCGGTTACGGGCAGATAGCTTACAAGCTTTTACAGTGGTGCCAATAATAAAAAAGAAAACTAAAAACAGTTCAATAAATTTTAATTAAGGATAGTGGGATTAACAAAAAATGAATTTTATTGTAAAAACGTGTGGGTGGGGGGTGCTTGTTGTCAATTGTTATTTTGAAAATATCTTAAAAAGCACCCCACGCTTTGTTATAATAAAATTCATTTTTTTGTTAATTCCACTATCCTTAATTTAAATTTATAGAAAACTATTTTTTACCTTTTAGTTTGATTTTTTATAAAAGCGTGTTTTTAGTTTTTTTTAACTATAATATATTTTTAACTTTTTAGTTTCATTAAATATAAAATAAAAGCGTGATAATATAATTTATTTGTTGTCAATATCCAATCGGTAAATATTTTTATTAATTTATCGCCATCTTCCGGCTATGTTATTATTAATTTAACGCCATCTTCTGACAATGTTATTAATTATGCTCTAGATGGCGTTTCGGCAGAATTTTTATTTTATTGTTCAAAGTAAGTAAAAATCGAGTCGAATTCCGAAAAATTCCATTACATACAGGTCAAGTTAATATAAAACACATAAAAAAGAATAAAAAAGACCAAAAATCCACCGTCAAGTGATTTTCCTAGGCGGTCACCCATCCAAGTAATGACCGCACCCGACGCTCCTTAACTTCGGTGATCGGACGAGAATTGAAAATTCATTAATTCTGAGGATCCTGGTAAGGATAATGATACAAACTATACAGATTATTGCATTGTCATCGGCCCTCGATATATCTACAAAGTTTGAACGAAATCTAGCCATTTAAAGTGGGTCAAAATCGCCCCCAAAGGAGCCGGTTACAAACAAATATAATAATTACAAACATAAAAACTTACAAACATACAAGTGAAGCTATTAGCTTTTATAATATTAAAAAGCGTGCAAAAGCGGGCATTACTCTAAAAACACACAAGATATCATTGCCAAGTTTACAAATTCCCTTGCATTTTTTTATCTGTCATCGACTCATCGAGCTAGGCGTTCTACACTACATTTTGCGAATGTATTTGGTAAAATTATATTTTCACGGAGTCTGCTACTCTATTAAGGAATAAAGTAACACATGATCTTAGCATTAAACTCTGTTTTTTTTTATAGCTGAGCTACAGCAGACGAGCTGACGGCCCACTTAATAGTAAGTGGTTACCGTTACTTATGGATGTTTGGGACGCTAGGGGCACCGCGAACACGCGGCTCTCAACGTAGAGGTACTGAAACTTGGTTCGCTTATGCCAGAACACAGCGCAAGGTTATTATGGTGGTATACTTATTAGACCAAGGTTGGTTGCCATTCAAACGGGCTTGGGTCTTACTATGTAGCTAGGCTTGTTTTGTCTCCTTTTATGACAGACCGACCCCGGCTTTCAATACAGCAGTGAACAGAAAGAGGTCTTTGCCCAACAGCTCTCTGATAATAAGTTAGGGATGTAATCTATATTTAAATTATAAATAAAAAACTTTATTTAAATCAAAAGAAATAAATGGCTAAAATGCTTATAATATATTCCATATTAAATAATTACAACATCGCTATCTTCAATTCGATTGTAACGATAAACATCCTTTCTAGCATGTTCCTTATAACCTTTTTGATATTTCAAAGCCAAAGAATCACTTGGCAACACTCTATTAAACACCGAATCTCCACTTTTATCTAGCTTTATAACACCAAAATACACAATTTCTTTCAACCTATTCTCTTGCTTTCTCCTCTCTTTTATGATTAACGGCTCTTTAATAGGTAGCAAAAGCGTTAGATCCTGAATCTTATTCCTAAGTGTCACTTTGGCTTGAATAGTTCCATTAATTTTCTCGTCATTACCACCAATTTTTGAATACATTGGCAAGTGGCATTCAACACAGCGTACTGTTCCATTATAGTCAGCATTCAATGGAACTGGAAATAATCTATCGTTTAAATAAAATCTATAAACACATTTGTGATCCTCTAAACTAGTAACACTGCCTTTTTTCAGTCTAGATTTGGTCGAATGACATTCAAAGAAGTTATTTTGTCTAAATTCTTTTATATCTTCAATGTTGTCTGTATTCTCATCTATTACATCACTAGAATCAATGTCATCGTAAATTTCAAAGATGGTATCTTTAGATTTAACTTCTGCATCTTCTTTTATAGTGGTCAAATGAGATTTATTTAAGCGATCATTGTTTTCGACTATGGAGTTGGTAGAAATATTAAAATTTTCATTTTTATAATATTGCTGCATAGATTTCTTACGATCATTTTGGATAATTCTACTATTTAATTTGTGGGTGATATTTGGTATATTATATTCGGAGTATTCTGTTTTTTTAAAATCATCATTGAGTATGTGCTTACTCTTATAATCACCACATCTTTTACAAAACTCTTCATTGTTTTCTTTTTTATTTTGAGGAATGTTTCCTTCTGACTTTGTGAAGTTTTTGTGTTTTGTTCTTGCAGCCGTGATGACGCCAGTGGAACAACTCTTCATGTCTGAAATTTCATTTGAGACTAAAACCTTTTTCGGAATTACTGTCTTCGTAAATACTTTTCCATTTATGGATGAACAGGTCTTTGAATGCTTAGTTAAATGATTGTTTGGATTTTTTGGAGTATTTTTGATTAGCTTAGACATTTTGTACAACAAATATTAGTTTTGTTTATATAACCGTTGCCATAGTTACCGTGCAATTTGACACCAAATCCAGTAAGCAGTTTTTATTTAATTTCATTGTTTTTTTTTATTTATAATTACTAAAACATATACTAATAATTAGATTATAATGTTAATAATGCGGCTTTACTTGAAACATGCTAATATTTACTAAGTGTACTTTTAATTTCTACTTACTGCCATCTAGTATCTGATAGCAACAAAGACTAAACATTTGTATCCAAATAGATGGACTTATTGGAGTAAACATTTATTATAGCAATACTGGTCATAAAAATCAATAAATATGCATGAACATCATTACTAAAAAGTACAATGAAAGATTAAGCCACATATGTCTACTATTAGAACATTTATGTCAAAGAACGTTTATATGACGTCTTTAAATCAATATGTTTTACACCAACTCTTTAGTCCCAAGGCAAGTAATATATGTAGCACTTGTATTATGGTTATGGGTACTAGACAACTAAGATCCTTCCACTACCACTACTACTAACACCTAGACGCGAGACGGGAATCGAACCCGTGACCTCCGCAAGGGTGTTGAAGTGAATTAACCAATTACGTCACGAAAGTCGATAAAGAATTATGAGAAAACGACCTTTTTAGGGCATAATGACATTTATATTTTTGTTATTATTATGTAAGAAAATAAGAAGAATAAGGATAAGAAATAGTGAGATAAGGAAACGTTGTGGTCTGAAAGAAGATGTAGTGACAAAAATTGAGAAAGGTATGCTGAGATGGTTTGGCCATGTTGAGAGAATGCATGAAGAACGATTGACGAAAAAAGTGTATAAGGCGAGTGTAATTGGAAGTGTTGGAAGGGGTAGACCTAGGCGGACGTTTCGAGACCAGATCAGGGACGTCTTGAAAAAAGACCAGGTCAAGAATACCCTAAACCGAAGGGCATGTATGAAGGGAATAATGAAAGTGGACGAAGCGAAACAAGTATGTAAGGATCGTAGCAAGTCGAAAGAAGTGGTCTATGCCTACCCCTACGGGAAAGAGGCGTGATTATATGTATGTATGTATTATTATGTTAAATATTTATTTTTTGCTGTATCAATTTTTTTAATATTTGAATTGACACAAAGGCATCTAAAGCTAACCCAAACAATCTTGGGTTCAAAGAATTTGCCCGCTTTCATTTCTAACATGTTCGTTGTCTTATGCCATTCTTTCCTATAAATTATATGGCCATGCGATGCTAGTTTGTTGTGATACTTTTAATTTGTCAATCAATGTCGCTACCTTCAAGCTTCCTCTGATATACTTATTTCTTATTCATTTTGGTAACTTAAAGTTTCGAAAGTTATTTCTACGATTTTTCCTATCATATCCTATTTCCCCCCTTCGCCATAACAATATTACGAAATCAGTAAAATGTCCGTATAGCTACAAACGTGCCCAGCGTAGGCGGTCATTATCATAAAATCGAGTTTTTCGTTTTTTAGTTACAAATTTTTTCTCTGTGCAGGGGTGGAGTAACATTACTGACCCTTGCGGCCAGCGTCAGCGACAAAACAACCCTGGGTTTATAAATATGCCGCAATAATAACCTTCATACGTCTGGTGACATCGATTACGACGTCAAGGCACGCGTTGCTGCCGCATGGGCCAAATCGCGTGAAGTAACTGGTGTTATTTGTGACCCCAAGATAAAATTGAAGGGACAGGTCTATAAGACCATTATTAGGCCTGTCCTTTTATACGGCTGTGATGCATGGCCGGTGTTAAAGCGAAACAAGAAAGACTGAAGTAACGCGGAAGGACCGCGTTGGGAACTCCCGCATTCGCGGCAGTCTTCATGTCTGTGACATTGGGGATAAATTGCAGGAGTGTCGGCTGCGTTGGTACGGCCACGTTTTACGGCAACCGGATACTTATGAGGGAAACAAATGTCTGACCATGCTACCTCCGCCGGGCCCCAGCAGGAGGGGTAGACCCAAAAGGTGCTGGCTTGACGTCGTAAAGGGTGATATGCGTGCCAATGGGCTCACGACCAGGGATGCTGAAGACCGTGCGAAGTTTAGGGATACAACGTTGGAATGATGATGATAAATAACCTTATGTTGTGTTCCGGCACCCCTAATGTCGCAAACATCAATAGGCGACGGTAACTGGTTACTATTAAGTGGGTTGTCAACCTGTCTGCTCCTTGGCAATAAAAAAAACTCAAGATTAAGTTTACAAATGTAATAGATCTTCATCTTCCTTCGAAATGATAATAAAAAGGAAGTGCGTCTTCAGCCATAATAGTTTGTAATAATCATAATAAACAAGCCGCCATGAATGGCCAATCGCTAGTGATCGGCGACGGTCGCTCATTGATCAAAATCTTCACGATCTGTAGAGGCCGTATCCTACTCGGGTGACCATTGTTATTTAATATTACAGACATTTTAATAATTATTAGAGGCATGTTTTGGCCGCGTGGACTTTCCCTGAAAGGTTTTTATTAAGAAACGACCTGTCATTACGTGTAACGTAATGGGTGACAAGTGGATTAAATAATAGTAATAATAAATAAATATTCTTAGACAGTTGTCAATAGACAATTGAAATTTATTCAAAGAGCCATTCTTTTAATATATACTTTGCTTTAGTTGCAGACATTATTAAGGAAACAATTATAGATAATAAGTAATATTCCGTGCCTGGACCAGACATTTCACGGGAGAGCCGTAGTCAAAGAGCCAAAGAGCCGCATGCGGCTCACTAACCACGTGTTGCCGATTGATCTAAAACATAATGCAAAGAAAAACACTATATGACAAGATTAACATAAAACGTAAGCAAATTAATCGGTGACCTTAGCGCTCAAAACGATCTCTGCAGGCAACCGTCACAAGAAATATTAAAGCTACCTAGCGAAAGACAGCAATTGCAAGTTTGCGGAAAAATTTAGCGGGTTTCTTCTTATTTTTAGTGTAGGCAAATGCCTCTATTACAGTTACATTGTCCAACTTAATATAATAACAGCCCACGAACGTCCCACGCTGGGCTTGGGCCTCCCCGTACACTCCGTACATGGAACGGACAGTATACCCGCCACGCGTGTCGTATAGTAATTATGTTATACACATTAGGCGAGGAAAACTACCTAAGCGGTGCATGCCGTTATGGGATTCGAACCCGGAACCTCTAGATTGGTCTCTAGGTGTATTACCACTGTGCTACCAGGTACAACTTAATAAGATAATTAAATTAAATACATAATTTATACAATTGCTTTTTTTATTGCCGTAGGACAGCAGACAGGCTGACGGCTCACTTAGAATCGCGAACACGCTGAATCCTACAAGGGTACAGGAATTTGGGTCACTAATACCGGAACATAACACAAAGTTATTATGGCGACATACTTCAGATCAAATGTGGTCGCCATCCAGACGGGCTTTGGACGGCGTAGGGTTGTTTTGTCGCCTTTTACGACAGGCCGACCCCGGCCACAGAGATTAGTATTCTATCTCCACCCCTGCACGGGTAAAACTTCTGTGATATTATTTTTTCTATGTCTTATCCTAATTCAAAAATCCACTATATTTTCTATGTCTTATCCTAATAAAAATATAATTGAGGTCCACCCTACTCGACCCTCTTCGTAGAGGGTCGCGTTGTGGCGCCGAACGCCACTGTCGCTGTGTTTGCGCATCTGTTCACCCGCCATCCTGCAAGATGAAGAGTTCTGTGGCCATTGCTGCTATCTTATTGGTAAGTCGTACATATCACCTTAATGTCTTTTGTATCAACATTAATTAATTTCTCTCAATATTTCTTATTACATATTCATCGTAAGTAACCCAATTAAAAAAATATAATATTATCTTGTATCTGTTAAAAAAAATCTCAGATTTTTTTATTAACTTTAATAATTTAATTCTATTATTATTATTAATTAAATAAATTCTGCTGTTGGCATTTAGCTCGAACATGGAAAATAAAAACTTAGCTGTGTTTTATCAGTCGGTTAACTTAGGACTTATGGCTATACTCATAAACAGTCTTCTTCCTTTGTTGCTGGTAAATTATCACACATTGTCACCCGCGAGGTTTTGTGTCGATTTCCGTGCAATAATTCGTGAATTATTTTTCGATATTCTGCTTGGATGCTTCGGAAATCTTAACATATATCATGTAAGTGCTAGCCAATGTAAACACATAACCTTGCACTTAGCATATATCTTAAAATAATTATATAAATATAGTATTTGTTTTAATTACTAAAAAAATTGACTTTGACCCAAATGATCGCTCAACAATAAAAGAAAAACTGTTTGAACTCGACAGAGATTACGTTTATTAGATAATCTTCATTTTAGACGTTTATCAACCAATTTGGCAGTTGGTGTATTGGTTCGGTGTCGTCGAGCCGATCTCTTAGTAATTAGTGTTGTACCGAAACAACCATAGATAATTGGAATTATGACCATAGACCGACTATGGTCATATCGATTAACATCGACTAGTAACTTACCGTTAATACAGTTGGTACTTGAAGGTAGACCACAGAAGATGTTCATCGTTTCTATGGGAATATATAGATCAGTTTTAATTCAGTGATGCGATGCGGTATAGTTCGATGATAATGCCCTAGATCTGTCACTGCCCGCCATCGGCTGGGTGTTCATCCCCATTTCCTGGAGGCTCTTCTTGAAAGAAACTGTTGCGTACTTCCTGGATTTGTCATGAGCATCCAGATGAGGTTTTCCTATCATAGCTCGATATGGGGTTTTAAAAAAAAGGAGTTATAAAATTTATTTTATGCTGTTGATTATGCATCTGGTATTGGAAACGTCCATATGCGTCGTTGACTATCAGCAATCGGGTTTGCCTCTTTGCTGAAATATAAAAAATTTACTATTTTTATTCTAAAATCAGTTTTGATTATTAAATAGAAATTATTTCAAGTGTTTATTTCCGTTTACATTCCAAATTTTCACTTCAGTTCCGCCGTGAAAGTTCTTGTGCAAGCCTATTCAGGTCAGTTCTACGGTCGTTATCATGTTCTAGCAACAATGCGCTATTCTTCTTCCAGATCGGGAAACGGCCGTTATATCAGTAAATAGGATTATCACAGAAACATAATCACGGAATAAAATCGGGGTTCGAATAAACGTGCAAAGAATATGATTTTTTGAATAAATCTGAATATCAACTTGTTATGTAAATGAATTGCAGTGAAATTATGAATATTTTCTATGTCACATGTTGATATGGATGTTTTTTGTTTTATTGATCTTTAAGCAAATTTAATAAAGAATAAATTAATAATTAAACATCACAACAAATATTGTACTTGTTGTCTGACGACAATTTTCATCCAAGAATGTAGGCTTCTTCAATTTGCGCCAAACATCCCGGTGTCTTGTTGGCCCATTAAACCCCAAACCATTGCTCATGTCGTCGGCTTATAGGACTGGGAGCCGTCGAGATAAGATACTCGCTTGCTTCATCGACCATCGGTAATGTAATAGACGTGGCCGGTAATGTTGTATTTGGTTTCGGTTCTTCTATGGATACACTCGGTTTTTTGATCTTGTCTTGAGAAACAATCATATAGCTCTATGGAGTGTACTCGTTAAGTGACTTGAATTTTTTTTTCGACTAGTCCTGCGATTAGTTAACGTCTTGGCTTATTCATGATATTAGTAGAATAGTCTTATAATAATTTATTTTACTAGTTGAAGAGAAAACTCAACAAAGTCTGTTCAAAACGTCACCTAGCTGCGTCTCTTTTAAACATATAAAGGGTCTTCCAACAGGGACTTCCGAACTTTGACAGTTGATAACGGCCATCTTGTTTGTTAAAACCTGCGTGTTTTGTATAATATTTATATAATCAAAGCACTGGCATGTTTTAAAAGTATACTTTAAAAATATTCTAGTGACTTACACCGTAACTTGTTTTCTCTTTCTACTTCTGTCATGTCTTGTTAAAATAAACTCTTGTTAATCGGCATCTTACAAATTTATTTATTTTAAAGAATTGCTTCATATACAGCAATTCTTTTCGGGACTCTGCCTCAACAGGTTATGGGCCCAGGCTTAGCAAAATGAGTGAATCTTCATCGTCTACACCACGCTGTTTTCAGACTGCCTCAAGCATGTCTCCACTAGTGGTCAGTAGCAGCACACCTAGTTTCAGAAAGCTTCAAGGTAGCAGCAACTACGCAACGTGGAGTTTCGCAATGCAAATGTATTTAATAGATGCAGAGCTTTGGGACTGCGTAATTTCGACCGCTGATGAAGAGTCTGATGAATTTCAACGCAAGGACGTAAAAGCAAGGTCAAAAATCTGTTTAAACCTAAGTGAGCACCTTTACCCCGTAGTCATGGCAGCAAAAACATCAAAAGAAACTTGGAACCGACTCCGGGAGTTCTATGCTGACAGTGGATTAACACGGCGCTTAAAACTCATGAAGAAATTGCTCAATATCCAACTTGAAACCTACTCGAATGTAGAAGCCTACGTAAATGACATACGTCACATTCAGCAGCAGCTGATCGCAATTCATGCCGGCCTCGATGATGAACTTGTTGGTTTGATTATGCTAGCAGGACTTCCTGACACCTACAGCCCGATGGTGATGGCTATAGAGCACTCCGGCACTAAAGTGACTATGGACGCAATCGCATCAATCTTGCTTAAAGAAGAATGTCGAGATGCAACAGCCACGTCTAGTTCTTTATTATCTAGTGTATCCGTGTCTAATAATAATGTAGTTACATGCAATTATTGCAGAAAGATAGGCCATCAAATGTACCAGTGTAGAAAGCGTCTCAACCGAAAAAAGTCACCAGCATCATTATCAGCACCATCAGCGACAACTTCATCATCGTTACCATCTCATTCATGTAATAATCTAACTGATATTACACTTTTATCTGGCTTTAATCATAATCTTCCTACAGGCATCCCTATCCCTTCACCTTGTACCTCAACCGAATGGTACATTGACTCTGGTGCTACAATACATATGAGTAACAAGAGTGATTGGTTCCTGGACATGAAGCAAGAGTCTAAACCAGTCACTATGGCCAATGGTCAGAAAATTCAGAGTGAAGGAAAAGGTACAATTTCTGTAAATGTTTCTGATAGGATTAAGCAAATTACTGATGTATTATACGTTCCAAATTTAGCAACAAATTTGCTCTCAGTACACTGCTTGATTCAAAAAGGATTCATAGTAGTGTTTTCCGAGAAAGGTGCCTCGATTCTTTTGAAGGATAGCTGTAAAATATCTGGCACTGTTGTTGCAACAGCGTCAAATTTTAATGGTCTATACAAATTAGACACGGTAGATTATAAAGCCAATCTGATACAACCAACAGCGTCTGCTTTACTATGGCATAGACGTCTTGGCCACCTACACCCTAAAGCCCTGAATATTTTGAAAAATAATGCCATTGGTATAGACTATACAAGTTCTTCATTCAGAGAATTGAGTGAAACCTGCTTGCCGTGCCTACAAGGTAAATTGTCAAAGCGACCATTCCAAAAATCACAAAGTAGGTCTAATGCCAAATTGGAACTGGTGCATACAGACCTCTGCGGGCCGATGAGTACTCCTTCGTGGGGTGAAGCGCTTTACCTACTAACTTTTACAGACGATTTTACTCGTAAGACTTTTGGCTACCTGCTAAAATCGAAAAATGAAGTCTTCTGTAAATTTGTTGAATTTAAAAGCTTTGTGGAGAATCAAACGGGTCTAAAAATTAAAACTTTGCGCTCGGACAATGGCAAAGAGTTCTTGAATCATAATATGACTTATTTCCTAAAAAAGAATGGAATTGTTCATCAAACGACAGTGCCTTATACTCCGGAGCAAAACGGAGTATCAGAACGTGTTAACAGAACTGTTGTCGAAAAAGCAAGATCAATGCTCCAAGATTCTGGTTTACCACGTGCATATTGGGGAGAAGCGGTTTCCACAGCGATATATCTCAAGAATCTCTCTCCAACCCAAGCGTTAAACAATAAAATCCCGGAAGAAATGTGGACTGGAAAGAAGGTGGATTTAAGTCACTTGCGAGTTTTCGGCTGTGAAGCGCATGTTTTGGTCCCAAAAGAGAAGCGCAAGAAACTCGACTCCAAGACTCAAGCCTGTATCTTTGTTGGCTACTCAGCAGATACAAAAGGGTATCGTCTTATTAATCCTCAGAATCCAAGGAACGTTGTAATTGCCAGAGACGTTGTCTTTGTCGAAAACAAACAGCCATCTGGCGAATATGGTAAAGAAGAACCAATGAATACTTCAATCCCACAATCTGAATTATTTCAAATTCCTTCACCAGTTACCCAAAATCTTCCGTCTACATCGAACATGCAACTTACTGAAGAACACACAGAATCTTCTACTGAAGGAGATGCAGATCCTCCTTACCAAGTACCACTTGCTTCTCATTCAGAATCCAAAATATTGGTTGACAGTCCTGAAGATCTTACTGCACGAAGATACCCTCTTCGAAACCGCCAAGCTCCAGTTAGATATTCGGACTCAGAATATGCAAATCTAATTAGCGCTGATTGTGAACCACAGACCTACAAACAAGCTCTGGAAGATTGTTATAGTCAAAACTGGCTGAATGGTATGCAGTGTGAGTATGATTCGCTGCGAAAGCATGGAACGTGGATCCTTGTAGATAGACCTCCAAATAGAAAAGTGATTAAATGTAAATGGGTTTACAAAGTCAAAAGGGATACGAATGGGGATATAGTTAAATATAAGGCAAGGCTTGTTGCTAAGGGATTCACACAAATCTATGGTGTGGATTATGGTGAAACTTTTGCTCCGGTTGCTAGACTATCGTCAATCCGGCTTTTAGTAGCTTATGCAGCGAAACTTAATTTAGATATTGACCACTTAGACGTTGAGACAGCATTCTTGAACGGCGATTTAGAGGAAGAAATATTCATGAAGCAGCCCGAAGGCTTTGCCGATAGCAAATCCAAAGTGTGTCTTCTTATGAAATCCCTCTACGGTCTTAAGCAAGCTCCGCGACAATGGAATAAAAAACTTTGTGAGACTATGGACAAACTTTTATTTAAACGTTCTGAGAAAGAACACTGCATATACTAAAAGCACAAAGATACTAAGTTACTTATAGTAGCTGTATTTGTAGATGATTTCTTTATATTCAGCAATGATCGGGACATGAAGGAAGAATTCAAAGTCGAATTAAGAAAATCATTTGCAATCAAAGATTTAGGTCCCTTAAAAGACTGCCTGGACATGAGAGTGACAAGAAAAGGTAATTCTCTGTCGCTTGACCAAACAAGGTATATTGAGAAATTGATCGAAAAATTTGGGATGAGTGATGCTATCCCAATATCCACTCCTATGGAGCCGGGTACAAAACTTGTCTGGCCAAACCCGATTGATGAAAAGCCGGATTACCATACCAGCAGCTCATTGGGTCTTTAATGTACCTTGCGATTGGTACCAGACCTGATATAGCTCACTCAGTATCTGTTTTGAGCCAATTCAACGTACATTACGGGGAGGTACACTGGAGAGCTGCCAAACGTGTACTTCGTTATCTGAAAGCCACAAAAGACAAAAAGCTCACATATAATGGCACTGGTGATGGTATTGGATACGCTGATGCCGATTACGCAAGTAATCTGATAGATCGACGATCCTATACAGGGTATGTGTTTCAGATGAGTGGTTCATCAATATCATGGGAGTCACGCAAACAGAGAACTGTAGCTCAATCTACAACAGAAGCGGAGTACATGGCTCTTGGTGACGCCTGCAAGGAAGCTCTTTACATTCGATCACTGATTAAAGACTTATTCAAATCATCGTCACCTTTAACAATAATGTGCGATAATCAAAGTGCCATCTCACTCACTAAAAACAACACACATCACTCTCGCACCAAGCACATTGATATTCGACATCATTTCATTCGTGAGTGCATCTCCACCAATCAAGTCGACATTAAATTCATTCCATCTACTCTTCAAACAGCAGACATTCTCACTAAGCCATTGCCTAAATTGAGACACTATGAATGCCTGGCCTCTTTAGGGATAATATGATGTTACCTTTTTTTTAAAAATGAATTTATTGTTTCTGTAAAATATTTTATTATATATCCTAGAGATAGGAAGAGTGATAGTGTTAACTTTTAATTGTTTATATACTTGTGAATGTTAGTGCTTTAATTACGGGGAGGTGTTAAAACCTGCGTGTTTTGTATAATATTTATATAATCAAAGCACTGGCATGTTTTAAAAGTATACTTTAAAAATATTCTAGTGACTTACACCGTAACTTGTTTTCTCTTTCTACTTCTGTCATGTCTTGTTAAAATAAACTCTTGTTAATCGGCATCTTACAAATTTATTTATTTTAAAGAATTGCTTCATATACAGCAATTCTTTTCGGGACTCTGCCTCAACATTGTTGAAGCTACATCTGTCAAATTAGTGGTCATTTATTATGTCTGTTTTGCCAAATGACCATGGGGAGAAGAATTGTTAGATGTTTGTCAGAGGAAAGTCTTATTGGAGAAAATTACTGCGGTTTTTCTGGATCTGTCTGCTTATTCTAACTTATTTTTAGTATTATTTTTAGTAGTATAATTAATTGTTGCCCAAAAAGTGCTGGCTTGACGTCGTAAAGGGTGATATGCGTGCCAATGGGCTCACTACCAGGGACGCTGAAGACCGTGCGAAGTGGAGTAGAAAAAGTCGGAAAGCGGACCCCAAGCACCGAAACGGAAGTTTGGGTTGCAACCGAGATACTACGCTGAGATGGTGATGATGATGATTAGTAGTATAATTAATTATAGTATACTATTAGTCGTAGTATCAATCACACCCTATAATGTCAGCGTCGTCAGTAGGGGAAGACGTTCATCCGGATAGGGGTAGAATATATTTTGATTGTGAAATGGAGGGAACCTTCCGAAAACAATATAAACGATGATAAATTGGCGATGATGACTTGGGCCTGCGTCCATACAAAATTCAACTGACCCAGAAACTGAAGGTAAACGGGCATAGACAACGGCGTGTGTTCGCTGAATGGGCTCTGGAGCAATTGGCAACTGACCCGAATTTACATCGAAAAATCATCTTCAGCGATGAGACCCATTTTTGGATGAATGGGTACGTGAACAAACAAAATTGTCAAATATGGGACGATACCAATCCACATGAGATCCAAGAGCGTCCAATGCATCCCGAAAAAGTCACTGTTTGGTGTGGATTTTGGGCTGGCGGCGTCATCGGTCCATATTTCTTTGAAAAAGACGTTGACCAGGCCATCACTGCCAACGGAGAGTGCTATAGGTCGATGATTAGTAACTTTTTTGGCCTGAATTGGATGATCTGGACTCCAACGACATGTGGTTTCAACAGAACGGCACTATGTGCCATACAGCTCGTGCCACATTGGATATTCTGCACGAGCGATTTGAGGGCATGGTCATCTTACGTGGAGGTGATGTAAACTGGCCACCGAGATCGTATAATTTGACACCGTTAGACTTTTTCTTGTGGGGTTTTCTTAAGTTATAAGTGTATGCGAATAAGCCACAAACCACAGCGATCCTCAAAGCCAACATTACCCATGCCATCGTACAAATTCAGCCTGATTTATGCGCCAGAGTCATGGAAAATTGGATATTCCGAATGCGCTCCATCCAGAGTAGCCGTGGAGGACATTTGAACGATGTTATATTCCACACATAATGCCATCAACAGAACAAAATATAATTTAAATTTAAAGATAGGAAGCACTTAATGAAAGACCAGTTATATAAAATGGTGATTAATTTCTAAAAAAATAATTTATGTTGTTAATAATTTATTGAGAATTTACATTATTTTAATAGGTATAAAACTGTTTAATTTATGTATTTATTACTATTTAATCAATGACAATTTTATCGAAAGTACTGTTTGAAAGCTACCTGATTTATATGAATTCCAAAAAAATATTTTCTTAAAATAATACTGAAATGATTAAATAGTGGTTCCGTACACTTCATTTCTAAACAGTTTCTTTCCCTAGATAACAGAACGAATACAAAAAGATCAACATACATAATATAATTAACGAATACATAGGCCCAGAGTAGCAATATGTATCTCAAACAAACGTCGTATTTAATTTTTAATGATCCATGTTTTTTACTTTCTGTTGACAGAAAGGGAATATATTATTATATATTTTGACTGACGCTATTGATATAAACATCGATGAGGTATTTCGTGATTTTAATAGCCATTTTGTATATGGAACTAGTTGTCAAATTCATATGCTTTAATTAACTATTAGTACAGTTTTGAAACTCAACCGTAAACTAAAGTTGTAAGCATAAGATAATGAGTCCTTTAAAAGGTCTACATATATGTATCTCTATATATGTAACCCTACTAACCTTATGAATTTATAATTAAAACGTATCAAACAAGTTTGAAAGGAGTTCAATGACCTGTTAAATATTTTTCAGATTTAACATTCATATTTATATTGCATGACATTGTGATTAATCGAATTTTATAATCAGATGCGTTTTAGTATTACACTTCATATTTTGGAATCTATTTACCTATGTTCGATCCTTGCCTAAAGGGTATGAAAGTGGACAAACCAAATTAATGTCTGCAAATGATAAAACGATGAAACAAATGGAAAAATGATTATTTTTTTAATAAAAACAGAAAATCAAGCATACAGAAAGAAATAGGTAACAGAACAGACAACGTCTAAAAAGACAAGAATAAAAAACTACATCAGCTATCAAAATAGCAAAGAGGTCCACAACAGGGTATTTGAAATCCCGCCTCCTGGTTTTTGTTCCTACCCTCATTCTCGGTGAGGTAAATGGTTAAAGCGAGGGTGGGACGGAAATATATAAGTAGTATCGCGTAAGCTCCTAAACGCGCGGGACGGTCGACATTCGACCTGCCTGAAGACCAGTCTCTGCACCGTGCGCAAATGGCTTCAGTTACTCCAAACTATCATTGGCCGTGCCTTAAGTGTGTTCAGTGTACGTGACATTTAGCTGGTACCGTGCAACAGTCCTTCCAGAACCAATCCGGGAAGAGGCGAAATCAAGGTCAGTGCGAATTTCTTTGCCCACTGCAAGGTATCGCGTCTCTAACCACCGCTCCTCTCCCCTCCTCACTCATACAGTCCACTGCTCTCGAGCTATCCTTCTCATTCCTGTACGGTGCAATTTCGGTCCGTGACCGACATCGTACCGATGGTGATATGTTAACCAATGAAATTACTTATTTTTATTACTATTAACACATAAATTTTTAGTGTCAGAATATCGCTTCCATTATAATTGGTCGTGACGATAGTAGACATAATACTACTGCATATATCTCCTCAACAACTTCAATTTTTAGTAATTTCCCTGTGGCTGGGGTCGGCCGGACGTTAAAGGCGACAAAACCACTCTAGTTAGATTCAAGTGTAACTTAAATATTATGGTATTGACATTTCTTAAATTTGAGATGTCATTTTTAAATAACCTAAATGTAGGTAAGTTTCCATAACATAAACTAACCGGAAGTCATGGACGTACGTCCATGCCGGAAGTTTGTAAATGTTTAAAAACGCAATAACCAAAATTAATACAAAATACCTATAGAAATAATATAATAATTAATACCTAAATAATTTTATGTCCTCATTTTTAATTTAAATTATAATATCATAATTTTGCTATAGATATTAACTAGCTTTCTGTAATAAATATTTTGGTAGATATTTAACTTTGGTTATTGGCAAGTAATGGCAGGAGGGGAGACACCTGTCGACGGGATATAAAAACTAGTGACAGAATATTATAAAAGACGGCGTACTTAATACTAAAAAATGGATAGTATAAGAAATATAATTGATAAGTAAAGTTGAAATATATTCATTGTGATTAACGTTCAAGTTAGTTTTATTTAATAACTTTTATATTAGGTGGTAGGGCCCCAAGCCCGTGTGGATTACAAACACCCATTGTGGATAAGTATACCGCCATGATAATCTTGCGTTGTGTTCCGATTACTGATCCAGGTTCCTGTATCTATACGTACAGTAGCATGTTCACGGTGCCCCTGTCGTCGCAAACATCCGTAGGCGACGGTAACTGTTTACTGTTAAGTGGGCCGTCAGTGCGTCTGCTGATCGTCAGCAATAAGAAATTACGCTCTTCAGTTCTTCCATTCCTTGGCAATAAATCGCTTTTAGTGCATAATCCAAGTAATTTAAAAAATAATAGAACAAATTTAGCCTGCCCAATTCCGTATTTTTTTTCATAGGCTTTCTTTATTTAAGAAAAGGTAGCTAAACAATAACATTTTTTTTCTTTATGAGTATTGAGCTAGGACTCGACAACGTGCATCATTACCTCACTTTGAAGTGAAAGTTTCGAATGCAACTTAAACGCTTAAAAAATAAGACTATTAAAAATCAGTGGCAATGATCCAAAAGTGCAATAAATGGATGCAAGAAACAGATTCACCTGTAAACAATATCAAACACAAAGTTTAATAAACTATAAACCAATAAATTGAAAATGTGCCATTGTCACAGTGGCCTTATCTATCTGAAGTGTATTTTGTGCGTGATCGGACTATTTTATATCGACATTGAACTCAAGGCAGTGAGGATGATTTCATGCAAAATATAAAAGCGTGCCATCTGTTGTCGAATAGCTATTATATTATTTTATATAAGCAATTACGTTATTCCGTGCGTCGAATACTTTGAGTATAATTTATAAATTTTTCAGAATATAGATATTTTTGCTGTAACAGCACATAGAACATTATTGACATTATGATAAGCTACATATTAACAGCACATATGTATCACTTGTTCTAAGATTTTCTTTTATTGTTTTATTTTCCATGAATTTTTGTTTATATTTTATTTAACACTCAAACCTGCCATTAAACCTAGTTATTGTACTCCATTAAATAAATATGAAGAAATGTAACAACATGGACGTCCATACTTTATATGTATTGCATATATTTTTATTTGCCAAACAATTAATTTTTTTTAATTGCTGTAGGACAGCAGACAGACTGACAGCCCACTTAGAATTTAGCAGTTACCGTCGCCTATGGGCGTTTGTACAGTTTGATCACAATATTTATAAAGACATATATAGGCGGGCTTTAGACTTTTTAGAATAAAAATCACATTACACTTATAATTTTAGTATTGTGAGCAAAATTTCGATAATTTTTGGTAGGCCATCCTTCCGTCTGTTTTAAGTTTACTTTAGCACAGGTGGTGTAGTCGGGTGGCATAATTATGCCATTTTGCGGCATTGCATGCATTTTCCTTTTTTTACTTATAGCTATTCTCTTCTATTTAAGTATGTAAATTAATTAATCATTTTGTATATAAGAATTTTATCCCATTATCTCGTCCTGTTTCTATCTATTGTAAGTCTTGCCACTTTACGTATACCTAGTCAGGTCATAAGTATTGTCACACAGTAAAAACTTTTCTCTTAGAATGCTGGCCACAAAAAAGTTTATTGAATTCGAATTTCGAATTGTTCATGAAAATAAAAATGTATAACTTTTAGAATTTTACTCATTTTTAAATATGGATTGGACGCTTAAAGAAGACCGTGTTGCAGTTATTGCGTTGCATCGTTGCGGTTACGCGCCAATTCAAATTTTTAACATACTGAAAAATTTGAATATTACCAAAAGATTCGTTTATCGTACCATCAAACGATACAATGAAGACTCTAGTGTAGATGACAGGTCAAGAAGTGGTCGCCCTCGGTCTGTTAGGACTCCAGCAGTGATAAAAGCTGTGAAGGCACGAATTCAAAGAAATCCCAAACGTAAGCAGAAACTGTTGGCCCTTTCAGATGGGGTTAAGCAGAACCACGGTGAAAAGGGTGTTAAATGAAGACTTAGGGCTTCGGGCATATCGAAGAAAAACAGGACATCGTTTGAATGCTCGTCTAATGGACCTGAGACTGAAGAGATGCCGCGCTTTGTTGAAGCGGTACGCGGGAAAAAAATATCGGGAAATTCTTTTTTCGGATGAAAAAATGTTTACCGTAGAAGAGAGCTACAACAAACAAAATGATAAGGCTTACGCACACAGTAGTGAAGAAGCGAGCAACCGTATTCCGCGTGTCCAACGAGGTCATTTTCCATCCTCGCTCATGGTATGGTTGGGAGTTTCTTATTGGGGCTTAACAGAGGTACATTTTTGTGAGAAAGGTGTAAAAACGAATGCTGTTGTGTATCAAAATACAGTCCTGACGAACCTTGTGGAACCTGTTTCTCATACCATATTCAATAACAGGCACTGGGTATTCCAACAAGATTCGGCGCCAGCTCATAGAGCGAAGAGCACACAAGACTGGCTGGCGGCGCGTGAAATCGACTTCATCCGGCACGAAGACTGGCCCTCCTCCAGTCCAGATTTGAATCCGTTAGATTACAAGATATGGCAACACTTGGAGGAAAAGGCGTGCTCAAAGCCTCATCCCAATTTGGAGTCACTCAAGACATCCTTGATTAAGGCAGCCGCCGATATTGACATGGACCTCGTTCGTGCTGCGATAGACAACTGGCCGCGCAGATTGAAGGCTTGTATTCAAAATCACGGAGGTCATTTTGAATAAACTTTAATGTCATAAGAATCTATGTTTTGTTAAGTTCATTTTGGTATATGAATGGTTACATAATGAATAAACTTGTTACAATTATTTTACATTAAACATGTGACAGAATTTATGACCTGACTAGGTATAGTATGTTACACCAGCGCCATCTAGTTTCAATTTGTTCGCAGATATTCAGACCTTGCAATAGTAGGTCGGTTGTCGAGCAAGAGCAGTCTGTGGTGAGCGTATACACAACTCTTCCAACGACCCAGGGGACCAATGCGCCTTTGGACGTGTACCATCAGATTGCTAACAACATCGCTGAAAGGATAACCTCACCTATTTATCGGTAAGAAACTATTCTCAATTCATCTCCGGCCGTTTATGTTTTTTTTTAATATATACAGAAGTATGAGAACATCTTGATACAAAATAGAGTCAGGATCTTTGCATATATATTAACTAATTTCTAACATAAAATAGTCTTAAACTATAATAATAATTTATTATTATAGTTTAAGATATATATTATAATAACCACGAGTTCAATTCCCGTTTCAAGTATGGCAGTTCAGTTAAAGAAAAACAGAGAATTTGTACATCAGTTGTTTCTGCTTCTATTTTTGATTTTACCATATAAATAAAAAACAAACATTTTTGCGAAAAAAGGAACCTATATCCTTCTCCAATATTTAGTATATCTCTATACCGAAATTCATCAAAATTGGTTAAGCGGTTTGAGTTACTTTCACATTTATAACATTAGTATAGATTTTTTAATTTGGTCATTTTCTCGTTCATATTAAGTTTAATATTATAATAGATTGATAATAGCAAATTTTACTGAAGTAAAATTGAAAAATAATTAAGCTAAGTTTAGTAGCAGTATATGTTCACCCGCCAAGCTTGTCGAAGGCGTATTAATAGAGAACAATAAACTATGAAACAGGTTTCCTCAGAATGTTTTTTTTTTGGTCTCGGGGAAAAACCACTCTTGACGGGTTCCCCCGGCCCGGAGGGACCGAGGGATATGTGGGACTCCGGGAAAGGTGTTCGACCATCCGACTACCCACGAAAAAACCCCGCTGTTCTCCTATCGCCTACGCCCGGGCCCACGGATATATGGCCTGCCGATCTCGTGGCCCGGGCCGGCGTCGGCCCGCCCTTTGTCTCAAGGCGGGCCTCTTCTAAAGTGTTGGCGCCAGGGGGTCAGGGTTTCGTCCCCCGGCGCTCTCCTGTATTGTAGGAGTTGAGAGGGCCGCGAAGCAGCACGCGGCCCTCTCCCTCGCGGCAATAGTGCGGGCGGCGAATCCTCCCCCTAGAGGCCGCTCGCGGCCGCTTTAGAATGTTTTCATTCATTGTCGATTATGTTATAATATACCAATTAATCTAGAAAATATTACATGCTATTTTGGATATCGTACACATTGCATTTAGTTTTTTTTATTGCTGTACGACAGCAGACAGGTTGACTAGCCACTTAGAATTTAGCAGTTACCGTCACCTATGGGTGTTTGCAATGCCAGTGGCATCGCAAATACGCTACTGTCCCATAAAGGTACAGGAACTTGGGTTACTAATGCCAGAACACAACACAAAGTTATTATGGCGGCATACTTAAGACCAGTAACAATCTAATTATATTGAAGGTCATTTTTAATAATATTGGGTGACTCTAAAATGTTACTTCTGGGTTATTCCTTTCATACTTCTTCCTTTCTGTCGTTTTTCTTAAATCATGTATTTCTTTATTGTATACTCTCACGTGTATTTTGTTAAGAAGGAAATCTAAGTATAGCCCTTCTTATGTGTATTCAGTTGTTTTCATACTTGTTACCTCAGGAGAGGTAGATCGAAGAGCTGAATTAATGTATTAAAGAGTGATGCGTATCAACGGAATCACTGATGTTTAAAACTGTTGTGTGTGTTGTGTTGCGTGAAAAATAAAAGAAATAGTACTAATGTTTGCATTTAATGCTTTGGCATTAAACAATAAAAGTTATTGGGATAGGTTTTGGTAGGTAGGATTGGGATATCAAATTTCAAATTTTAAAAATTATAAGAGAAAGAGAGAAAGACCCAAAGGTATCAAATTACAATAAATAAAATATAACTTAAATTCTACCCACGTAGCTGTCAAGGAGTACGGTAATACCCAAAAGAAAGGAAAATTTCACGTCATTAAATCATCAACTATAGTTTCATTATACAGACTGGTCTTCATGAATCATACCGAAGGTCAAACATGATTTGGTTATACCTTATGAGGTATTAAAAAATATTTTACATGCGTAATGGTGCAGGTTGTGTAGATCCGGGATTCGTTATTCCCGGATATAACATAACCAGAACAAACGACCAACTATAATAAATTTTAAAATAAATGAATACTACGATAACTTTACTAAAAATAACACATTTTATTATTTTAGACAAACAGATTTATTTTTATACTAAATAAGACATATTTTCTATTTTGTCGTAAACCTTATATTGTTATTTAAATTCTATTGTAAAATAACATTACAGTAATAAAACATAAGTTAGGAGAAAAAAAAATCTATCAGCTACTCATTTAAAAATCACCGCAGTTGTTTAAAATGTTTAAATGTCGGTTGTTAGCTTTTGTTGTTGTTGAATCATTAAAAATTTAGGAGTGTTTGCCCTTTTTATGAATGATTAAAATCAATTGAAAAGTACTGAAATATAAAGACATCATTATCCGGGTTGTAACTCAAATTTACGCTTCGATTATCGCTGTCCGCTTTCTGATTTTTTTGCTAGTTAACTAGATAACCAGTAAACAAACCAGTGTAAATACAATATGAGATAAATAACATTATTACCCACTAGAGGCGTGCAGAGGCGGAGAAAGAATACTAACCTTTGCGGCCGGGATCGGCTTGTCGTAAAAGGGCAAAACAACCCACCCTAGCTACGTGGTAGGGCCTCAAGCCCGCCTGGATGGCGACCACCTTTGGTCTTAAGTATGCCGCCATAATAACCTTGTGTTGTGTTCCGGCATTAGTGACCCAAGTTCCTGTACCCTTATGGGACAGCAGCGTGTTCGCGATGCCACTGGTATTACAAACACCTATAGGCGATGGTAACTGCTAAATTCTAAGCGGGCCGTCAGCCTGTCTGCTGTCCTACAGCAATAATAAAAATATACTAATGCCGTAACACAATAATACATGACTATTATGGCGGCATACTTATAGAGCAGGTATGTTTGCCTTCCAGACGGGCTTGGCGTCCAACCGCCTAACTAGGGTTCAGTATTCCTACACTGCCTGTGTAGGGAGAAATTAATAATTGAGACCCAAAATATTGCAAATAAAAGTTGTTAAAGAAATATCATATTTTTCAGATTTCTTGGAATAAATCAAAATAAAACAGAGTCAAAGCCGACGAAGAGACCATGGGACAAAATTGAGCTATTCGACGAGCCTGAAGACGTTACTAAGCCTGATCTTCCACCGATTGAGAACGACTTGTCATTACCACGAGACGTGGAAGAATTATCTCATGGAGGATCTAAGAAAGGAGTGAAGAAACCTGAGAAGTTGATCCAACCGGTGCTAGGGGATATTAAACCTGAAAGAATAACTCTGTTTTCCTCATATTTACCAGTGCAAAATTTAGTATCAAATGATACAGGGATTGATGATGATTTCTTCGACTTCGATGAAGATAATGATGTTGAAGAAAATAAACCTAGAGAAGGACCGTTCATATATATATTTGAGTTAATAGCCAGCATTCTTCAGCTATTATGGGGAGGATTTTTAAACCTTTTTAAACCGGTCAATTATGATGAATCAGAAACTGGTGATAGTTAGCGTCTATTAGTCAACAGATGGCGCTTTACTTTTATTTTAACTAACCATAGATGGCAGTGTTTAGTATTAAATCAACAAAATGTTTCAATGTTTTTATTGCTATGGAGCTTTCAAATATATTTAAAAAAATTTAATTATATTTAAGTTATCACGCGGGTTTGATCCTGCATTCAACTTTATGAACTGGGAAGACCTTGGTGGGAGCCAAGTAGCTTATAAATTATTTTTCACCAATAGATTATATTAACAATATTCGTAAGAAAAAATACAGTATATATTGCCATGAGTTTTTTTCGATTGAAATAGCTAAAAACCCAATAATATGTATCATTGCACATATAGAAATTAACCATACCTCTATGGGGCAGCAGCGTGTTCGCAGTGCCCCTAGCGTTGCAAACATCTATAGGCGATGGTAACTGTTTACTATTAGGTGGGCCTTCAATCTGTCTGTTGTTCCTCAGCAATAGAAAAACCATATGTGTAAACTCTAAAGCTACTCAACGCTATTTGTTAAAAAAGTAATTTAGGGAAACGTTAATTATTATCTTGATAAAAGATATCTGTTACTTACATCTACTGTTATGTCGACCAGATTAAATAACAGCGCCCCTAGCGGTAACGCAAAAACTAGACGAACAATAAAAATTAACTTATTGGAAAAAATCGAAAATTTATATTTCAAACGAATAATAAAACTTACAGCTAATGTATATGTTTTAGTGTTGTTTTTAAATTAATATGTTTGTAAATAATGATAAAATGTAGATTGAATATATTTTCTTAAATAGTTACAATATAAACATTAACTAATATCATAAAATTGTGTAATGTAAATTTATTATTACAAGTTAGCGCCTGATTAAGTTTAATAGTTCACAATATTTTTCATATTTCTGCTCTGTCAATTGATGTAGGAGTCTTCTAAGTTATTGTAAAATGTGAACCGTAATTCCATGTGCCATCTCAATTTACTATTTGTTATATTGGAAATATGTTATATTTAATATATAAATATTTAAATATAAAATGAATGGTGTGCTATATAAAAAAGAAAATTTTGAAGATTAAAAAATACACGAGAAATGAACATCTATAAAGTTCGTTTCCAGAATGATCGGCCTGGACCTTGGTATTGGCGAAAACAGTTTTTCGTCCGACCAGGGACTAGACGACAGGGGAAAATATATAAGATAGGGTCATTTAGTAGGTAGTTTACATAACTAACTTCAGCGTCATCGGGAAGACGCGTTAAAGAATTTTCCTCAAAGCAAAATCTACAGAATAATGTCTATCATGATTACCATAGTCTAAAATTCAACAGACTAAAACATTTATAAATTTAAAGATTTTTCAAACAAGACCAACAAGGTCACCTAGCTGTATAAAATTTCTCTAGGGTCAACTTGCGACCATGTATCTCTTGTGTTCCATTCTTCAAAAAAATATTATATTTTTAATCTCCCTTTTCTTTACATTCTTGAGGCTTGTAAGTTTGCTAGATATCACCCTGAATTATTTACAAAATTTGAAGAAGTGTCTCAACTCTTCTTCTTCCTCCTGCTCTTATCCCACATTATATGGTCGGTACTACATATTCTCTCCTTCCTCTGTTAGCGTCATCCCAACCTTTTTCTCTATCGGTCAATTTTGTATACAGAAAATAATAAAAATTTGACTAAATTATTGCATTCAAGGTGATATAATGTAAGACATGACATAATTTATTAATAAAATTAAACTTTATTTTTTACAGAAATATTTTTATAAGTATAATAATAAATAATAGTAATTTAATATGTTTAGTATTAATATTGTATTGTTTTGTATAAGTATATCTGATGTTACTTTACGAGTATATGTTTAATATTAGCATGCCAATTATTGGCTAGACATGATGTAACTAATACTGCTGTAACACCTCCAATACCGTGTATCGTGCTAATGAATAAATAAATGAAATGAGAGTAAAGCGCCAAAAATAATTACAGTGAAAACCTAACCCAGCATATTTCGTCTGCACTAGCCCATTCTGGCGAGTTTTTGAAATATATTTTACAGCTGACACTTTTTTAACTTCTGCATATGAGATACTTCTTATTTCTACCATCTATAGCGAAAATTTGTCTTGTTGTGTTACCGGCAAAGTGGATGGCAGGAGGCCGAGGGGTCGCAGCCCGGTGAGATGGTCTGACCAAATCCGCTCAACGCTGAACACCAAGCTGTATGATGCACTCCACCCCGCCAAGGACAGGCACAGGTGGAGGAGCATTATAAAAGAGAAACTGGTTTCTCTTAAGGGGAATCACGACCCTCAGTAATGAGGTATACGACTCGAGGAAGAGGATAGCGAAAATGCAAAGCTAATACAAAAAACTTGTGTCAAGAAACCGTATGCATGTTTTTTTATTGCTGACGAACAGCAGACAGGCTGACGCTTCAACAGTAAGCAGTTTGTTGTCCTATAGGTATACCTACAGAAACCTGGGTCACTGTAGCCGGAACACAACACGAGGTTACTATGGCGGCATACTTATACACCAGAGGTGGTTGATCCAGACGGGCTTGGGGCCCTACCACGAAGCTTGGGTTGCTTTGTCGCTTTTCACGACAGATCGACCCCGGCCGCAAAGGTTAGTATTCTTACTTAAAACATGTATATTAACAAAGACAGAAATACATAACAAAAGACGTGTGGCACTCGGGGACTGCCGCGGTAAAGCTATTGCATAGCATTTTAATCACCTTATGCAATTATATTTATTTATTTATTTTTTATTTATGCAGTAATAATATTGATTAAAATGTTTTTCAATATCGCCCATCCCTACGTACAGTCGTACCATATACATACACGTTAAGCGAACGCTCGGCCGTGCGACATGGTAGACGGAGTGGGGGGTGTTAGATTTTATTTTCGTTACGGAATTTCTTGATTCGGCCGCGGTGCTCAAAGCCCGCGATAAAAGCTATGCAATAGCTTAATAATAACATTATTTTAAATAGCCTATATCTACATATTATTTTTTACATATTTTTTTATTATTTATTGCTTTAAAAATAAATTAAAAATATTTGTTTTCAAATGTTTTATTTATAATTTATTTAGAAATAATTTAAAAACACATGTTTGTAATTATGAAATAAATATAGCTTTATCGTATTATATGTTTTCAATATAAATTAATCAACGTCTTTCTACTTAGTCCCGGTTGCATCCTAACTTTGAGATTCGGATCTCGGGATCAGTTGCTGAATATTATAAAAAGGAGGATGCTTTACTGCACGGATGCTTTTATGGCAAGTTATTTTCTCGTAATTATCGTCATCACCATGAGAAACCAAGCAGAACCTAAAGCAACGTCAACAGTTGTAGTAGTTGTTGTGAAAATTGCATTGTTACCAATCTATACGGTTAATATAATATTGACTGGCATTATAACCCTTTTTATATAATCTTTAATAACTTTTTAAGCCTATAAAGCACTATCTGGGATTGTTTTCTTATGTAACACTACACATGTTCCTATAAGACTGTTACATTTAAAATGCACTTTACAAAACAGTGTAGGTGGGATATAACAGTAAAAGGAAACTATCCAATGTATTGGATAAAGTGCAAAACACGTCATAAAGACAGACGACTCGCTTAGTAAGTAGTAAGCAGTTATCATCGACCATGTATATTTGAAGTGTATATGTTTAGACGCTATGTATTTACAGCATATTTACGCTGTTTTGCGTGTCTATGTACAGTTGTCAAGATGTCAATGTCACTGTCAAGATACTAGAGCAACATGCAAGTGTGGACGATATACATCGGCGAGGGAGAAACGTGGACTTTACCGAATCAGTGAAGCAATCATAAAAGCAGTATAACAGGGCTCCATGCCTGTCTGGACAGATACCACCCTTGGGTTTTGAATATGCCGCCATAATAACTTTTCTTGCGTTCCGATGTTAGTTGCACAGATTCCAGCTGCCCTTCTATAAGGCAGCGAGTGTTAACCAGATTTGCGTACAACAGATCGGCTGTTGTAGGAGGTTGGAGTACAACAGATCGGCTGTTTGCCGATCTGTCGTACTCCCAACTGAAAAAAAATTTGCAACTCACATACGACATAACTGAAACTTCAGAAAAATAGCCTATGAGAGAATGAGTTAAATATAGTGTATCGTGAGAATTAAGAAAGATAGATAGCGCTTTATTTATCACCAAAATTACAATTTACAGTACAAGTATATAATAAATTGACGGTGAAAAATCGGCGGCCTTAGCGCTTACAGCGATCTCTTCCAGGCAATCGTACTCATAAGGAATTTGAACAAACTATCTGCTTTGATTAAAGCTAACTGGACCCACTAAATATTGATTTTTTAGCAATAAATAACAGTATAAAACCTTGTAAAATTGTTTTATTTTAATTTAATACTTTTCACAAAATCGAGAGATGGCATGGGTGCTTAATACTTTTGGCCAAGGCTGTATATATACACACACACACACACACACACACACACACACACACAAACTAATAGAAACAATAGAGAGTTGGCTCTGCATAATTATTTACAGACAAATAGTAGTTCCGTAATTTATTTTTAAAATTTGACAACGTTTTAACTTCTCTAACAGAAAGTGGAAACGTGTTCCAAAGTTGGACAAGATAATATTTGATTATGATAATTATTGTTTCTTTTTGAAGTTAAACTTCTTTGGACGCATGAGAGTAAAATTTTTACGGCTGAAACGCAAATTGGCGTCACGAAGATGTGAAACGTTTTTTTCTAATACTTACATTTTTAAACTAGTGCATTGTACTTGACAACTGCAACTATGGAGTTATCGAAAATATTTATTTTATACCAGCCAAGCTCAGGTTTTTCAATACAGTTATCTCCAAACTGTTTCTTCAAGATGTTCTCCACGTCTTTCTTCTTTTGTTGGTTTATTTCATTAACCGATGGAAGCCTCTGAAGCAAGCTAGGGTGATCTTTTGAGGGCTTTAATAGTGATACAGCATTTACTGAAGGCTACTTACTCTGTGTTGTAAAAGTTTAAAACTTTTACGCCAAAATTTATGTGATTTAAATTTGCGCTAGGATTACGTCTTTCTTTTCTTCGTGTTCGTAAAGGAGTTGAGGAAGGAGTTTCTGATTGGACAATGACTGACTTTCTCTCAATGACTATTCTTTTTGCATCACGGATCCTTTCTAATTTTTTGTAACAATCTTCAAGCATCTTAACATTATAATGGTTCCAGTCTGTATTAATACATGAACTTTGCCATGCTTTGCACAAAGTTCGTGATACATTTTTGGGTTGGATTTTCCGTGTTTTCAACTAAAAATAACTTTAAAACTACAACGAAAATTACACAGCTGATTGATATTTTTTTAATTAGCAATGTTGCCATAATTGATTTAGGTATACCATAGCAAAAAAGGATGATTTTTAAGAACATATCTGGTTTCGTTTGACATTTAATACTAACAATAATTTTCCTTAGATTTTGATCCGGTTTTGAATGAGGAAAAAAGTTTAATTAGCAACAGGACAAGTCCGTTTCTGCTTGAAACTGCATATTTAAATAATATTTTCTATATGATCGGACCGCTTTTGATTGAAAATATTTCATGAGTCGATAGATATGCACTCATAGAGCCCAAAAAAAATAAACATAAAAATAATAATAATCATAATTTATCCGTGCAGGGGCGGAGAAAGAATACTGAGCTCTGCGGCCGGGGTCGACCTGTCGTAAAAGGCGAAAAAACAACCCACTCTAGCTTCATGGTAGCCAAGCCCGTCTGGATGGCGACCACCTTTGGTCTTAAGTATGCCGCCATAACTTTGTGTTGTGTTCCGGCATTAGTAATCCAAGTTCCTGTACTCTTATGGGACAGCAGCGTGTTCGCGATGCCACTGGCGTTGCAAACACCCATAGGCATTGGTAACTGCTAAATTCTAAGTGGGCCATCAGCGTGTTTACTGTCCTACAGCAATAAAAAAAACATTTATTTCGGAAAGTGTCATACATTGTTATGTTGTAATGTTATCATTTGTGGGTTAATTACAAAGTTTTTAACAGAAGTAATGTAGAATTGCTAGTAAAGTATAATATATTTTATTATTTATTAACTTCATACATTCATGCCCAGTTAGTCATTGTAAAAGCCTGGAGTGACTCACAGTTTATCTATAAAAGATTGTCTATAGGTAAAAAGTAACCCATTTCCTTTTTGAAGTTCAATCGAACGAGTGTGTTTATAGCAGGTATAATGATATTTCATTTATTAATATTGTAACATATATAGTTTATAATTTAAAATTTTTACAATGCCTTGGACATTCAGCTACAAATAATAATGTTTAAATTATTTCTAAATAATTTGTTTAGTAGTTTTGAAATCTAAATAACATTGTGTCCAGTTTTTTTTTTAATAAATAATAAGTTTAAGTCTGTGACACTAGAGGCATCGCGAACACGCTGCTGTCCCATAGGTGTACAGGAACATGGGGCACTAAGAACACAACACAAGGTTATTATGGCGGCATACTTATACATCAGGTTGTTTTGTCGCCTTTTACGACAGATCAACGCCGGCCGCAGAAGTTAGTATTCTTACTATTTATAAAGGTTTTACTTCTTATGCTTAAAGCTAGTCTTCAAGTGATGCATCCGACCAATGAAGAGCTAAGCCTGCTGAAAAGTACTCTGACAAAGTTTTAAGTATTTTTCTTTAGAATGATTTTAGATCTGTTGGAATATATGAGTTATGAAATAGTGTCCACGTATCAGCAGTGATACGAATCTCATCCCGGGGAAATACGTGCCAAGTATTGGGGTTGGATAGAGAAGGCTAGGTCATCTAGACCTGAATATATAGCGTCGGAAAAATACAACAGTAGTTTATGAATTGTTCAAATATATCAATATTAATACGTATTGATCATATTAGTGAGGGATTTATTAGTGAAGAAATTATTAAATATATTGCGCTGTTTACAGTTTAATATACGTTTACTTTTCTGCATGAAGATTTTGTGTCGTCATACACTAAATGTTTTTTTCAGATCGAATAATGAAGATTGAAATTTCCTAAGTGTAAAAAGTGAAACTTTAATTGCCATTGCTTACGGATTAAGATAACAAAAAACTTGTATTATTTGTGACTTTTTTATGAAGTGACAATACGATTGCGTTCAGTAGTCGTGCAACACTGCCACTTTTTAGACGGCTGGTACAATTAAGAATTATGGAGTACTTACTATTGTTTATTACTTTGGTGAGTTGGTACACGTTATTTTATTGCCTATAGCAAAAAAATGCATTTATAATTATATTGAGGGTCATTCTTTATAATCTTGGGTGACTCTAAAACGTTACTTCCGGGTTATTTCTTTCATACTTCTTCCTTTCTGTCGTTTTTCTTAAATCATGTATTTCTTTATTGTATACTCTCACGTGTACTTTGTTAAGAAGGGAATCTAAGTATAGCCCTTCGTGTACTCCGTTGGGTTCATACCTGTTACCTCAGAAGAGGTAGATCGAAGAGCTGAATTGATGTATTAATGAGTGATGCGTATCAACGGAATCACTAGCGATGTTAAAAATTGTTCAATGTAGAGATAGAGTACTAATGCAAAGCATTAAACAATAAAAGTTATTGGGATAAGAAGCAGTTTCTAATTTTAAAAATTATAAGAGAGAGTCAAAGAGATTGGTATTTATTAATTTTGTTCTTAACTTTTCTCTCGTGTGACATGTTGCTTAGTTACAGTTTTCAGTGATGAAATAATTCAGGCATATGATACTATATTATAAAGAGCAAATTCAGAGTGAATATAATAAAATAAAAATAGTTTATTGAGATATATAAAATCCATAACAGTTAATCATTGGTCTCCAAACTAGGTTGACCATCTTGGGGACCTGCTTTCGATTGATATAAAACAATCTATGAATTTACGTAAACTAAGCTTATTTCTATGTCTATATTTTTATTCTAAGGGTGTATGCATGCATAAGTGTGTGTGTGTTGTGTACTTGAGTCTCAAAAATAATTTATTAAATTATTATATTCATACCAGGGATGTTATGGATATGATATTTCGGATCTGGATACGGATATGGATATAGGAATAAAATTATATCGGTTTCGGATAAGGTTACGGATATGCAATTATTTCGGATAGTTTCGGTTACGGATATTAGATTGAAGTAAAATATAAACACAAAATGACACAAATATATCGAAACATGTCGTTTTATTTAGACTCCGCCCTTATACGAAACTTGTGAAACGGATACGGTTACGGATACGGATATAATTTTATTTCGGATATCCGATAGTTTCGGTTACGGTTACGGAGCTCCATAACATATCTGATTCATACACTCAAAAAAATCTATTCTGTTTCATCATAGTCTAAGTTGAGTAGCCAATTATTTAGTTTTCATTTACATTGTAATTTATTTAATTCGTTAATATGTAATATTTTGTTTATTTTATTGTACAGAAATATAATCATATAATAAGACTGGTGCTTAAAATATTTCGTGCGTGTGGGAATAATATCACACACATAAATATAGTAAATATAAAAGCGAATGGGTGTAGACGGAGAGGTATGTGTGAGGCATGGCATCATAGGGAGTCCTGTCCTATCGGACAGGAAAAAGTACTAATGGCGGATGTAATTTTTAAACCCTTGAAGTGTTTTGTTAATTATTTTTTTTATTTCGCTTGTGAAGTTAAAGATCGCTTGTAATCCAAAAGGTCCTAAAATCATGCTCGAGCTTAAAAATATGCTTGAACATTGTCCTGTCTATTTATATGAAAGTGGAACTTGTGGAGGCAGTATGTTACGGAGGATTTGTCGTGTAGAGGAATGATATGGTGAATAATGTAGTGTAGCAGCTGGAAGCTACAGACACGTTTCCACGGATATCTAGCCCTTGGCAATCGAGAGACAGTCTGCGTGAAGGACAATGTCTACCACATCCATTTGGCTCGGTAGGAGAAGGGAATCTCTAGAATTATTTGTTTGATTTCGCCTATTGTTACGTTGTAACAAGAGTAGGATAATTAATTTTCTTTATATAATATTTAATCCTTAAATACTTAATAAAAATTTCGAATTAATCTCAACAATATATAATAATTAATCTTGAGGGTATTTAAACGGAACGAACCAGATAATAATTTCGATCGCGCACCTTAAAAGTAGGTAGATAAGAATTAAACGACGGCTGGGAAGAATCTTCGAGAAATCGTTCAGTTGAATAGCGTCCATCGATAAGTAAAAAGATGAATGAACGCGAATCATTCGATCGGTTACCGGTCATCGAAAATACTACAAATGAACGAAGAACGGGAACCAAGTGTCGTCAGGGCTTACGTCACAAATAATTCTTTGCCCCTCTGGCCTATAGCTCTGTCATTGTCTAAACGAGTAGCGGGTCCAAAGTACAGGTGCTACCCAGTACTTTTCCATGCCAAACCATTAGAAGCCAAATCTGGAACCTTCGAAAAAGTGGGCGGTGTCCTGACGGCCAGTATAAAAAGGCGAAGCCGCGATGGACGCCAGGATTCGGACACCAGCTACTCAGCCACTATGGTGGTTCGCGATTGTGGTTAATTTATTTTTAATAATGTTTAAACCAGTCACTTAATTAAGTAATCATGTTGTTCGTTCGAGAAATTATTTAAATTATGCCGCGTATATAACCCTCAGAGGAGAGGGTCCACCGTACGGGCTGAGAGCAGACGCCCCAGAACGGGTCCTTCGGAACAACAACCCGTAGCTGCCATCCTTCGCAGCGGTCTCGAGGCAGCCACCCTCAGTACGGGCTGGAGCTGCAGACCACTTCCAACGGCAGGGCACGTCAGGCCCCGTGAAAGGAAAGGACGTGGATGACCCTCCACGCACAGGACGAGGCCTAAGCTAAGTCACCCTACACCCTTACGATTTAACGCCCGATATAAACCTCTTAGTGCTAGTACCCACGTCCCGGTTATATATGGTAAACCGAACTCTATTTTGTTAATTCATTCAGTACTTTATATTAGTAATAAACTTGTATTTAATTTAAAATTGTTTAATTTCTTATCTATATTTGTCGACGACCGTCAGGTTGTCGTAACACTACGAAGGAATTTTAGTTATGATATACTAATTTATTTCCGATTATATTACCAAATTTAATTCTTAAGTAAATATGGTTATCAATGAATTCACTACTTAAGTTAAACTGTCATCATTTTTGAAGTAGTTAATCCCTGTTGCATCCAGCATTAACTTTGGAGTCCAGATCCACCGTTCAGTGATGTCCCATAATTACTTGTGACTTTTGCTTCGGTACTTTCAATACTTTATTTCCTGTTGACGAGATATGACCTTTCTCTTTAACCTCGATATGGAAAACACGCTCAGGTTTTCATTCGATCTTGAGCAAGATGTATCAGCTGTTAGGTAACATTTAGTCCTACCAAAATATTCTAGAAATTTCTTGATGGTAAACATTACGCAACTTGTAATAGTTAGTTAACTGATATTGTACTGTAATAGCGTGTAATACCGTACTCAAAGCAGTTCCAGAAGGGTTAAATTCCAACGATACACCTTTAAGGCAACATTTCACAGTTGTGGCCATATTGGCAACTAACGTCCTCTTTTAATTGGTCGGTCTGTTGTAAAAGCTCGACAAAAATACCCTAGCTAGTAGGGGCTTAAGTCTGTCTGGATGGCCATCAACCGTACTCTATAAGTATGCCAGTATAATAAACCTAGTTTGGTGTTCTGGCATTAGACTTTGGTTCCAGGTATTAATAGATATTTGATAAACTTCGACTAGTCTGTTATTCTGTCGTTTTTTTGTTATATATATATATATGTATATATATATATATATATATATATATATATATATATATATATATATATATGTATATATATATATATATATATATATATATATATATATATGTATATATATATATATATATATATATATATATATATATATATATATATATATATATATATATATATATATATATATATTAGCTTACTAACTTCTTAGCATTTCACGAACTCACCCACAACAATTATTATACCTCCACTACATATAAAAAAATGTTTACAAGGATATCGAATAAGAGGTTAGCAATTTTGTTTCGGTAATGAGGAGGTAGAAAATTCAGCGAAATTGAATACATTTATTTCTGCTGACTTAGGAATATATATTATTCATCTCTTCTTACAAAAATTTCTGTTATTTTTTTCAGTTTCTTTATACATCAAGATGTGCAGGCACTACAGAAAAATATATAAACTACAAAAACAGCAATCCTGAAATAAAGAATGAAGAATATGGCAAAGCCATTAATCCTCATGTATCAGGCTCTTACCAAGTAAGAGAAAACGTTGATGATATACCAGATTACCGTCCAAAACCTGGACCAGTAGTCGTAGATTACAGTATCCAAAAACCATTAAATCACGCCAAAGTGACCAATAAAACAGAAAGTTCTGGAAACTCTGAATCAAAAAAGAAACATAAGCACAATAATGGAAAGCCAAGAATAGATGGACAGTCTTCCAATATCTTCTTTGAAGAAGATTTAGCGGATGACTACGATGTAGAAATACAAGCTGGGTTCTACAATAGCATCAAACAAGTTGTTAGTGATTTTAAAAATAGCCTGTGGAATAGTTTTAATGGTTTATTTAGTCATAGTATATGAACATTAGAAGATATTAGTAATTGTAGCTTTAATTATTAGATGCCTCGTAACTTAGATACCGATTAAGTTTACAAATGAGGTTGCTAATTCTAATCCCAATAATATAAACGTCCTAAAATAAACCACGAAAATTATTTTAATGAGTTGACGGAACATAACTTTAATTAAATTTCAACAGTACAAATAGATAATAATTGCGGTTGGTGTTTTAGCGCTAGATAATTAGAGTACATAAAGATTGTTTGATTTAAAAATAATAAACTATTTAAAAGTAAATTTTGTTTTCACTGTATGTTCCTAGTTTATCAACAAATCTAACGGGAAATTGTTGATGTCAAACCAATATTGACTATTATGACTAGTTTGCAACCCAATATTTGATATATAAAAACCGCTTCACTTTAAATGAAATTGTTTCTTATAAAATTTTACTCCATATCTAAAGTTTAACTTTTTGCACAAAACAGATACTGAGCTGAAAACGAAATACCAAAATAGAACTAACACTACTCTCTCTGATATCTAAGGAGTGTACAGTATTCCATTACACATTCCTATGCTGTAGGGTATATAATATTTGAAACAAAGAAAAAATATTTATTTGGTGATTTACAAATTCGTAAAATTATTCAAAATTGTAGCAATTAGCACAAGTTCATTGCTGCATTAAAATATTTCGACACATAACTAGTTTTTAGTGTCAATTCCAACTGTGGATCATTTTCGACCCAAATCATATCTTTTATAAAACTTAGGATAAATACATACGAGTACATTCACGGATATTTATTAGATATCGACGCTTGAAAGACAACCTTTACTTAAGTTACATTGAGTGAACTTTCCAGGAAAGGGATTCGAAATTCAAATATCTAGAAAAAATATCTTATAATTCATCTAATTGTTGGATTGAAATGATTTGAGAGAAATTTTTTAATCATTATTTCAAGCGTCGATATATGTTTTTTTCTACTTTTTTTTCTAGTTTACTAAGAGAACAAAAGACTATCTCTAAGTTCATATTACATATCCCAGTCTTTCAGAACCCTGGTAGCTTATCTGACAACGATGATAGTATGCTCTTTATCCGTCCAGGAGTGGAGAAAGAATACTAACCTCTGCAGCCGAGTCTGCCTGTCGTAAAATGCGAGAACACAACCCACCCTAGAGCTACGTGGTAGGGCCCCATGCCCGTCTGGATCGCGACCACTTTTGGTCTTAAGTATGCCGCCATAATAACTTGTTTAAAGGTACAGGACCTATACGGGACAGAAGCATGTTCGCGATGCCACTGGGGTTGCAAACATCTATAGGCGGCGGTAACTACTAAATTCTAAGCAGGTCGTCAGCCACAAAAAACAACAGACAAAAACAAAAAAAAAAGGAGGAAGTAGCCTTTCAAGTCTACATCACCCATCGGTTTAGCAACAAATATGTCCGATTCACTGTACTTTATCTACAGCACTTCATCAATTTATTATCCATAAATCTTAATCAAATATTCATTACATAATAGTTCTTCAAATAAAGCGTAAATATGATTAATGAGTTAATATATAAATGTCATGTCAACACTTCACTGTAGGTATCAAACAGATTAGCTGTGAATCGATCGACCGACACAGTGGTTCTGTATTTTTGGGAATATTCCGACCAATACAGTATCAACGCAGTGTTCTTTAGAATTGAAGATAAATTATATGCGTAATAAAATAAATACACAAATCATGAATTTATAACTTAGAATAATTCTTCTACTTCTTCCTGCCTTATCAATGGTAGTTTTCCAATTACAGAGCATAATGCGACTCAATGGCGCACAATGCCGAATTATGCTTAAGGTTAATTGGAACGTGAATTAGTTTCCAAATGCACCACCAGAGTGCACCATCCATACGTATATTTATTTTTTTAACACAGTTTGAATTAACTTTGATTATTTCCAAAAAAACTAAACTAAACGAACGAAACGAAAGCTTTAAATTTTACTAACGATAATATATAAATAAAATTTCCATCAATGCCAACTTAAAGAAAAAACGCTTGTTAATTTTCTGTCACTGAGTTGGTATTCGATTGCACGCATCACTTTTGAGAGTGCTCGATTGTGCGAAGCGTTGCTGTAGTTGAAACATTCAACGTTGAGCATTATGTCGTATAATGCGCTCTAGTGCTGTAATTGGAAAACATACCCAGTTATGTGGGATCGGCACAACATATTCTCTCCTACTCTCCTCTATTAGTCGTCATCTGAACATTCACAGAATAATTGACTTAGAATAATTATTATGGATTTAATTATTATATTATAACTCAATTGTGTATTGTATATGTTTATTCCTTATTTGTAGCGACAAAACAGTAATAAGCCTGATGTTTCATACATGTATGAGTTTATGGGTTTTGTCGATCCAACGGCGCGCAGTTCGTGTTGTCGGCGATCCCATACTCACAGACGGTCTAGATACGCTTGGACTTCGGAGAGACTTTGCGTCTCTTTGCGTATTCTACCGTCTGTACAACGGGGAGTGTTCTGAAGAACTATTTAGGATGGTGCCCTCGTCGTCTTTCTACCACCGCACTGCCCGCCATCGGCTGGGTGTTCATCCCCATTTTTTGGAGCCTCTTCTTTCTTGTACGAAACGTATCTCTAGAACGTTCATGCTACATACTCTCAGGATCCGGAATGAGCTTCCGGTTGGGGTTTTCTCAGCGCGGTACGATATGGGGCTCTTCAAAAAAGGCGTTATAAAATTTCTTCGAGGCCGGCAGCGCGTTGGTATTGCCTCTGGTGCTGCAGGCGCTGCTGTAGGCGACGGTAACCACCTGCCAGGATGGGCCGCCTGCCTGTCTGCTGAACTCTAGCTATAAACAAAATATGGACTTTTAGAACGACAGGAAATAAAGAAAGCTGGCAAAAGTAAAACGATGAAATGAGTTTTCGGGAATATTTCATACAAAAATCATAACTAAGCTAAACGCTATCCATTTTCCGCTGATGTCATTCTCATCTCCCGTCAGTTAATCAATTCAGAAAGATACCTGGCTTCAGTATGGCTTGTCTTATCAGAAGCTATTTACAACGCGCATACTTTAATGCACGATGTTAATCAAATGGAGTTATTACGAGTAATCTTTGGGGTTTTGTTATTTTGTGAAAGAACCTTAAAAACTAGGTTATTAGACGTGACCTTTTTTGTTAATTGCCGGGTTTAACATGAATTAGTGTTTAGTAATTAAGGTTAATGTTAAGGTTTTCGTGATTCGTGAAGTGGAAACGCTTATTTCGTATATCATATATATATCATATATATCATATATATATTATGTATATCATAATGTAATTAAGTCCTTTTAGGTTGTGTTTTATGGAAATTTTATTATGAACAGGTTATATAAATAAATAATAAAATAAATATACCACATACAGCGCCGTCTAAATCCAAAGAAAGTAGCAGAGCGTTTGTGTTATGTATACTAAACAACTGATATACTATTAATTAACTTTTTTTATAAATAAAATAGTTTGTATAACAGAGAACGTTCTGAACAACTGCTAAGAAGGGTTTATTCGTGGTTTTTCTACCAGCGTACGCCCACCATCGGCTTGGAATTTATTCCCATTTTGAAATGTTATGTTGCGTACTTTCCGGATTTTGAACGAACTTACAGATGAGGTTTTCACATCGCAGTGTTTTTTAGAAAGTGGTTAAAAATGTATTCGTTATCAGCAGCGCTTTGGCTATACCCCTGGCGTGGCAAATTATCATAGAGGATGGTGATCACTTGATAGCAGGTGAGCTGTTTGCCTATGTGAACCGTGAACCCGCAGGCGTTCTGACACACGAAAACCGTAGCGCTACAGAGCTCGGTTATATTTAGAAACTTTCCTTTTACATTTAGTTGGCACAAAAAGCATATTTATAAATAAAAAAAACATAGAAAAGTCTTAATCTTATTTATTTCATTTTGTATAAATATAGATACCATCGAAAACAAAACTTGTAAAAACCAAGCCTCGCAACTCAGTTATTCAACCGTAAAAAGTTGTGAGATCCACATAATAAATACTAAGTCGGTTACTTTATAAGTCCCTACTTAAGTGACCTTCTGTTTTAAGTTAGTACGTAATTAGCTAACCTAACAACACCTTATAATGACCATATCAATATTAAAATATTTTATGTTCTAATATCTATCGATGTATATTTGTGTATATATAAATAAAGGGCCAATAACAACTAATCGATCATTTGATCGCAAAAATGTCATTTAAGTGCAAATCGCGAAACTCAGTGTGATTTTTACCTGCTATGCTAAAACTCGTACGTGGTCGATGCCCCACCGACCAAGACGCTTTGTCCTGCTTAGATACATATATAGAGCTGTTAATACCTCCACAAAGTGCAAATTAATTTACATTATAGATCGACTAAGTGTAGACATCGGTAATAATTGCCGGATTCATACCTTTCCAGTTTTCTTAATTTGTTAAATTGCAAAAAAGTATTCTCTTTATTATTATTTTTTTATTTTAAAGGAACAGCAGACAGGCTAACGGTTCACTTAATAGTAAGCAGTTACCGTCGCCTATGGATGTTTGCGACGCTAGAGGCACCACGAACACGCTGCTGTCCTACAGGAATACAAGAATCTAGGTCACTAATGCCAGAACACGATACAATATTACTATGGCGGCATACTTATAGACAAAGAGTGGTTGCCATCCAAACGTGATTGGGGCCCTATCTATAGCTAGGGTTATTTTGTCATCTTTTACGACAGACCGACCCCGGCCACAGAGGTTACTATTATTCTCCATCTAAAAATACACCAAAAAAGGTATACGCTATTGTATATCATAATATTACAAAAATATGCCATGAAGCCCAATAGCCATAAATTTCTATACCCAATGGTGTACTGCTCATGGTGATTATTTCTTATTTTACATGGTTTTCAACTAATAGCGGTATCATTGATACCGAATTAAAAAAAAAACTAATTAAAACCCTATAATGGTCCTTGTACAGTGACACTGCCAATACCACAGAATTACAGGTTATAATTAATCTTTTTTTTTTTATTTAATTATCACAACTTTTTGTTTGTAAAAGGAATAAATGTATGCATGGACATTTGATCAACTACTATGAATATAGTTATGAGTTTTCAATAAAACTTAAGACAGTTATCAGCCAACTTCACAGTTAACCCACACAGTACATAAATACACGTAGAATAGATGTGTTGCGGGGGAGTTTCTTTCGCCGTTTCTTCTCTCCCAGCTATAAGCACTCCGAAACGGTAGTAGATTAGAATAGGATCGGCTTCACCGGTGGAGCCGATAGTCCCTAAATAAATAGTATTCTTGCCATTCGTGGCTGTGCTCAATTGTCCCCATGCAGCGGTCGAGCCGGAAACGCACCTCACAGGAGGCGCGTGACCGAGCACGCTGCCACGGCTGATCGACCCCGCTCCCACGGGGTTGGAATGCCTTAAAGTCCGTAGTCGCTGTCGAGTCGTCTGAGACAACAGCCTTAGCTTTAAGAAAAAAAAAGCTAACTTCACAATGTAATGTAAACGGCCGTTAGAGTGCACGCGCATCGTAAAAATTTTACTCTCATACATATATTTTTGCAAACACGCCAAAACAAGCACAACTTCAATAATACGCATACTCCGTTCGTATTCATAATATAGAGACGTTATAATACTTTTGGAGGTATGAACATCACAATACAGTTACCCAGAGGTAGGAGGTCACTATCCTCTAGGGATGCTGGACCAGTCCACATGCGCACGCGCACCTAAACGCGCACACGTTCACTTTGTTTTTTAAAGTATAAATATTTTCGTATCTAAAGGTGAAATACAGGTATGTAAATACTATTTAAATCTAATATCTACTTTTTATTTAAATAAATAAGAAAAGATAGTTTTTTGATAAAAATGCGGGACGACGAAAAGTGTTTTTGTTTTAATATTTACTTTTTTTATTTGCAATTATTTATTCATATTCTTATTTTTTTTTATATCTTTTATCATAAATATTTGAATTTCTCAACATGAAATTTTAAATGAAATCAAATTTAGTTTTTCATCTAGAAATATTTAAAACAAAATATATAGACAATACTTTGGTTTTAACAAAGTTTAATATACAAAATGATTTTATACTTTTTAATTACATAATGTGCATTGTTTCTAAGGTGTTCAATATGATTCAAAGTATTCTCGGAAAATATAATGACAATTTTTTAAAAGTTCATTGAAATAATAATTAAGTTTTACTCTTTTTGGAAGATAATTTGTGATTGAAGAATAGATCCATATCACGGTGCTCACTTCTTGTGCTACTAGTAGCTGTTAAATCAATATATGTGACGACCTCTGTGGCATAACGGACAACGCACTTCGGTACGCTTGCGAAGGTCACGTGTTTGATTCCCGTCTCGCGTCTAGTTAGGTGGTTATGTATAATATATATTTATTTACAAAAAAAGTATATAAGTAGTATATCAGTTATCATATTTATTTAAAAATACACAAAATATTTATTTATTTATATTATTGTTACTATACCAATAATCTTTTATTGCAGAATTCATTATATTTCTGTTTAGCCTATCCCTTATTTTGTACACTAATATATCCTTTTATTTGCACTGTGTTAAATATATATCACACAAGCGTTAATTTCATCATTGCAGCTCAAGTAATCACTATATCATTATAGAGAGTGTAAGTTCAAGTCTTTTATTAACATCATACTTTAATATTATAAATGTGAAAGTAAGTTTGTTTGTTACACTTTCACGCGAAAACTACTTAACCGATCATCATGAAACTTTGTACACATATTCTTGGAGGTATTAGAAGTAACATAGGAGACTTTTTAATTTTTAATCGTCCAGCGGAGCGGGCGTGATCGGCTAGATTTATAATAAAGATGAAAACTTTATTGACACTATAATATGGAGTTTGCCCTAAATTAAAACATATTAACACATAAACTAAACCGAGACATCATTATCTATTCCTCTTTTTAAAAGCGTTTTGTCCCGGTTCAGAGATGCCCTGTTGCATATTGTCAACTTTTGTGTACACAAAGCTTTCGTATGCTTCGGTGACCTTCCATGATCTTGTTTTCCTTTCTCACAAGAATACAAGATATGTCTGAACTAAGTTTTTATAGAGACGATTACTGTCTGATAATTCAAAATCGAAAAAAAAACCGAACGTGTCTGTTTTGTGAAGCTTCTCTAAGATCTCTTAGCAGTTTAATTATGTTTTGGACTAATACAAAAAATATAAAGGAAACGTATTGCTTTTATTGCAATGACCTTCGTGGCGTAGTGGTTTACGCACGTCGGATCATCTGTGGAGGCCACAGGTTCAATTACCGCCACGCGTGGTGTTTATGTATATGTATTTACTTACTAAAGTATATAAGTAGTATATCAGTTATCTAGTACCCATAACACGTATTACTTTGGGACTAGATTGACGCTGAGTAAACACTTTTTGAAATTCAGATATGCTCGTAATAATAATAATTTATAATAAAAAAAACATGCAGGGCAATCTTTGGAGACTGTCGATAGAAGTGAAAACTAAGTAACTTGTGAATTAAATTGTATCGTCGAGCTATTAGATTATTATTTTCGGTTTATAAAGAAGTGTTTATGATCAAGGATTAAAGTTTGATTGGTCACTAACACTTCTTTACAAACCAAAAATTGTTCACACAAAGAGTGCTCAACGCGCCTAAAGAAGTTTCCACTTCAAAAACTCAACTGTATTTCATTGCAATAAAGTCACTTTATAAAATAAACCTTATGTCATTATTAATAAGGTTGGTATTACTAGACCAAAACTCCGTCTTACGAATTTTCGATCAGGACAAGTGACCTGACGTGAGTTTAATATTTTTTACCCACCACAAAAAGTGCACAACGCCGCTAAAGAAGTTTTCACTTCAAAAAACTAAATTTACAAAGAGTAGAAGTTGCAAGAAACTCCCCAGCAACACGTCTTATTTTTAATATACATTTTATTTAATTTCATATGAGTATTTTTAACACGCTTTTAATAGCTTGGTATGTATTTATGTAACGGAATCTTTGATCGTAATTTTCACCCCTTTCAAAACGACGGATTGATTTGAAACTTATCAAAGGCCGATTACAATGCAATAATCGGTATAGTTTGTATCATTAACCTTACCAGGATCATCAGGATTAATGAATTTTCGGACCGGTTCCCGTCCGATCACCGAAGTTAAGCACTGTCGGGCGCGGTCAGTACTTGGATGGGTGACCGCCTGGGAACACCGCGTGACGGTGGCTTTTTGCTCTTACACGCTTTATATTTACTTGACCTGCATGTAAAGGAAGTTTTCGAATTTTCTAATTTCAGAAATCATGTTAACATTTAAATTCATGTACTAGTATAACTTGATGTTTTAATTAATGACAGGAAATAATTTCTATGTTAATTAATAAAATAATATTGTACACCCTAAGGGGTAAACTGTTGAGACAATTTAATGTAAACCATCTTTGTATGTATGTTCACAGTTCGGACAATAAAAGTATCTTGTAATCTCAAAAAAATGTGCTCAATGTACAACAAGCTCAGAATACCTAGAAAGTAAAGTGTAAATTGACTAAGTTTATTTTTTATTGAAAATGTTCCCCTCATAGACTTCCCTTACATTGTTGTATAGCAATAATATACTGAAGCTAGAACAAATATTAAAGAAAGTACAAAATATATATAGGACAACACGTTTGAAAACCGTTACATGTAGTTATGGCTCATGTTTTGAATGACAATGGGGAATTACGCGATCACTCAGACATACAAGTCTTGGAAGCTCAATTGTTTATATTTACGTGGGAATTACTGTCGTTTATTTGAAGCAATTTTACAAGTAAGCCCATATTATTTTATAAGTTTTCGTAAACATCAAACAATATGATGCAAAAACACTTTTTTAATATATCGTAGACCATTTTAATCAAACGTTTTTAAAATGTTTGCAACGCTGAAGGCACCGCGAGCACGCTGCTATCCCATAGGGATACAGGAACTTGGGTCCCTAATGCCAAACCGGAGGGTTTTGGTCAAATTCTTCATTGCTGAAGGTCTTGTCCTTCAAAATCAACCGTGTCCTGTCTCGTAAGCTGTTTCCACTTCATCAGGTCTTTGACTTGTAATCTCTCGTAATACTTTTGATCTGATATTTATTTATAAAAAGAAAAGTATTTATGTATATGAGTTGTCTAGTACCCATAACACAAGTGCTGTGTAACTTAGTTTGGGACTAGATGACGTTTTGTGAAATGTCTCAATATATTTATTTATTTAAGGGTAGTGCCAGGGTTGTTTTATTGCCTTTTACGACAGGCCAACTCCGGTCGCAGTTTTCAGTATTCTTTCTCCGCCCCTGCACGGGTGAAGGGCTGCTCACATTGTTTTATAACTTAGCTTTTCGTATACATTAAAATAATACAACGTAAAACACCTTTTTAAAATAATTTTAACTAAAGTTTTTAGCCAGAACATTTTTAAAGTTGCTTCCAAAAATTTCACACAGTGCTCCAATTGTAATAAAAATACTAGCACTATTTACCTACATTTAGGAAATACTTTTAAATTTATCTTGTTAGACTTTTGAGTTTAATTTTTATTGTGTGGGAAAAAGTGTGATGTATTAATATATTATTATATGTAGGTAGGCAGTTTTTATAATAAAACAATATGCGCGAGACACGTTGTTTACTTGCTCCCGTGTTAAATACATTATACTGGCGACGAATTGGAAAATAACGGATAATAGTGCGTGTAATCATCATGTCGATCGGGAAAATAAATGAGTTCGACGTAAAAATGGGAGTGTGGACGTTGTACGCGGATCGACTTGAAATGTATTTCAAGGTCAACGGCATCAAAGATGATTTAAAATTGCCTACAATGATCGCCGTCATGGGGGATGAAGCGTACGAACTTCTGGTAAACCTCGCCAGCCCTCGGAAGCCATCGGAGTTGAGCTACAATGAGGCATCGGAGCTCCTACGTAATCATCTGCAACCGAGTCCGTCGGTACTCGCTGAGAGGTTCCGTTTTCGACAGCGGCGACAAGCTACCGACGAATGTGTAAATAACTATGTTGCAGAGCTGAAGAAACTGGCGCGAAACTGTAATTTTAAGGAGGGACTAACTGAAAACCTTCGGGACCAGTTTGTTTGTGGGTTGAGGAATGACGTCATTCGCCAACGGTTATTCGCGGAAGATGAAAATTTGAATTTCACAAAAGCCGTTAAGATAGCTATGTCCTTGGAAGCTGCGGAACGAGATGCAGCAGCTGTGGTGGTGAAGAATGTGTTCGAGAGTACAGAACTTCACGCAGTTAGGGAGGTGCGAGGTCGTCGCACGTTCCAGCAACGAGGCGGTAGCCGTGGCCCGAGCAGCACACGACAGGCGGCGGAACAAGCCACATCGAAGTCAGCATTCGGCGGCTGTGAAGGCTGCGGATCGACGAGGCACAACTACGGGAGCTGTAGGTACCGTGACTTCGTTTGTAGCCGTTGCAAACGACAAGGTCATCTCCGTCGGGTATGTCCAGGTCCGGGGCTAAAGGGAACCATGCGGAAGCACTCGGACAGGAGTTTTAATTTTGGTTCGCTCGAGGAGCCTTATGAATGTGAACAGCACTCAGATGACAGTATAATCGAGTTGCACCAACTTTGTCTTGGTGATTACAAGGCGGTGAGTTTACCTATATCTATTGATGGTAGAATTATACCCATGGAGATAGACACTGGTACGCCTATATCTTGCATCAGTAAAATAACTTACAATAAATATTTTAAAAATAAGAAAATAATTCCCCATAAGCTTAGTTTAAGATTTTATGACGGTTCTGTCATTAGACCCCTAGGATATATAAAATGTTCTGTCTCGTATCAGGGAAATGTCAAAAATTTAGAGTTATTTGTAATAAATGGCGGAACTACTTCTTTGATTGGGAGACAGTGGCTCTCTAAATTGTGTATACCTTTATATAACTTGTATAATAGTAATTCTGTATCGCCTGTGAATAAGTTTGTTAATGGCTCGGTTGATTGTAATTTATATAAATTGTTAATTAGTTATAAGCAGCTGTTCGACGGTGGCTTGGGGAGGTTCACGGGGGGCAAGGCGACGTTACGGGTGCGCGGGGACGCGACGCCCGTGTTCAGCCGTGCGCGGCCCCTGCCATTTGCATTGCGCGCGCGCGTCGACGCGGAGTTAGATGCGATGCTGCGCGCCGGCGTCATCGAGCCAGTTGAGTGCTCCGACTGGGCCTCACCGTTGGTTCCCGTGAATAAGACGGACGGTACTCTCAGACTTTGTGTAGACTACAAGTCAACTCTGAACCCAGCCTTAATTGTTGACAGATACCCACTGCCTAGGTTTGAGGATGCGTTAATTACTTTACAAGGGGCTCATTTCTTTAGCAAAATTGACTTGTCGCAGTCTTATAATCAAATAGAGCTTGATGAATCCAAACAATTCACTACTATTAACACGCATCGAGGTCTTTTTCGTTATAATCGCTTAGTGTTCGGTCTCTCATCGAGCCCGGGAATTTTCCAAAGAATTATGACTAAACTTTTAGGCGATATTCCTTGTGTTGCTGTTTTTAGTGATGACGTAATAATCGGAACTAAAACGGAAGCTGATCATTTCAGGACCTTAGAGGTCGTTTTCCGGCGTTTAGTAGAGAACGGGCTTAAACTAAAAAAATCTAAATGTGTCTTTTTTGTAGAGGAAGTTAAGTACTTAGGACACATTGTATCTAGGAAGGGTGTGAAGGCGGACCCCGAGAAAGTTGAAGCGGTTAAAAATATGCCTAGGCCACAAAACATTTCGGAGTTGCGCTCCTTCCTAGGGTTAGTTAATTTCTTTTCTAAATTCACAGATAAGTTTTCCCAACGTTTATTGCCTTTATATGCACTTTTAAAAAAACATGTTAAATGGAATTGGACGTCGGCTTGCGAGCATGCCTTCAGAGAAATAAAAAAATCGCTACTGGGCTCGGAGGTGCTGGCGCATTACGATCCTGACAAGCCATTGGTAGTAACATGCGACGCGAGTGCGGCCGGCGTCGGCGGGGTGCTGTCACAGCCGGCGGGGCGCGCGGGGGCGGGCGAGCGGCCCATTGCGTTTATCTCTCGTACGCTAACAGCGGCCGAGAAAAACTATTCCCAAATTCATAGGGAGGCTTTAGCAATAATTTTTTGTATGAAAAAGTTTCATCAGTACATCTATGGCAGACGTTTTATTCTACGAACTGATCATAAGCCTCTCGTATCGATTTTCGGTCCGTATAAGGAGATACCGACTATGACTGCGAGTCGTATGCAAAGGTGGGCGATTATTCTTTCCGCGTATACGTACGATATAGAATATGTGCACACGGATCGCAACAGTGCAGATAGTTTATCGCGTATGCCGCTAAGAAAATCAGTGTTATGCAATAATCCTGAACAAACGCACCTGCATTTTGCTCAAGAGGCATTATTATTAGATTATAACGAAATTAAAAGCGAAACTCAAAGGGATCCGATCTTGAGTAGGGTGTTGTCTTATATCAGAGACGGGTGGCCGGAGGATTGTCAACTGGATACAATCAGACCTTATCAAAACAGGAAAACTGAATTATACGAAGAGTTAGGGTGTATCATGTGGGGTCACAGGGTCGTGATACCTGAAAAATGTAGGGAACGCGTTTTAAGGCTTATACACGAACCTCATATGGGCATAGTTAAGTCCAAGGCATTGGCCAGAAGTTACGCATGGTGGCCCGGGATCGATGAGGCCATAGAGAATATGTGTAGGTCGTGTACGGTGTGTGTGTCGCAAGCAGATGCGCCTCCGCGACAGGCGCCGTGTCCATGGCCGTGGCCTTCCAGGCCTTGGACTCGTCTCCATCTGGACTTTTTGGGTCCTGTTTTTGGGAAAACATACTTAGTAGTCGTAGATGCCACGTCCAAGTGGCTAGAAATTTTTTGCGTGCCTAGTACGGCGGCAACGAGTACAATAGATAAATTAGATGAACTGTGGAGCAGGTGGGGTTTGCCACGACAAATAGTCACAGACAACGGTCCTCCCTTCACCAGCCAGGAATTTCAGGTGTTTGTGAGCAAAAACGGAATACAACACATTTTCACGGCACCTTATCATCCCTCGTCTAACGGTGCTGCGGAAAATGCGGTCAAGACGTTAAAACGTGTGATTAAAAAGGCTAACTTTGAAAAGGCGAATGTGAGTAGGGCACTGAATACGTTTTTGTTACACTATAGAAGTACGCCACATGCGTCTACTGGGGAAAGCCCGGCGGTCTTAATGTTAGGAAGACGTTTGAGAACTCGATTAGACGCCTTGAAGCCCGATAGGGAAAATCGAATGAGTCAAATACAACAACGCCAGGTTGACTATGCTGGAGGTGCGTCTAGACAATTCGAGAAGGGTGAGTCAGTGTGGTATCGGCAATATTTGAAAGGAGAGAAGTGGCTCCCAGGGACAGTCGGGGAAGCAATGGGTCCCTCGAACTTCCAAGTAATTGGAGATGGGGGTAAGCCGGTCCATAGGCATGTCGATCAATTAAAGCGTAGATCTAGGGTTTCGTCTGCTCTTACTGGTCCAGAGTCTGAGGGTAATATAGTGTCAGTAGAAAGCAATGACAGGGAAACATCTCAGGTTAAGATTCTGCCCGACCAGTCACAGGCAGAGCCACCTAAGGAATCTTCTACTGCAGATTCTGAGTCGGAGTCTGAACCCTGTGAACTTTCTCCACAGCCATCAACACCGCGCCCGGGGTCTCGGCCGATTAGGAAATGTAGGCTACAAAATCCAATTTATAAGTATTGAGATAATGTTTGTGTGTTATTTTAATTATTATTTATTAATGTGATTTAGTTAAGTTTAGTATTAAGTTATTAGAATGTAAGTATATATTTATGTATGTGTTAAAATAAGTTTGGAGGATTGTGATGTATTAATATATTATTATATGTAGGTAGGCAGTTTTTATAATAAAACAATATGCGCGAGACACGTTGTTTACTTGCTCCCGTGTTAAATACATTATAAAAAGTTTTTTATGTTTGCATGAGAACTCCTTCCTTTATATCACAAACATAATTTTCTACGGCCAGCGTGATACGACAGTAGAATATTTAAAATAAAAATTATAGAACGCGCAACACCAAATGTCAGTTCATTTTTGAAAATTATATTGAAACGTGTTTGTGTTTTTTAGTAGAATTACTTTTAATTTAATTATATAAATTAACTACTAAATATATATTTTACTGTATTGCCCTAAAAGATTATTATTTTTATTGTAATATATATCACATATTTAATGTTAGCGCCACTTTTGTCAAAACTTTTGTCTTTTCTATTCTATAAATTATAATATAGTCATATAATACACCTATTGATGTGTATACATGATATTATTTTCCTATGCTTATAAATTAATTAATTAGTAATTCAAATAATTTGATAAATAATAAACTGGTAAATTTATCAGCCGCTATATACTTACTTGGACGAAGCATTTCAAATTTGTAAAAATAATTAACTGTATACCTAGTCAGGTCATAAATTCTGTCACATGTTTAATGTAAAATAATTGTAACAAGTTTATTAATTATGTAACCATTCATATACCAAAATGAACTTAACAAAACATAGATTCTTATGACATTAAAGTTTATTCAAAATGACCTCCGTGATTTTGAATACAAGCCTTCAATCTGCGCGGCCAGTTGTCTATCGCAGCACGAACGAGGTCCATGTCAATATCGGCGGCTGCCTTAATCAAGGATGTCTTGAGTGACTCCAAATTGGGATGAGACTTTGAGCACGCCTTTTCCTCCAAGTTTTGCCATATCTTGTAATCTAACGGATTCAAATCTGGACTGGAGGAGGGCCAGTCTTCGTGCCGGATGAAGTCGATTTCACGCGCCGCCAGCCAGTCTTGTGTGCTCTTCGCTCTATGAGCTGGCGCCGAATCTTGTTGGAATACCCAGTGCCTGTTATTGAACATGGTATGAGAAACAGGTTCCACAAGGTTCGTCAGGACTGTATTTTGATACACAACAGCATTCGTTTTTACACCTTTCTCACAAAGATGTACCTCTGTTAAGCCCCAATAAGAAACTCCCAACCATACCATGAGCGAGGATGGAAAATGACCTCGTTGGACACGCGGAATACGGTTGCTCGCTTCTTCACTACTGTGTGCGTACACCTTATCATTTTGTTTGTTGTAGCTCTCTTCTACGGTAAACATTTTTTCATCCGAAAAAAGAATTTCCCGATATTTTTTTCCCGCGTACCGCTTCAACAAAGCGCGGCATCTCTTCAGTCTCAGGTCCATTAGACGAGCATTCAAACGATGTCCTGTTTTTCTTCGATATGCCCGAAGCCCTAAGTCTTCATTTAACACCCTTTTCACCGTGGTTCTGCTTAACCCCATCTGAAGGGCCAACAGTTTCTGCTTACGTTTGGGATTTCTTTGAATTCGTGCCTTCACAGCTTTTATCACTGCTGTAGTCCTAACAGACCGAGGGCGACCACTTCTTGACCTGTCATCTACACTAGAGTCTTCATTGTATCGTTTGATGGTACGATAAACGAATCTTTTGGTAATATTCAAATTTTTCAGTATGTTAAAAATTTGTATTGGCGCGTAACCGCAACGATGCAACGCAATAACTGCAACACGGTCTTCTTTAAGCGTCCACTCCATATTTAAAAATGAGTAAAATTCTAAAAGTTATACATTTTTATTTTCATGAACAATTCGAAATTCTAATTCAATAAACTTTTTTGTGGCCAGCATTCTAAAAGAAAAGTTTTTACTGTGTGTCAATACTTATGACCTGACTAGGTATATAACGGTCGTTATATAAAAACATTTTGATTTACGAATCCAAATTTAAATGCGATTCTTTTAAAATAAAATTGATGCATTTAGCGCCATTTGATATATTTTTGGAAAGGGTTATTAAAGAAAACAAGATTACTGTGGTTGTCTTGTACTAAGTTATAGGGAGCGGTCTTTTTTATATTTATTTATCTTCACAACATTTGCTCTGTATCAGCAAAGATCACAAACTGGACAGTCACGAGTAGACACAACTACAAATTCGCAACAGAAAATCTTAGTACAAGAAATATATCTGCTAGGATTTTATTGTGTGTTACAAAACAAAACATTTTGGAATAAAATACACACTGTACCCCTACTCAGTCTTCACTCCCTACATATCTAAGCCACGCAAACCTTTTCGGTAAGTATTATTTTCAAGCATCAAAATATTATTTTTACTAAAATAATATTTTAACATCCATAAGAAAGAACAATAATACAGTTAGCAACTCACTTCACAAAAGTGTACGTTTTTTTTATTATTACGGAACAGTAGAGACTGACGGTCAACTTGACTTGATACTATCTGATATGATTGATTAGTTATTGTAAACTTCTATGATGTAACCATTAAAACACCTGAGTCATAGTCCAAATGACAAAAGTTTATTCCGATGTTAGTAAACAAACTTAAACATTAAAATTAGTTCATAATTACTGCAAGATTGGATAACTGCGTAAACATATCAAGATTTGTCCATCACTAACACTATTTACATAACTCACTAGCTGACCTGAAAAATGTTGTTTTTCCACAAAAAGTAACCTATGTCTTTTTCCAAGTTCAATATAGCTTTATTCCGAAATTCATCAAAAGTGGTTCAGCGGTTTAGGCGCGAAAATCTAAAAAACAGACAGTAACTTTGACATTTTTAATATTAGTATGGATAGTATGGATGCCAAATTCTGTTCATCCTGTCGTAAAAGACGACAAAACAACCCTAGCTGCGTGGTAGGGCCTCATGCCCATCTGGATGGGCCACCTTTATCTTATCTTATCTTATTTTGGAGCCGAGAGTTATCTCGGACACTTCGACCCAATGGGATCTTTTGTGTTTCCCTAGATAGCAATCACTCCTCTCCAATCTCATTGAAGATTTGCTTCATGAGCCTAACAATGAGATATGGAGATAGGAGCCTGTAGTCTTCCGGTGTCGGATATCCTACCCCCAAAAGATTCATTCGCTTCCTGGCCAATGCATCGCATGTACACAGTAGGTGTTCCATGCGTTCTGTATGTTCCCCACACAACCTGCACATAGGTGTCGCGGTTAGAACCATCTTCATGAGCATGTTGTTGGTTCCAAAGTGCCCAGTAAAGGCCCCAAGCAAGTAGCGTATTTGCCCCCTGCTCATGTTCCAGATGGATCCTCGTGCTTTGTACGTGGATCCCAAAAATTTTTTGGGCCACCGTTGGTGTTAAGTGTGCCGGCGTAATAACCTTGGTTGTGTTCCGGTATTAGTGACTAAGGTTCCTGTACCCTTATGGAACAGCAGCGTATTCGCAGCGCCCGTAGCGTCGCAAACATCTATAGGCGACGGGAACTGCTTAATATTAAGTGGGTCGTCAGCCTGTTTGTTGTTTTTCAGCAACAAGTCAATTAGAGCATAGTTTTCTTTAAAATTGGAAGTGTAGGCAATATTCTAAGTATATCAATCGACACGTCAAACTTGTGTTTTTTTGTTCTTTTGATAAGTGACTCATTTTGTTAGGTTCATTCTCCGATTTAGTATGTTTATTGACAAAAGTGGTTTGGCTTGTTTTCCGAACTCATTTGTCTTCTTTGTAACAAAAGTATTGCTAACTTTGTGTGTAAAGATTATTATTATATCCAAACTTTACTGGGTTATACGAATCTCCCCTAACCCACTCCTCTCGCAGCTGCCGATGTTTTTTTTTTCAGAAACGGGCTGCTTTTATCTTCTGATACGGCCAGAACTGTTCTTTTGATTATTGTTATGGTGGGGTGTATTTTTTTCGACTACTATTTTTTGTGCTCATCTGTATCATTTTTTCTCCTTTATTATAAATTTTATATTAATTTTTTTTGTGATATTTCTAATATATATTATTACTTATATCTAATACAGTTACTAATTTGTGTATTTTTACATTTGAATTCTATTGTATTTATACATTTTCGTTTTTATTCTTTTTTTTCTTCTATTTTATTTATTTGCATATCTATTTTGCGAACATTCTTACAATTTAGTATCTCCTTTATTTTATATAATAGCTACAGCTTAAATAAGGCTACATATATTTAATTACATTTGACAAAGTCTTGTTTGGTTTCTTTTGATCGGAACTTTGGAGAATTTGAGGTAGAACCGCTTCAGGTGCGGCCTGGTGTTTTCATCCCCATTACCGTGGAGTTAGTAACTTCATCACGCCAATGTTGGGTTCAGGGACTTCAATAATCTAGCTGGAATATTGAGGGGTGCTCAGCTCTGGTCCAACACGCGGGAAAACGTCACCAAGACAAGAACAGAGCAGTCTCTGTGCATACAAACTTTTATCCTTAATTGAAATCGAACTACTGTATTACACCTTCGTAACTAATTGGCCATGCTATTAGACAACGTACATTCTAATTTAAATACGAATATCAGACAACTCGTTATAGCAATAAATCAGAAACACCGTCTAAATGTAACCTTATCTTCGGAATACGAGGAAGTGACGCGAAAGTAGGGCAGGCCTTATCTAGTACATTTCCAGTCAGGACCTAAATCATTGGGAGAAAGGCCTCGCTGTTAGAAAGGTATCGTAACTTGGACTATTTATATCCCCAGTACAGCTATATAGTTAATTGAGTGTCCTATCAAGCAGGTCGTAAAAGCCAACATAAGAATTTACTCGTATCGCTTTCGAAAGAAAGAAAATATTTTAGGACAATAAATATTACAATATTACAATAATTTTGCATGAGAACTCATTCCTTTACATTACAGACGTAATTATCATGGCCAGCTTGATACGATAATAAAATATTTAATATATTATGAACGCGCATCATACGAGTAAATGTCAGTTTGTTTTTGTATATATTAAAAATATGATCGTCTTTTGAATAGAATTTGTTTTAATTTAATTATATAAATTAACTACTAAATATACCTTTTATTTATTATATCGTTCCACCTTATATAAAAATAATAAAAAAGAAATTATATCCCAGACACCATGCTGGTCTCATCGATATTCTTCCGTTTGGCCCTAGTAGGAAATGTCACAGATGATAAAACATTTCTTGCATTCGTAGCTTCTAAGCTGGAAGTACACATTGTTACTTCCGGGCCTAATTCCCACAGTGTTGTTAAGCAGGTTATGGGCCTCTACTTTTTTATTGCTGTAGGACAGCAGACAGGCTGACGGCCCGCTTAGAATTTAACAGTTACCATCGCCTATGGGTGTTTTTGCAACGCCAGTGGCATCGCGAACACGCTGCTGAGGCCCTACCACATAGCTAGGGTGGGTTGTTTTCTCGCCTTTTACGACAGGCCGACCCCGGCCGCAGATGTTAGTATTCTTTCTCCGCCCCTGCTCGGACTTAGCACTACCCCGGCATAAACCCAGGGGAGAACGAACTCCAGGCACTCGAACTGCGGGACCGCACATTCGGTGTGGCACCAACGCAGTTTTAAAGTGGCCCTTCTTGGCTTGGTGGGTCAATTAAGTATTATAGAGCAAAACTCTGTAGTTACTGTAAGTCTTTACTTGCCATTTCTGTAGCAATTTAATTGCCAATTGAATCTTAAGTTTTGTTTCGAAGCTTAACATAAATTATCACAGTATTTTATTTACCTGGTAAATTTTTTATTTAAAATACGGAATATCAGATTATATGCTTTAAACACGAAACGCTGAAACTACAAGTGTTAACTTAGATCAAGCCTTAGAAGACTAGACATGTACATTAAGTTGAACTGTTTGATAGTTGAGTGTCTTTTTAAATTGGAAAACCTATTTTGACGTTTATAAGAAACATGTTTGGTTACGAGGCAATGATTTGGCGACGGTTTGTCGGCGCTACAAGGACACTAAAATCAACCCTACTAAGGTCCTTGGGTTTGAGTTCAAGTAATATAATGTAGCGAGTAATATTGTTACAATAGCGAGGCGGGTATTCCCCGTCCATCCCCGTGTCTTTGTGTCAGCTCGTTGGATGTTCTACCGCGCTTTCAGTGACACACACTCTACGGCCTAGAGCTCTGGTGAAGCCCTATGTGAGTCATGCAGCTCGGTCATCGGGAAGTCGTTACCCCAATTGGAGGCCCTTAAGTTCTCCTAGAAAATGTTGTGGGGAAAAAGACATAAGTGAGACCGGTGAGGTGGCTGGTTCAATTTCATAAGTTACCTTTAGTGTTTGATCGCCACTTAATACGAAATATTAGCACGATCTGCAAATTGTCCTGTTCGAGGTGTAGTGCCCGTAAATTTTATGATTGTAAATTTTTTTATGAAGGCGCGTGGGAGACAACCATTTAATTTTCTTTTTACACAATTGAGTTTTGAAAATAAGTGTTTGGTGAATGTTTGTCTTTATTGAGACCTTTGAACACTTTGAGTTGACTTACGTATTAGCTATCCAACGTGTAAAGCAATCAGTCGGATTTCATGCCAGTCAAACAGGTTATTTTTAAATAAAAATCCGGCTATTCATTGAAAATGTCATAGAAAAATTACATTATACATTAAAAGTATATTATAACTTATTTATTTATTTATTATATGATTATAACAAGAATATAACGTCCACTCATCATCCGTGTCATCTGGTGATGACACCTCGTTACGGGTGTAACGAGGACTCGATGGAACGGCTGATTGTGCAAGGGAAAGTCGAGGGCAAAAGATCTCGCGGGCGTTCTCCAACACGGTGGACCGACCTCATCAAATCTGGGATGCACTCCGGTATCAATGATTGCTCTCACTCTGCCGGGCATCGATGTGAATGGCGGCGCATTGCAAAAATAGCGGTGGCGCAGAAATTGACCGACGCATGACTACGACCACTCTGTCAAGAGTGCACGAATAAGAAGAAGAACGTCTACTCCTAAGAGGAAACGAACAGACACATCCGCTATATAAGGCGGATTGGCGGGTTACACGTGCCAATGATCTTCGTACACAGTTTCCTCATAATGACATTCTTCACCGTCGGTACATGTCAATTGTGGTATAACATTCACATTAAGTTTTTTTTTATTGCAACAGGATAGCAGACAGGCTTACCGCCCACTTAGAATTGAGCAGGTACCGTTGCCTATAGGTGTTTGCAACGCCAGTGGCATCGCGAACACACTCCGGTCCCATAAGGGTACAGGAACTTGGTTCACTAATGCCAGAACACAACTATAGCGGCATACTTAAAACCAAAGGTGGTCGCCATCTAGACGGGCTTGAGGCCCTACCACGGCCGCAGGGGTCAGTATTCTTTCTCCGCCCCTGCATGGATAAAAATAAAACTGGTAATAACTGCTGAAGAGGTAAACGGTATTGAAAGTAAAATGAACTCCAAAAGCTGTAACCTATATATTTACAAAATAAGTAACCGCTTGTTTTAACCGCTCCCCGCTGTCATTGTCACCACATCTTGCATCCCAACACTTTACAATGTCTGATTTTTATCGTTCATAGCTTTACGAGTTATAAACTTTAGTGTTGGACCCTTGTTTTATTGGTCCTTTGGTACCCAAACTTGTAAGTGCGCTCTGAATAATGAAAAGGATTGCCTAATAGGGATATTTCGCTAGGGAAATAGCTCATCTATATAGACGTAGAGTATTTTCCTTCATATTATTTTATTTATTTATTTTATTTATTATTTGTACACAGCATTGATTACACACATAAAAGTTAACGACAGAGTACATGTACATAGGCGTGATTAACCTTAAAAGAGTATTCTTCCAGCAAACCTAATGTTGGAGATTGGAAAGAATAAGGAGGCAGGGTTGTGCACACATACTCTGACAAAACTATAAAAATTCAATATTAAATATAATATATAATAATAATGTAAATATAATTAATGTATAAACACACACACGCACTAAAATATACATACATATATAACAAGAAATTAAAGTTATGATATGTCATCATCATCATCATCATCTCAGCGATGAATCCCGGTTGCAGCCCGAACTCTCGCTTCGGCGCCCGGGGTCCGCTTTCCGACTTTTTCTTCTCCACTTCGCACGGTTTTCAGCATCCCTGGTAGTGAGACCATTGGCACGCATATCACCCTTTACGACGTCAAGCCAGCACTTTTTGGGTCTACCCCTCCTGCCGGGGCCCGGCGGAAGCGGCATGGCCAGACATTTGTTTCCCACGTAAGCATCCGGTTGCCGTAAAACGTGGCCGTACCATTGGAGCCGACACTCTTGCAATTCATCCGCAATGTCATATCAAAGTTATGATATGTATTAAGATATTAATTATTCGTATTATTTTATTTTTGATATCTTTTTTTATTCCTGTAGGACAGCAGACAGGCTGACGGCCCGCTTAGGATTTAGCAGTTACCGTCGCCTATAGGTGTTTGCAACGCCAGTGGCATCGCGAACACGCGGCTGTCCCATAAAGGTACAGGAACTTGGGTCACTAATGCCGGAACACAACACAAGGTTATTATGGCGGCATACTTAAGACCAAAGGTGGTCACTATCCAGACGGGCTTCAGGCCCTACCACGTAGCTCTAGGGTGGGTTGTTTTGTCGCCTTTTAAGATAGGCCGACCCCGGCCACAGAGGTTAGTATTCTTTCTCCGCCCCTGCACGGATAAAATTAAATTGAGGTCCAAAAAGCAATACTTAAATGCAACCAGGATCAACTATTTCGACAATCGACGACCTACTTGACGCGACGACTTTTTCACGTCTGAATTCTTGCGGGAATCACGGGTTCACGGGTTTATATATGTATAATATATTTATATATAATACTCGTATGTAAAATTTACGTAAAGTATATAAGTTGTCAAGTACCCATAAGATAATAGCTTGCGCATGTGTTATAGGTACTAGACGATAAAGATGATTTGTGTTTCCAAATGAATTTGGGACAAGATGGCGCTGTATATTTATTCATCGAAATGATAAATATATTATGAGTAAGATTTGTTTACATTGTTTCAGATTTGAAGATGGTGCTGCCAGGGTTTCTCTTTGCTGTTATTTTGCAGCTAACATATACGGTAATTATATTTATCATATATATAGCTGGGGGTTTTAGTTATCAAAATAATACGCTAGATCACAGGGTGGGGCATAGGTATTAGTCACGTAATCAAGATACTCTAAAGGAAATTTCGCAGTTTTTGAGCTACAGGGCGCGTTTAGCACTTTTAAAACCGCTTTTAAGACCTCACAGGTTACAATGCCGCGTATATACTCGGACGTCGGCTGATTGAAAATAAAGACATTATAGTTTCTGCGTGAAAAAATGCTTCAAAATCGTATTTATGAATTATTATGTAAAAATAACGGGAAAGGGCTCTTCTGATATACTACTGATTGATACCAAGAGGAGGAAGGGGATAAACATGGTCAAAATGTGCTATGGGTAACGTTCAGCTAGCTGTTACACCACGGTGGTTGTCGTACTTTTGTCTTTCGACAATAAATAAAAGTTCCACTCGGTATTCTCTATTTATTTTTTTCTTGCCGAAGAAAAGCAGACAGGCTGACGGCCTCCTTAATAGTAAGTAGTAACCGTGACCTATGAATGTTTGCGAAGCTAGAGAGCTGCGAACTCCGCACAGTCCGCACAGTGGTACTGAAACCTGGGTCACTAATGTCAAAACACAACACAAGGTTATTATGGCGGCATACTTATACACCATGGTGGCCATCCATACAGGCTTGGCCCCTACCACAAACAAAAAAACAATCTAACATATTCACCTAATAAGCACCGAAATATGTAAGTAACAAAACTTGTAGTCTATTTGGTTAAAATACATGTTTTTTGTTACTGCAATATGTAAAAGTAGCGAAAAGTGAAATTGACACTATGTACCGAAGTAAATCAATTGTTGACTTTTGTTAACGTTGAGACGGCCGCTAATATTAGCATTTATGATTTATTCATTTGTTTCCATATTGTAAGTTGACATTATCTTAGTAACTTATGTTACGCCTTATAGCTTAGGGTGTGTTTGCGATTAAGGCCTGGAGCCTTGAGCCGTCTGTAAGTATCACCGAATGGTTCCAAGCGGAAGAATAGCGCCGGTTATAGTTAGCTGGCACAATGTTGAGCTTGGATCCATGTTTGGACATATTATATGTATTATTATGTATAAGTGTTGTTATGTCCCAAATAAAAAAAAAAACTTTCCTTCTAAAACGCTAATATATCCCCAAATGCTACCCAAAATGTCAACTTCAAATCTAAGCGTCAATGTCACTGTGACATACGAGGGAGCGGGACGCGCAGTTGGTGCGGACCCTCCTCGCCGACGATGATGCCATGACCCTTGTTTCAACCGAATCACCGAGGACACAAGCCGTGATCCCAAGAACACAAATGCAAAAATCTGACAACGACTATAATCCAGACTGTTATTATTACTAGCTGTCTTTATCCCGTTTGGGTCGCCGCTGGCCATCATATCTCCGCATACCGCAAGCGTACCGAAGTACATTGTCCGATAGGCCACGGTGGTCGTCAAATCAATTGATTAATAGTGGGTAAAACACTGGTGATCTCGATTATCTCTTCTAAATTTTTCTGACGGTGTTCTTCGCCGTAATGGTACGTAATTAAGTAATTAGGGGAGAAAATCTACCAACGCGGTCCATGCCATCGTGGAAATCGAACCCGCTACCTTTATGTTGATATCAGATTGTAATACCATTCGATGACCATTACCACTTTACCTTTAAATCACTATTTATCAAATTTTTTTTTTCAATCTTTTGTCCTATAATCGAATTACAATAGTAATTTATTTGTTTTCGCTTCATTGGTCGTGTTTCGTCCAGTTGGCTGACCTTAATGTGTTTTTGTTCTACTCCAATTAATTGGATACTAATTGTTATTTTTACGACACATTCATCATTATTAAAAGTATTTATTTGAAACTTACTCTAGGACCCTAAAGCGGCTCTCGTTGTTTTTATAGAATACTAGCTGGCCCGGCAAACGTTGTTTAAGCCATATAAGTTTAAAAAAAGTAGCCTATGTCCTTCTTCAAGGTCCAATCTATCTTTATACCGAAATTCATCAAAATTAGTTCAGAGGTTTAGGCATAAAAACGTGACAGACAGACAGACAGAATTACTTTCATATTTATAATATTAGTCTTTCTCTATCCGTGCAAGAACGAGGAAAGAATACTGACCTCTGCGACTAGGGCCGGCCTGTCGTAAAAGGCGACTAAACAACCCACCAAAGTGGTAGGGCCTCAAGCACAGGCTTGACCAAAGGTGGTCGCAATCCGGACAGCTGGATTGCGACCACCTTTGGTCATAAGTATGCCGCCATAATAGTGTTGTGTTTCGGCATTAGTGACCTAAGTTCCTGTACCCTTATGGGACAACAGTGTGTTCGAGTTATCACTGGCGTTACAAACACCCATAGGCGACGGTAACTGCTAAATTCCAAGTGGTCCGCCAGCCTGTCTGCTGTCCTACAGCCATAAAAAAAAATAGTATGGATTATATTTACCTCGAAACCGCTACCTCTGGGTGTTAGAATAGCAAAATAACTTGCCATTTTTCAAAACTAGGTTAAAGATTAAAGTTATAAATTGCATTTTCACTAGTATGTTTTTTTTAAATTACTGTTACTTGATTTTTGTTTTTGGTTATTTTATCGTGAATCACTTTTTAGTAGTGGGAAAGGAGGTATATTCAGGGGGAAGGAGGTCGGTTGCAGGGAAGAGAGGATGAGGCTTAGGTTTTCGTCAAATTATTTAAAGGAAATATCGCGCTTTTTCGAGCTATATTTAAATATGGCGCGCAGTGTTTAGCGCTTTTAAAACTCACAGATGGCAACACTATGTCAGTGTTTCTATCTGTGAGACATTGTCTATCCATACGGGATGTCAGCTGATTGCAAACTACAAATATTATAACAGTTTGTAGTGCAGTACAATTGTCAAGCAAAGCGGCGAGAGTGAGCCAAAATGGTTTTATTTATGAATTACTATGAGAAGACTAGAGTTTCTTCTCCTAAATTACAAATAGTCGCCAAGGTGAGGGAGCCGGGTAAAATTGACATAAATAGTTCACGTGGCATGCGTATGTTCTCTAAAATTGCTTGGAAGAGCCTATTTAGTGATAAGACCATTTGTTTGTAATGCCAGTATACTACACAAGGTTGTTATGGCGGCATGGTTATAGACAAGGATGGTTACCATCGAGACGTGCTTGGGCAGGGTAAGCAGTTACCGTCATCTATGAAGTTTACGACGCTAAGGGTACCGCTAACACGCTGCTGTCTGTATCGAGATATCTCTATCACTAACTCTCATTTTTCTAACAGGTATCATCAGAAAAGCAACAACTCCAACTGTCCGACTCGTACCTGCCAGTGGCTATGCAAGTCATTGCCCATCTCACTGACCAGATGGCCTTTGAAGTCAAGGACGACGTCACACCCAAGCCAACTACGCAGAAAGTCACAAAGCCTCCGTGAGTATTTCCTACCAATGTTGCACAGGTCTAATTTGATGAATCAACGTATTCTTCTTACTAGCCTTCTTCACATAGTCCCTAAATTCCCTCCCTAAAGAATCAGGGTACAGAAGGCGTTTGTCCTGAATGCGACACGTATTCTGAGGAGATTCTTCACTCTACTGCCTTGGCTACTACTATTTTCAACCTGCAAGGACTGGTTTCTGAGGGAAAATATTTTTTGTGTGTCTGCGGATTCATTTTTTTTCAAGTCTCTAAAAATGTATATATGTACAAAGAATACAACATAACAGATTACGCTTATATTATGGCTACAATGGATATCCATAGGTAGACCCCCAGAATTCCAGAAAACGTTCTAAGTAAAATAAAGGGCAAGAGTTTACCCGAATCAAAACCCCGAGTTTACGTGACTGGAAGCAGATAATGACACAGCCGGCTTAGTAGTCTGGTAAGGTCGTCGCTGGATTCGATTTTTTCACCCTGGCAAATGGTCACCGTCACCTATAGACGTTTGCAACACCAGAGGCATTACCAACGTGCTGCCGGCCTCGAACAAGTTTTATAACGTGCGGTGGTGGAAAGACGACGAGGGTACCATTCTATACAGTTCCTCACAACACTTCCCGTTGTACAGACGGTATACTCAAAGAGACGCAAAGTCTCTCCGAAGTCCAAGGGTGTCTAGACCGCCTGTGAGTATGGGATTGTCGACAACACGAACTGCGCGCTGTTGGATGGAGTCTAGGGGATTGAGGTAACAGGCGGGTGCTCCGGTTCATAAATGTGAGCAGTACTCCATATGTGGTGTGATCTGTGCTTTGTGTAGCACAAGCCGTTGCCTTGGAGTGAAATGTTGCGTGGAACGAAACATTTATGTTATGTAAATAGTTTGTAATAGTTTGCTTGTATGTGTTCGTCAATTGTGTATTTATAAAAAGGTTTTGCAATCCAGGTGTTATCATAGTATAACAAACTTTATTTAAAAATGCTTTTACTCATCTTGATTATCAAAAACTGCACCATTTTTTCTTAACTCTAGGTGTTTGTGCATAATATGTCATTGTATTTTTTTATTGCTGTGGGACAGCAGACAGGCTGCCGTTGCCTGTCACATAAGGGTACAGGAACTTGGGTTATTAATGCCGGAACACAACACAAGGTTATTATGGCGGTATACTTAAGACCAACGGTGGTCGCCATCCAGACGGGCTTGGGGCCCTACCACGTAGCTAGAGTGGGTTATTTTGTCGCCTTTTAAGACAGGCTGACCCCGGCCACAGAGGTTAGTATTCTTTCTCCACCCCTGCACGGATAAAGATACGGATTTACAAAAGAAAAGTTTTAAATAGCATATCGTTCCGCTTACTTCTGGACTAAATGGTGCAATGTGAATTGTGACAGTATATTTTCATATTACTATTTTGTTTATGATTGTTAATATACAGGGTGACTTTGACAAACCCGTCCAAATTCACACAGAAGATTCTTTAGTAAAAGTTATGAGAAACATGTATTTTAGTTTTGTATCACATAGTACAAAAATGTTGAGTAATCAGCATCACAAAGTCATTCAAAGAACTCGCAATTTACGTAATACGTCGCGAGAGTGCAATGACCTTTCCATCTGACCTAGTAAAAGGCCGAGGACGGCGGCATTGAACCGGGCGAGCGAATACGCACTACTCATTTACGCGGGTGCGACAGAGACAGGTAATAACAGGTTAACGACGCTGTTTGCACCATATGCTTATTCTGTACGATTGAATTAATGATCCTATATGAAATATTTTATGGTGAAAATTCAACATACAATTTTTTTTGCAAAAATGGGTTCCTTAAATGATGTTTAATGCGTAAAAAAAATTTGGACGGGTTTGTCAAAGTCATCCTGTACATATACGTATGATTATGTATACCACATGTATTTATGATAATTTAATTGTAAGTACTATTGTATTTTTCAGCAGTATATGGTACAGGTTGGCTAACATTAACTCATGTTTCAGATTGTAAATTTCGTGTCTATTACAAATTATCTAAAACATAGCTAACGGTAATCAACGTATAAACATCGGCACGTCTTTTTGCGCTAATAACATTCATTGCTCCCCCTTTCTTCCAATGAAGCACAAGGAAGAGAATGGAAAAGATGTAACTAATTTAATTATACAGTGTTTTCAAACAGTGAAAGTATGATTGGTGTCCTTCCGTTGCTGCCTGTTAAGCTAATAGAAAAATCCATTTACCTTTAACGGCCGAGGAGACCACTTGTGTTCGGCCGGGAACATAAGACAATTCGTACCAGATGAATATATTTTTTAAATTTTCTAGACTATATCAAACAACTCCCTTCCACAAGCCAGGCCTGTACCAGCCGTATTCGCCGCCAAAACCTTCGGACAGATTCAACAGATTCCACCAGAAATATGTCTTGCTTCCCATGGAGACAAATGATCAGTACACGGTCATCGCACCTCAGGAAACAAGGTGAACTATTATTATTAATTGTTATTACGTTTACAACAAGCTAGAAAGTGTAGTTTTGTTTAAAGATTTGTTTTAGATATTTAGATCTCTTTAGTCATTTATACAGCGCGGGAGTGTGCAATTAAATATAATATCCGGACGACCGTGCTTTGCTCGGTATTTTTTTTTATAAATTATGTTTTTTGGAAATTAACAATTGATTTTCTTAGTCTAACCTCAAAGCAAACACTCATTGACTTCGTGTTACTTAACAACGCCATCTGCTGGAATAGTTTGAGTATTGTTGTGTCGTTAAAGCGATTTCAAAAAAATTGTATTATTATTCGCCGATAGATGTCAGGAAGACTCATTTTTCAGTTTAAATTGGGACTACTCAAACGCCACCTTTTGACATTTTCTAGAAATGATTCCTAGCTAGATCGATTTATCGCCCCCGAAACTCCCCGTATACTAAATTTCATGAAAATTGTTGGAGCCGATTCCGAGATTCCAATTATATATATATATATATATATATATATATATATATATATATATATATATATATATATATATATATATATATATATATATATATATATATATATATATATATATATATATATATATATATATATATATATATATATATATATTTAAACATTTATATATATATATACATATATATATATATATATATATATATATATATATATATATATATATATATATATATATATATATATATATATATATATATATATATATATATATATATATATATATATATATATAGTCACATGTTTAATGTAAAATAATTGTAACAAGTTTATTAATTATGTAACCATTCATATACCAAAATGAACTTAACAAAACATAGATTCTTATGACATTAAAGTTTATTCAAAATGACCTCCGTGATTTTGAATACAAGCCTTCAATCTGCGCGGCCAGTTGTCTATCGCAGCACGAACGAGATCCATGTCAATATCGGCGGCTGCCTTAATCAAGGATGTCTTGAGTGACTCCAAATTGGGATGAGGCTTTGAGCATGCCTTTTCCTCCAAGTGTTGCCATATCTTGTAATCTAACGGATTCAAATCTGGACTGGAGGAGGGCCAGTCTTCGTGCCGGATGAAGTCGATATAACGCGCCGCCAGCCAGTCTTGTGTGCTCTTCGCTCTATGAGCTGGCGCCGAATCTTGTTGGAATACCCAGTGCCTGTTATTGAACATGGTATGAGAAACAGGTTCCACAAGGTTCGTCAGGACTGTATTTTGATACACAACAGCATTCGTTTTTACACCTTTCTCACAAAAATGTACCTCTGTTAAGCCCCAATAAGAAACTCCCAACCATACCATGAGCGAGGATGGAAAATGACCTCGTTGGACACGCGGAATACGGTTGCTCGCTTCTTCACTACTGTGTGCGTACACCTTATCATTTTGTTTGTTGTAGCTCTCTTCTACGGTAAACATTTTTTCATCCGAAAAAAGAATTTCCCGATATTTTTTTCCCGCGTACCGCTTCAACAAAGCGCGGCATCTCTTCAGTCTCAGGTCCATTAGACGAGCATTCAAACGATGTCCTGTTTTTCTTCGATATGCCCGAAGCCCTAAGTCTTCATTTAACACCCTTTTCACCGTGGTTCTGCTTAACCCCATCTGAAGGGCCAACAGTTTCTGCTTACGTTTAGGATTTCTTTGAATTCGTGCCTTCACAGCTTTTATCACTGCTGGAGTCCTAACAGACCGAGGGCGACCACTTCTTGACCTGTCATCTACACTAGAGTCTTCATTGTATCGTTTGATGGTACGATAAACGAATCTTTTGGTAATATTCAAATTTTTCAGTATGTTAAAAATTTGAATTGGCGCGTAACTGTAACGATGCAACGCAATAACTGCAACACGGTCTTCTTTAAGCGTCCACTCCATATTTAAAAATGAGTAAAATTCTAAAAGTTATACATTTTTATTTTCATGAACAATTCGAAATTCTAATTCAATAAACTTTTTTGTGGCCAGCATTCTAAAAGAAAAGTTTTTACTGTGTGACAATACTTATGACCTGACTAGGTATATATATATATATAAGAATTGCTCGTTTAAAGATATAAGATTAAGGCTCAGAACCGTATATTTGCTTGGAAAACCAATTTAGACGTCTTATTAAAAAAAAGGCGCAATCGCGTCGTCTTCTCAGACGCCATCTTTTTTAATACCTCGTCATCCTTCGTATCTTTTTACACCTTCATACCTCCCGCTTACTCATTCAGGAACGTTCCGTTTTTTCCACTATTCTACCACTCCACATTTATATTATATCAATTAATGAAAAGAAATTCAATTCTAATATTTATTTGCAGGACGGAAAGCTTACTCTCCATGCACAACGACCAAGTCCATCCTATAGTAGAGTCAAGACCCCAATCCGACCCTCTACTTCCTCCGGTATTCGACGTAAAGATCTCCAGCAGATCTGACGGCTTCGTCGTAGAAGACATCCCTGAAGAAAATCTCCAATACTTATCTGATGACGTGAGAGAGATGGTCAAGATGGCAAACGATCCTAATGATGGACGTGTGGTAGATGTTTGGGAGGAGATGAAATCTGGTCCTCAGCCTCAGATGGGGAAGGCAAAACTGTCTTCTTCGAACCTGAGATTGCTGCTTTTGTATGACCTTCTGAGCAGGGACGCGAAGAGACAACGCCTTAGTGATTACAGTGTAAGTATATTTATATAAATAATTCTTAAGCGGATTTGTTTAGTCAGTGGGTAGTTCGGTCACATCTGATTTTCTCTTAAACGGCTGAACCGATTTGGACTTTTTTGTGTGTTAAAGTAGATTCAAAAACGGTTTAGATTCACTATTTATTCCACTATTTTTTATTTTAATTTATATAGCAGACCATTGTTTGATTAGCTAGTATTTATTATCATAAGATTATTAATTAAATTAAAATTTGATTTCGTTAATAGTCAACATAAATTATGTCATGTCTTACATTATATCACCTTGAATGCAATAATTTAGTCAAATTTTTTTTTCTACACACACACACACACACACACACGCACACACACACGCGCACACACACGCGCACACATACTCGCACACACACGCGCGCACACACACGCGCGCACACACGCGCACGCACACTCGCTCACGCACACACGCTCACGCACACACGCTCACGCACACACGCTCACGCACACACTCACACACGCTCACGCTCACACTCACACACGCTAACGCTCACGCTCACACACGCTAACGCTCACGCTCACACACACACGCTCACGCACACACACGCTCACGCTCACACGCTCACGCACACACGCTCACACACACACGCTCACGCACACACGCTCACGCACACACGCTCACAAACATACGCTCACGCTCACACGCTCACACTCACACGCTCACGCTTACACGCACACACGCACACGCACACGCGCACACGCACACACGCACACACGCACGCACGCACGCACGCACGCACGCACACGCACGCACGCACACACACACACACACGCACGCACGCACGCACGCACGCACGCACGCACGCACGCACGCGCGCACGCACGCACGCGTGCACGCGCGCAAGCACGCGCACGCGCGCACGCACACGCACGTAAGCACGCGCACGCACGCACGCACACGCACGCACGCACGCACACGCACGCACACACACACACACACACACACACACAACACACAACACACAACACACAACACACAACACACAACACACAACACACAACACACAACACACAACACACAACACACAACACACAACACACACACACACACACACATATATATTTGAAAGGAGTCCCTTTAGTTGCCTAAAGGGATTCCCAAGATACTGGCAGCGTTCCCCCTTTGAACTTAAATATGTGAAACTAAAATACTATTATAACTAAAATAATGTATTTTGTTAAATATCTGGTGTAACGCTTGCATTATATTATTTAACTACGAAAACAAAAAGTTGAAATCGATAGATCATTTGGGACCTCAAGCCCCAAAACTTGAAACAATACTTGAATTAATACTCATAAATCATGTCCATATTGCCCCAAGGGTACTCAATTTACATATTATATTAAGATTATCGGATAATTGGATCATATACACAGAAGTTGGGATTAAACATCAATATTTATTGATGGGCTTTATTAAAGGGGTATAATTGGATTTAGGTACCAGTTTTGCGGAAACTAAGGAGTGTCCTCGACTTTGTTCACGTTTGATTATTCTCAATCACCGAATAATTCGAAACATTTTTCAATTATTTTTAGAATTGAAACTTCTTTAGCACTCTTGTAATTTGAAAATTCGATAAAACGAAAAAGCAACACCAAAAAGAAAAAAACATATAATAAATAGGACTTAGCCTGCGAGAGAATGAGATAGAATACAAGTATACAGTTTTCTATTGTAGGCTACTTTCTGAAATTTCACTTCCGCCATATTTTTTATTGTCGAGAAATAGACAGGTTGATTTAAGAGCCATGAATACGCAGCATGGGGTACTGGAACCTGGTTCACTTATGCTGGCACACAACTCAAGGTTATTATGGTGGTACATTTAGAGATCACAGGAGTTCCAACTAGCTGGAGTTTTGTCGTCTTTTACGACAGGCCGACCGCGGCCACAGGGGTTAGTATCTTACTCCACACCTGCACCGACAATCTCAGTACAGCAAGCACGTCATAGACAGTTTTTGGTTTCTCGTGCAATGTAATTGCTGCGCACTAGCGGAGAAGGAGAACGTTGTGAGGAATCTGCGTTTTCCTTTTGGAGAATACATCCATCACAATATTTGCATTTCTGCTGCATGCCAAAACCTTTCATCCTTCCCCTTTGTGACCCAGCGTTCCGATCCTTATATATGGCCTGCCAATCTCGTGGCCCGGGCCGGTGCCGGCCCGCCCTTTGTCTCAAGGCAGGCCCCTTCTATAGTGTTGGCGCCAGGGGGGTCAGGGTTTCGTCTCCCCCGGCGCTCTCCTTTAATATGATAGATCATTTTTTTTTTATGAGCTGTTATTTTCAGTCTCGTTCTTTATAGAATATTTTATTGTCTTGCCCTACATTTGCAAAATCACACGCACTGTGTTACAAATATAATTTAACACTGAAATTCCGTTCATATTTGTAAAGGCTCTTGTAGAAGTTCACGTGGATCAGGACGTTCGTAAAAGGATTCGAATCAATGACTCCTTGAGCATAACCTCAAGTATTTGGCAAACTGTTTGCACTTTCCATTATTTAATATATTGATGTTGTTACTAGCCGTCCCCGCCCACTTCGCAGGTCAAATAACAGAAAAAATTAAATCGTAAAATATGAGAAGATTTCGTACCCATGCGCGCAGTGTAGCGCTGGTCCCACTTCTCTGTGACAAGAAATGAAACTTAGAAAATTTAATTGAAATCTATCCTGTAGTTTTGGCCTGATGCGCACACAATTGTAGAGCTCTATCATTTTATTTATATAGAAGATTATAATAATATCCTATTGAGACCCATGGCTTGGTTCGGGCCTCCTCTTAGAGGGAATGGAGAATATACCCACCACACTTGTCCAAGGTAGACTGGCGGGTCACCCATACCGGTGAAATCCCTTTTTCTTTCACCATCTGTACATGGCAATTATTCTATAATATGCACATTATGCGAGTAAACTGCCTAACCAGGGCATACCACCATGGGATTTGAACCCGAAACTTTTAGATTGGTCTTCAAGTCTAATACCTAGTACATAGGTAGGTTGTACAAAATAGGTTGTAATTAATTAATTTCACGTTTTTACGACCTTGCCGTTGTTTTCTCGTGACTTTCTTTGACTCTGTCTGGGGGATTCGATTTTTGTTAACTTGACTTATTGTACGAGTATATTAATTTGGATTTAAAATGAAAAAAATTAAATTACTTTGAATTGACCTATGAAATCTCAAGTTCAAATTATTTGTCAACTTAATAAACTTCATATCAAATGAATAAATACACTTGGATAGACTTTATTGGTAAAGTTGAGAAATATAAATTTTGGTCAAACTACTTTTTACAGCGACATATTAAATATTAACCCCCCAACGGCTGGGTGTTCATCTCCATTTCTTGGACCCACGTCTTTCTTGTACGAAACGGTTCTCAAGGACGTTCATGTTGCGTACTCTCAGGATTTGGAATGAGCTTCCCGCTGAGGTTTTCTCAGCGCGGTACGATATGGGGTTATTCAAAAAAGACGTTATAAAATTTCTTCGAGGTCGGCAGCGTGTTGGTAATGCCTCTGGTGTTGCAAACGTCCATAGGCGACGGTGACCACCTGCCAGTGTGGGTCGTTTGCCTGTCTGGTGAACTCTAGTTATATATAAAAAAATATTGGTAAAAACATTTACTTACGATGATAACTATTGAATTTTGTTGTAAATTTTCAATCATAAAAATATATTATAACTAGCTTAAGCAGCATTTCTCGCTCCAATTGAGGGTAGAGGAAAGAAGAACATTAAAGTGGCGCCACAACAACATTGGCGTATTTTTTTTTAAAAAGAATTACATATATTTACCGAATAGTTTACTAAATAATATTGAACTATTCTAATAGTTGAGGTTTTCAATACTTTTATATCACAACTTCTCTAGTCTCTAAAGATATACATTTTTTTACTCAGAATTCTTTAATTCGTATACAACAGCTGCTTTCATTTCACTGTAGCGACAATAGCGCCATTCTGACGAGTTTTGAGCTGTAATTTACATCATACAGCTGGGCACTCACCTTCTCTCATATAGTGCTTTTTACTCTGTAAGCATGTTACTGATAGCACGGCCAACTCGATTTTGATTGTCATTTTGTTGTCAGTGACAGATGAAGATAAACATGTTTATAAATCTAAAAAACACATTTAGTTACTAACTGATACCTGCGACTTCGTCCGCGTTGCTTTCGTCATGCAGAGGTAGAAGAAACTTCCCTTCTCCTACGCATTCACGCTATACCGCTTGCCCCACTACTCCGCGGCAATAGAACACATCACTGAGCATGCAGTGCTTATAAAAATTTTTGTTTCTTAAAACTTTAATAACTTTATATTAAATGAAGATATTGCAATAATTTTTAGATAAGCGCCAAGTGTCTAAGAAAAATAAATAAATATTAAAATTTAATTGAAATCTATCCAGTAATTTTGCCTTGATACGCGCACAACTGCAGACCTCTATCATTTTATTTATGTAGGTTATATTTTACCTCCAGAAACCATTGTTGTAAGTTAAACGAACTGCAAAACATCTTACGTAGTACAAGAAATTGCCTTGAAAATGATAAATGTTCATGATATGTACAAGGAAAGAAATAACATCAATAATTTGACCCTTTCCGAATAAGCTATAAAATGTTAACAGTCATCGTAAAATGTTATACCTACTTTGTTTAATGACGGTTCAGTACGTTAAAGTGGTTTTATACCCTTATGAAGGTGTTTGATGGCGTCACATCTTAAATTAGAGGGGGTGGGAAGGATAAGTAGGTATTTCTACACATATTCGTTGAAGGGTCACGAAAAGACCGTATTAATGGGTGAGCTGATTGAAGTTAGCGGGTCGTGGTAGAACCTTTAATAGTCGCCGAGTTCAGTTATATCTTGATAATTGTGACTTTGTTTTGATCTGTCAATGATTCACGTGTAAAATATTTAATAATTTAAAATTATTTATTTATTTGGGAAACATACAATTACAATAAATCACAATATAAAGATAACATAAAAATTAACACATCAGTAAAGTTTCCACTTAAAGGTAATACACATAATTGAATCATCCAATAGAACAATAGTAATGTCATAAATTAAAATTATAAAATACATTAAAAAAAGAATTGAGAGATCTAAACTTAATATTTTAGTCATTTGCATAATTCCATTTATTTTTGATTTATAATTTACAATGTTAGAGCAAAAAAAATGTCTACACTGGTGTAAGATTTATTATATTATATCAATTCTAAACACTACATCCTCAAAGTCAGGAGAGCTTTTAATTCAGACAATGTCTCAACTAAACGAATCATTTTCCAATGTGTCTGAGATAAAGAGAAATAAATATACTTCTTCTTCTTACTGCCCTTATCCCTATAGGATGTGGATATGGGTCGGCATATCTTATTTCCTTCTATTCTCCTCTGTTAACTGCCATCTCAACATTCACACCGTTTTTCGCCATATCATCTATTAGTAATAGACTATTACGCAATACATTTTTTTCTTAGTCTACCTGTTAAAATAAATTAATACTACGATACAATACGGAGAATAACATGTTTTATTATTTTAGACAATCATATTAAAATTTACTATTATTCTAGACAAAACATATGTATTTTATTATTATTCTCAAAACAAGACATATTTTCTATTGTGTCATAACCTTTCTATTGTTACTTAAATTCTAAATTTATAATATGACATTTCAGTAAAAAAAACATAAGGTCAGAAAAAAGTTCTAACACTAACTACCTTTTTTATTGCTGCAGGACAGCAGACAGGCTGACGGCCCGCTTAGAATTTAGAAGTTACCGTCGCCTATGGGTGTTTGCAATGCCAGTGGCATCGCGAACACGCTGCTGTCCCATAAGGGTACAGGAAATTGTGTCACTAATGCCGGAACACAACACAAAGTTATTATGGCGGCATACATTATACCAAAGGTGGTCGCCATCCAGACGGGCTTGGGCCCTACCACGTAGCTAGGATGTTTCGTTATCTTTTACGACAGGCCGACCTCGGCCGCAGATGCCAGTATTATTTCCGCCCCTCCGGAGAGGAGAGGTTTTCGCCCCTGCACAATCCGTGCAGACCTCTCCTAAATGAGTATACTTCTCCTATTTATGTGTACAGGTTGGTATGGGTGAACTTTGACATTATTCTAGCCCACTAAGATCACGAATGCGTGCCCATACGTTATAGTTATCGCATCCGTCCGCTAAAGGTTGCTCAAAAAACCAGTGTTGCCGTTGCTTTCGAGTTTGTTGCTAAACGAAAATAGTGACTAGTTTTGAAAGAAAATCACTTTTAGAGTTCTGCTAACAATGGTTTAAAATGTGATCTTCTTGTCTGTACTAGTGTTATAATTTTTATTACTATATAGGCATGCGGATGGTTTGTAAAACTATGTGCAATATTACAATCAATAATTTCATAAAAACAAGCTACAATACAATTTATGATTACTATAATAAAGTCATTTAATAGGGAGAAAAGAAAATTTATTATGGACAGAAAAAATCAACTACTTATAAGATAAACATTTATCGGGGAATTCCCGCGGTGTCATGTTGGTTCCCACACTTAAGTGAATATTTGATAGCCTGATTTATTTTCAAACGTGAAATATGTAGTAACAAGTAGTCTAAAACATTTTAGACAAATAGTAATAAATTAGTATTTGCCGGATGTAGCCAAAAGCGGTTAGATTGGTTTAGTGGCTCAAATTTTTTGGGCTAAAACCGTTGCAAATTGGCTAGATCTAGTCACAGAGTGGTAGAGAAGTAAAACGACTACACTGTAGAAGACCACAAAAAAGTAGTTGACCAGTATTTTGTTATTTTCAGGGTTTTTCCCCGGATGTTATGCGAGTGCTAGTGGACTCGGCGAACGGTGGCGCTCGAGAGCAACTACGCCTTGCCCTATCCAAAATGGTGGAGCGCCACGACTGCGGGCACGACTACGCGAACAATAGGGCGAAGGAAATGGTCGAAGAATTGGGACGGGACTCTTCTGTTCTTTCATCAGAACTACGATATTTGCAGCCACTGATTTATAAAATATAAGATATATGTAATAATTTAACGCCTATATTATATAATAAAGTTTCATATATAAGTAAATTTAAGGCCTGGCAAAAGTGTCAAAGTTACGCCATCTATTTTCAGTGTTGTCACTAAATTATTGTGTTCTCTATCTATTATGACTTTCTCGCTCTCTCACTTCCAAATCTAGCATTACACGCAACGTCTGTCAGAAATAGTAAATGTACACTCGTACACTTAAAGAATGGGATTAGAAATGGCGGCTAATATAACGGGACTGTTACGAATGCAAAAGACGGTCATCATAACGGCTGTTGTGTTGTGGTCCGTACCGGCGAGTGTGAGTATAGATAGCAACAGTGTGCGAGTGAGAGGTGAACAAAAACGACGCCATTTTCAATCCCATTCTTAAGTGTACGGGTAGTACTTGTGCATAACTTTTTTCGTTGTGATTTTCAAAAAAGTATACAACATTAAACGTGACGGTGTCAATGTATCAGAATAGATGAGAAAAAGGAATTGTTGTTTTAATGTTACCTTATGCAGCAATTATACCTAATTCATGTCCGAGGGATGACTTTGTCGTAATTTCATTTTCTAAACTAAAGTATGGTACATGTTATAAGGAGTGTACAACATCGGGGATCGGTCACTGAAGTCAAATGTTCGACTGTTTCCAAGATTAAGTCAGAAAAAACGCAAGAATATTTGTTATGAGACAGTGTATACTTTATTAGTAAATTACGTTTACATATACTTTGGCACAAAAAAGTGCCTACATAAGCAACAAAAAAAAGAACTAGTAAATTATTTATAATTTATTAGTATATTTTTATAAATCAAAGCATTTCCGCTGAGTGATTATGTTTTAACATAATCACTCAGCGGAAATGCTTTGATTTATAAAAGAAAAACATATTCATTCAATTTAACATCATCATTAGGAACAGGAAAAAAAATATTTTAAAATGTTTTCAAATTAGAGGAGACCATTAAGCAGAAGGGAGCTTTTGAGAAATTTGTAATGGCCTCTACTGGAAAATTTCAAAGTGAAACTCGTAAAGACGAATTGCGTAGAGGTAATGAAAAATACTAGGCCTAATTTTTATTTTATATACGTCTAATTATAATATATTTATAGTTATCGATAATCAAAGAATCATTTTGATATTTATTTTATGTATTTAATATAAAATAGCCATTTTATTATTAAAGTAATAAATAAAAATATTTTAAATTACTTTTGTTTTAGTCCAGTTGAAATATATCAAATTCGTGAATTCAATGTAATTAGGCGACAGCCAAGTGTGTCAATGCTCGAAATAATATATTATTATATTAATTATTAAAGGCATCCAAACACATAGTTATTAAATGCACCCGATATAAAGAAAATCAAATTTATTTTAAACATGTTTAAGTTATAATTAAAAATACACTATATTACAAAAAAAGAAACACAAAAATTCTAAATAATATATGTATTCCAAATCGCTTTCGGCCGGAAACGTTCCCAAAATGCTGGCTTCATTACCGTGTTAGATGGCAACATTATCCTTTGCCCTAAATACAAACCAGCTTTTTGCTCCCGTGAGGCCTCTACCAAACGTTTTGACAGGTCTCAAAGTCTCAATAAAGGCTTGAGAACCCCACGGCCCCGAAGTTTCAACACCGAAAGCTGTAAATGAATTTGGTGAATGCTCAAATAAAACGTTTCGAGTTCAAAATTAATTGTTTCAACGGAAGTAAAACTCGACCTTATACAAATTTGATAGCGTAAATTGGATTTAGTTGTTGTAAACAAATCTTAATATTTCTACTTTTTATGTATGTCCCTTACATTTTCTTAATTAATTTAACGATCGCATGTTGTACTTATCATTTTTTTAAACTGGGAAAACCCTAAGCGAATACCTCGCCTGGCAATGGTTCGGTGGTGGTTATGTGGGACTCCCCTGGCAGCTAGTGCCCTAAAAAGTCTTTAGTGTAATGCTGGGAAAGTCTACCCACTAAAAACCTAGTACCAATCTACGCCAAAGAAAGGTAGGGGACATTCCAGAGCCAGTCTCGCGATTATTCACCGTTATCCCCCCGTGGCGGTAATTCACTTGAGCTGTATGCCAGGTGTAGACCTTACCTATAAACTGCTTGAGCCTGGAGCTTCAGGCGTTTGCGGAAGGAGATACTGCCGTCCAACCCCTCTCGCTTTGTAGCAACTGTTGTCTGTAAATCTTGCCTCTGTGACTCCCATGCGCTACACTCGAACACGGTGTGCTCTACAGTGTCTATTTGTGCACCGCATTCGTGGTAGACCGGAGTCGGCTCACGTCTTGCGATTTGGTGCAGGTACTTGCCAGAACAACCATGGCCAATACCTGCACCAGCCTGTAAGTTAGAATGCCGTGCTTTGCAGGTAAGTATAACCTGCTAAGCTAAAACGCATAACAAGATAATATATCACTTCTGTCATCATTTTATTTCAGTTCTGTTGGTGTCTTACAATTTGGGGCAAGTACCATCCTCACTAAAGATGGCTGACCTAGCAAGAGAATGTATTCTCAACGCTATTCTTTGAATTTATGAACAAATTTTAAATAAGGGAAGTCTTTGTTCCAGGATTTATTGTCTTAACGTTCTTTCATAGCAAAAGCCGTTTGCTGCAGCTCGTTATTAACTTTTTAATGAGCACTTTGTCTTTATAAGATATTGCATCGCGAACACTGTTCAAACAAATGTTTTATTAAATCGATGTATGAGCCTTGTGGTGTATTTATTTTTTAAGTTTGCTTTATTGAAATAATGATATCAGATATAAACCATTTTGTATTATAAAATTATAACACCTTTATATACTAATTGTTAGCAGCTACCGTCGCCTATGGATGTTTGCGACGCCTAGGGTACCGTTAACATGCTAACGTCCGTGGAGAGGAACTGGAACCTGGGTCACTTATGCTGAAACAGAATATAAGGTTATTATGGTGGCACATTACGCCCGTTGCTTGAAGGGTTCATTTTCCCAACATTTAGGCTGTACAACAACCGTAGTGTAGCGGAAGTAGATGCAATAGGCAAACGATTGGTCTTAAGCCTAGTTCGGACTGGTCGAGTATTTTAGTCGAGTACCGAGTAATTTAGTGGCTAAATGTGTCTGAACACCAAGTAGGTTAGTAAATAATTTAGTCGAGTCAATCAATTTTGTTTTATTTTTATCGGGCGAGTAGCGCCTTCCACCACGCGTCCGTGCTCACTGGTTCACCGGCTAAACAAGTCCGAACCTTTTGATTAGTCGAGTTCAATAGTGGCCGCCAAAAATGACGAAGTATTCTTTCAAAATCTATCGAAGTATTCTTTGGGTTCTTCCAATGGTAATTCCTTTAGAAGACAATTAGTAGCTCCTAGTTTATCCCTTCTATCGATCTATTTTCGTATCCATAACTTTTTTCTTAATTACACAAATTTCCTCATCTACCTTCCATAAATAGCCATTAAGCTAATGCTTAATCAGTTTATTCACTCTGTTGCGTTGCAGCCCGTTCATCTTCCAAAACACCACTCACTTGTGTACTGTACTGGACCGTTAATGCGAACGATTTCTGTGCAGTAGCGAGTACGGCGAGTAGTTTAGCCACTAAATAACTCGGTACTCGACTAGTTCGAACTAGGCTTTAGTGACCTACCTTTGAAAAGGTCCATATCTAGTCGTGGACTTCTATAATGTTACAGACGAGATGATAAATGTTTTCTTAATATTATTCAAGCTTCACCCTTGACGAAGTAATATTGATAAATTATAACATAAACAGGCGAGAAAGAAGACTGTAATGGAGCCGGTGAAACTTAGATATTAGCAAATAAGACTTTAATAGGCATGAAATGGATATCCGTAATGTCGTTCGATGTGGGAAACACAATTACACTTGGTATATGGGTTAATTATTTTTAAACAGTTCCTTACCAACATAGTAGTACAGATGACGCTCGGATTTACAAACTGTCTTGTAGTTTGTCTTCTTCTTCCTGCCCTTATCCCAGAACATGTTTTTTTTTATTGCTGTAGGACAGCAGACAGGCTGACGGCCCGTTTAGAATTTAGCAGTTACCCTCGCCTATGGGTGTTTGCAACGCCAGTGGCATCGCGAACACGCTGCTGTCCCATAAGGGTACAGGAACTTGGGGCACTAATGTTGGAACACAAAACAAGGTTTATTATGGCGGTATACTTCAGACCAAAGGTGGTCGCCATCCAGATGAGCTTGAGGCCCTACCACGTAGCTAGGGTGGGTTATTTTGTCGCCTTTCGTAAAAGGTTTCGTAAAACGTTGAGATGACGACTAATCCTCCTCTATTAGTCGTCATCTCAACGTTTACACCTTTTTTGGCATCTTTTATACAATTCATCCATCTTTTCTTTGGTCTACCGCTCTTTTTGTATTCATCCGCTCTCATCTCTACATTTTCCTTGTTATATGACATTTTGCTCTTCGCATTATATGACCATACCAGTGTATTACTTTTCAGCTTCTCAATTATTGGCGATACTGTCAAACCACGCCTGGTATATTCATTTCTAATTGTATACATTTTAATAACTTCCACCCATCTCTACATTCGTGTCTCCGCAGCACGCAATAACCTTTCATCCTTCCCTTTTGTGTCTTTAGTTTATATCCTAATCTAATTAATTATGAAAAAAACATTACCTAATTATAATGCATCATGATCAACCGAGTACTGGCTTCTTGTTGTACACAACTGTTCATTTTTATGTTTATTTTATACATTTATCTGTTTCTATTCATCTTGAGTTTCAAAATCAAATATACAAACAGTCAAAACCTATGTTATGAGTGGAGCTTTTGTTAGAAATGGAATGAAGATGAATGTAAATAAAACGAAAGTGATGGTGTTTGAAAGAGATGAAACAGTGACAGACTGCAATATTGTGATTGGAGATGAACAAATTGAACAGGTGAATGAGTTTGTGTAGATACACAAACTCATTCACCCAGATGGGTTCAAAGTTGACAAGAGATGGAAAGTGTGAGAGTGATATTGAAAGAAAAGTGAATGCAGGAAACATGGTGAATGGAGCTTTGCACTCCTTTATGAACAGTCGGAAGGTGTCTAACAAGACTCATCTGGCTGTGTATGAGGGGGTGTTGGTTCCGACACTCATGTACGGAAGTGAAAGTTGGGTATGGTAGAAGAAACATGAAAGCAGAATAAATGCAGTTGAGATGAGAGCGTTAAGAAGTATGATAGGAGTTAAACTGAGTGACAGGATAAGAAATAGTGAGATAAGGAAACGTTGTGGTTTGAAATAAGATGTAGTGACAAAAATTGAGATGGTTTGGCCATGTTGAGAGAATGAATGAAGAACGATTGACGAAAAAAGTGTATAAGGCGAGTGTGAATGGAAGTGGTGGAAGGGGTAGACCTAGGCGGACGTTTCGAGACCAGATCAGGGACGTCTTGAAAAAAGGCCAGGTCAAGAGTACCCTAAACCGAAGGGCATGTATGAAGGGAATAATGAAAGTGGACGAAGCGAAACAAGTATGTAAGGATCGTAGCAAGTGGAAAGAAGTGGTCTCTGCCTACCCCTACGGGAAAGAGGCGTGATTATATGTATGTATGTCAAAACCTATTTATAAAGACGTCGCAGAGACTACTCAAATTTAGTCGTAAATAGCGATAGTCATAACAAGCGGTGATGTTTTAGAACTACAAATTCAACTAGGGACCTTTGATTATAACCAGCATTTTATTCTAAATAAACGTTGCCATAACGGTTTTTTTGACACTAAACTAAAACAATTGATAATATAAATATAATATCCGGATGACCGAGCTTTACTCGGTATTTTTTTTTATAAATTGTGTTTTTTGGAAATTAACAATTGATTTTCTTAGTCTAACCTCAAAGCAAACACTCATTGACTTCGTGTTACTTAACAACACCATCTGCTGGAATAGCTTTAGTGTTGTTGTCGTTAAAGCAATTTAAAAAAATAGTATTCTTATTCGCCGATAGATGTCAGGAAGTCATTTTTCAGTTTAAATTGGGACTACTCAAAAGCCACCTTTTGACATTTTCTAGAAATGATTCCTAGCTAGATCGATTTATTGCCCCCGAAACCCCCCGTATACTAAATTTCATGAAAATTGTTGGAGCCGATTCCGAGATTCCAATTATATATATATATATATATATATATATATATATATATATATATATATATATATATATATATATATATATATATATATATATATATATATATATATATATATATATATATATATATATATACCTAGTCAGGTCATAAGTATTGTCACACAGTAAAAACTTTTCTTTTAGAATGCTGGCCACAAAAAAGTTTATTGAATTCGAATCTCGAATTGTTCATGAAAATAAAAATGTATACTTTTAGAATTTTGCTCATTTTTTAAATATGGAGTGGACGCTTAAAGAAGACCGTGTTGCAGTTATTGCGTTGCATCGTTGCGGTTACGCGCCAATTCAAATTTTTAACATACTGAAAAATTTGAATATAACCAAAAGATTCGTTTTATCGTACCATCAAACGATACAATGAAGACTCTAGTGTAGATGACAGGTCAAGAAGTGGTCGCCTTCGGTCTGTTAGGACTCCAGCAGTGATAAAAGCTGTGAAGGCACGAATTCAAAGAAATCCCAAACGTAAGCAGAAACTGTTGGCCCTTCAGATGGGGTTAAGAAGAACCACGGTGAAAAGGGTGTTAAATGTAGACTTAAGGCTTCGGGCATATCGAAGAAAAACAGGACATCGTTTGAATGCTCGTCTAATGGACCTGAGACTGAAGAGATGCCGCGCTTTGTTGAACCGGTACGCGGGCAAAAAATATCGGGAAATTCTTTTTTCGGATGAAAAAATGTTTACCGTAGAAGAGAGCTACAACAAACAAAATGATAAGGTGTACGCACACAGTAGTGAAGAAGCGAGCAACCGTATTCCGCGTGTCCAACGAGGTCATTTTCCATCCTCGCTCATGGTATGGTTGGGAGTTTCTTATTGGGGCTTAACAGAGGTACATTTTTGTGAGAAAGGTGTAAAAACGAATGCTGTTGTGTATCAAAATACAGTCCTGACGAACCTTGTGGAACCTGTTTCTCATACCATGTTCAATAACAGGCACTGGGTATTCCAACAAGATTCGGCGCCAGCTCATAGAGCGAAGAGCACACAAGACTGGCTGGCGGCGCATGAAATCGACTTCATCCGGCACGAAGACTGGTCCTCCTCCAGTCCAGATTTGAATCCGTTAGATTACAAGATATGGCAACACTTGGAGGAAAAGGCGTGTTCAAAGCCTCATCCCAATTTGGAGTCACTCAAGACATCCTTGATTAAGGCAGCCGCCGATATTGACATGGACCTCGTTCGTGCTGCGATATGGCAGCCTGACCAGTATGACCTGACTAGGTATATACCTAGTCAGGTCATAAATTCTGTCACATGTTTAATGTAAAATAATTGTAACAAGTTTATTCATTATGTAACCATTTATATACCAAAATGAACTTAACAAAACATAGATTCTTATGACATTAAAGTTTATTCAAAATGACCTCCGTGATTTTGAATACAAGCCTTCAATCTGCGCGGCCAGTTGTCTATCGCAGCACGAACGAGGTCCATGTCAATATCGGCGGCTGCCTTAATCAAGGATGTCTTGAGTGACTCCAAATTGGGATGAGGCTTTGAACACGCCTTTTCCTCCAAGTGTTGCCATATCTTGTAATCTAACGGATTCAAATCTGGACTGGAGGAGGGCCAGTCTTCGTGCCGGATGAAGTCGATTTCACGCGCCGCCAGCCAGTCTTGTGTGCTCTTCGCTCTATGAGCTGGCGCCGAATCTTGTTGGAATACCCAGTGCCTGTTATTGAACATGGTATGAGAAACAGGTTCCACAAGGTTCGTCAGGACTGTATTTTGATACACAACAGCATTCGTTTTTACACCTTTCTCACAAAAATGTACCTCTGTTAAGCCCCAATAAGAAACTCCCAACCATACCATGAGCGAGGATGGAAAATGACCTCGTTGGACACGCGGAATACGGTTGCTCGCTTCTTCACTACTGTGTGCGTACACCTTATCATTTTGTTTGTTGTAGCTCTCTTCTACGGTAAACATTTTTTCATCCGAAAAAAGAATTTCCCGATATTTTTTTCCCGCGTACCGCTTCAACAAAGCGCGGCATCTCTTCAGTCTCAGGTCCATTAGACGAGCATTCAAACGATGTCCTGTTTTTCTTCGATATGCCCGAAGCCCTAAGTCTTCATTTAACACCCTTTTCACTGTTCTGCTTAACCCCATCTGAAGGGCCAACAGTTTCTGCTTACGTTTGGGATTTCTTTGAATTCGTGCCTTCACAGCTTTTATCACTGCTGGAGTCCTAACAGACCGAAGGCGACCACTTCTTGACCTGTCATCTACACTAGAGTCTTCATTGTATCGTTTGATGGTACGATAAATGAATCTTTTGGTTATATTCAAATTTTTCAGTATGTTAAAAATTTGAATTGGCGCGTAACCGCAACGATGCAACGCAATAACTGCAACACGGTCTTCTTTAAGCGTCCACTCCATATTTAAAAATGAGTAAAATTCTAAAAGTTATACATTTTTATTTTCATATATATATATATATATATATATATATATATATATATATATATATATATATATATATATATATATATATATATATATATATAGATAGATAGATAGATAGATAATTCTTTATTGTTCACCACACAATTTTACAGAAAAAAAAGACATAAAAAGAAGTAGGTAATAGTACAACATAGTGAGCAAACGGCGGTCTTATCACTAAATAGCGATTTCTTCCAGACAACCTATATATATATATATATATATATAACCTATATATATATATATATATATATATATATATATATATATATATATATATATATATATATATATATATATATATACCTAGTCAGGTCATAAGTATTGTCACACAGTAAAAACTTTTCTTTTAGAATGCTGGCCACAAAAAAGTTTATTGAATTCGAATTTCGGATTGTTCATGAAAATAAAAATGTATAACTTTTAGAATTTTACTCATTTTTAAATATGGAGTGGACGCTTAAAGAAGACCGTGTTGCAGTTATTGCGTTGCATCGTTGCGGTTACGCGCCAATTCAAATTTTTAACATACTGAAAAATTTGAATATTACCAAAAGATTCGTTTATCGTACCATCAAACGATACAATGAAGACTCTAGTGTAGATGACAGGTCAAGAAGTGGTCGCCCTCGGTCTGTTAGGACTCCAGCAGTGATAAAAGCTGTGAAGGCACGAATTCAAAGAAATCCCAAACGTAAGCAGAAACTGTTGGCCCTTCAGATGGGGTTAAGCAGAACCACGGTGAAAAGGGTGTTAAATGAAGACTTAGGGCTTCGGGCATATCGAAGAAAAACAGGACATCGTTTGAATGCTCGTCTAATGGACCTGAGACTGAAGAGATGCCGCGCTTTGTTGAAGCGGTACGCGGGAAAAAAATATCGGGAAATTCTTTTTTCGGATGAAAAAATGTTTACCGTAGAAGAGAGCTACAACTAACAAAATGATAAGGTGTACGCACACAGTAGTGAAGAAGCGAGCAACCGTATTCCGCGTATCCAACGAGGTCATTTTCCATCCTCGCTCATGGTATGGTTGGGAGTTTCTTATTGGGGCTTAACAGAGGTACATTTTTGTGAGAAAGGTGTAAAAACGAATGCTGTTGTGTATCAAAATACAGTCCTGACGAACCTTGTGGAACCTGTTTCTCATACCATGTTCAATAACAGGCACTAGGTATTCCAACAAGATTCGGCGCCAGCTCATAGAGCGAAGAGCACACAAGAATGGCTGGCGGCGCGTGAAATCGACTTCATCCGGCACGAAGACTTGCCCTCCTCCAGTCCAGATTTGAATCCGTTAGATTACAAGATATGGCAACACTTGGAGGAAAAGGCGTGCTCAAAGCCTCATCCCAATTTGGAGTCCCTCAAGACATCCTTGATTAAGGCAGCCGCCGATATTGACATGGACCTCGTTCGTGCTGCGATAGACAACTGGCCGCGCAGATTGAAGGCTTGTATTCAAAATCACGGAGGTCATTTTGAATAAACTTTAATGTCATAAGAATCTATGTTTTGTTAAGTTCATTTTGGTATATGAATGGTTACATAATTAATAAACTTGTTACAATTATTTTACATTAAACATGTGACAGAATTTATGACCTGACTAGGTATATATATATACAAGAATTGCTCGTTTAAAGATATAGAATATACGTATCTTTAGAAACAAATTATAGTAAAATGTAATAATATTATATTCTATTATCTCAAAAATTTGACTAAACGAATCCCGAACTCCCTAGTGGAAGTTATTTTTTCCTGGTGGTATCTCGCTTCGTCTACTGCTTGGTAGATGCGGGCCCCCGTCTCTTGGTTAGGAGGCGTATACTTTAGGTGTATCAATAAAACCACCTCGTTGTTCCTTCGTTCGACATGAGCGCCGAGGCTTCGAGATGTGAAACTAGTCTGGCTGAGACCCTGATTGGCGCCGATCCGCTTTCACGGGCCTCTTCCAAACCAAGTGGGCAATGGATCCCTGGATGAGGCCACTTCTTGGCCGTGTCTGAGCGGGCTTCAAAACTGTGCCAAAAGCTGCGCCCGTAACCGATTACCACGGCGGAGATCGGTCGTCAACCTTTGACCCTACTTAATGACAGACCCTCTTGCAATTAGGAGTATCCATTAGACGTGATGACGAATACAAGAAAGGTTCAACTATTATATTTTTCTATAACAAATATTTGTTCAATATTGTGTGTTAACTATAACTAACACAAGCGCCTTCCAGTCCAGTCAAAGACAGCAGAAGAGCGCTGTAAGATGCATATTAAGCGAGAAAAACTGCTTAAGGGGTACATGCCGTGGGATTCGAACCCAGAACCTCTAAATTGGTCTCCGAGTCTAATACCACTGAGATACCTAAATTGTATTATATTTACTTAAAATCTTGAATATTTATTCGCAAATAAAATCTGAATGTTCCTACCTTCTGATGACTTTGAAAATAGAAAGACCTTGGCCGTCGCCGTCCGAGGGCCCTCCGAACCTATTAAAAGCCACTTAGTGGGTGGAAACTGGCGGAGCACCATTATCATACTTACTTTTAGAGGCTAAAATAAACAAAATCAATACAGTATGTTTCATTAGCATCTAAAACCCTGATTGGTGTATAATAGCTTCTAATCAAAAGGCCAGATGTGTCCTTCCCCAATTCTAGCCACATGGTTGACAAGTGGCTACACTAAGGTATCGATCTAAATATCACAAGTTCGATTTTAAAAAGGCTCCACTTTTTATTTGCTATACGCAGCAGTCTGATTATCGGCCCATTTTGTAGTTAGCAGTCTATAGATATTTGCGACGCCAGGGACACCGCAAACACGCTGCCCTCCGCATAGTGGTAATAAACTTGGTCACTTATGCCGGAATACAACACAGGTTATAATGACAATATTCAAAACAGGACTGGAGCCCTATCACCTAGCTACTTGCGATCCTTGCTGCAAAGGTCAGTATTTAACCGACTTCAAAAAAGAAGAAGGTTCTCAATTAGACTGTATTTTTTTTTATGTTTGTTACCTCAGAACTTTGGACTGGGTGAACCAATTTTGATGATTCTTTTTTAATTGAAAGCTGGCGCTTTCCGTGCGGTCCCGTTTCAATTTGGTTTAGTTCTGACAATGGCATCCATGAGAATACCATATAAGTCTTAAATTTGTGTTAAGTATGTGCGCGACAAATGGACGAATAACTCAATATTACGCCAAGCGATTTCCATGATTCATTTTTTATTGGAAAGGATGTATTTCAAGGGTAGTTTGATGAGACTTAGGTTAGATTCTGATTATGGGATCCATGACAAAGTAACGGAACTCTTCAATTCTTAGGAGCAAATTAACGATACTCAGCCGAATCTTTTATAGGCTATCCGGATATTTGAGTCACCTATCGTAACATCGTTATGGTCAAGTAATTATCGTAGTCGAATATGATGATCAACGGAACTCCTTAACGGCTTACAGTAAGGGTGCGATCTGTGTTAGAATTTCTAACTGTCTGTAGTAATCAAATTGCAATTCGCTTACGTTCGTTGAAATGGTTTGATGTTTCTGGAATTTTCTTGGGAGTGACTGAATGACTTGTATGTTTGGAGGGGATTACTAATAGTAGTATTTACCGCCAATGATTACAATGTATTCCATATCGCTTTCGGACCATTTGTTCGGATCTAATACAGTGAATGCTGCACACAGCTATCCCAGTGCATTGCTTATCTCGAGATAAATTAAATCGTAAATCACCATGATTAAACTATCCGCGTAATATTGCCTTATTGTCTTTTAAAGTAATATAATTTTTCGAGGATAATTCTGAAATAACAACATCCTATTCAGGAATAGAATTTTCAGCTATTTGGACTAAATGAGGTATGTTAAAGGTAGTTTCAAAATACACCTGACCCCACCATGGGACCTCGAGGCCCGGGTCCTGGCGCTATTATACCAGTGGCGCCGGGACGCGGCCGAGCGTGGCTCTCGCCCCGCGCCTCGCGAAGTTGAGGTAAAGCGGGCGGAGCTGCGCACGAGGTGCTCATGGTGGAGTGGAAGGAGCGCCTCGCGCACCCCAGCGCGGGCCTCGCCACCATCGAAGCGGTGAGGCCCGTCCTGGCCGAATGGCTGGAAAGGCGCCACGGCGCCCTGACCTTCCGCCTGACGCAGGTCCTCTCGGGGCACGGTTGCTTTGGGAGGTACCTGTGTCGCATAGGGCGGGAGATGACGTCGGGGTGCCACCACTGTGGCGCGGGCGACGAGGAGGACACGGTGAACCACACTGTCGCCGTGTGCCCTGCGTGGCGCGAGGAGCGCCGCGCCCTCGTCGCCCAAATCGGCGTGGACCTGTCGCTCCCGGCCCTGGTTCTGTCCATGGTCGGGAGCGATCCTGGATGGACGGCCGTCGCCTCCTTCTGCGAGGCAGTCATGTCCGCAAAGGAGGCGGCGGAGCGGGAGCGGGAGTCGACCACCACACTCCCCTCCCGCCAACGCAGGCCACGTCGGCGGCGCCGGAGGTCAAATAACGACCTCGGGCCGCCGTAAAAAGCGGCCGCGGGCGGCCTCTCGGGGGAGGATCCACTGCCCGCACCATTGCCGCGAGGGTGAGGGCTGCGTGCTGTTCCGCGACCCCCCTCAACTTCTAGAGTTGTTAGGAGAGCGCCGGGGGGACGAAATCCTAACCCCCTGGCGCCAACACTTTAGAAGGGGCCCGCCTCAAGACAAAGGGCGGGCCGGCGCCAGCCCGGGCCACGAGATCGGCTGGCCATATATCCGTGGGCCCGGGCGTAGGCGATAGGAGAACAGCGGGGTTTTTTAGTGGGTAGTCGGATGGCCAAACATCTTTCCCGGAGTCCCACATATCCCTCGGTCCCCCCGGGCCGGGGGAACCCGTCAAGAGGTTTTTCCCCGACACCAAAAAAAAAAAAAAAAAAATATACACCTGAACATCTCTATAAAGATTATTGGAAATTAACCAAATTAATGCTCGTTTCAGTCTTTGCATATCCACGACGAATTTTTTAGAACATGAAAGGTTCTCGACCCTTTCCTCTACCAAAACTAAACCAGATTGATGTGGCGTCAGTGGTAACTGTTCAAATATTTCCATAACATCCTTTGTAAATAAAATGACCTGCCCTTTACACCAATTTTGACTAAAACAGTTATTAAATTTAACAATCTTCAAAAATTGTGTAATGCGACTTAAAAACCGTTTTTCAACGCTTGTCTCATTCAGGCGGTACTTCTACATGCATCATTTTGTTCCAATATGGAGTTGCTGGAATTTTGCTTTTTCTAACATTATTGTAACAGCGGGTGCAGGTAGTTATTGTACCTAAAGTAATCATTTCTTCAGGTAATAGCGTACTATATATACAAACCTGCTTTTAAATTGTAACGTTGTTGTGGATAAAGAGTTCTTTACAGCACATGGTACATCAGCAAAAATGTTAATAGCCGCTTCAAAAGATTGTTAAGTTGCGATATTCCTACAAACATGACTGACTTTAGTCCAGTCATTATATACATTTGGAAATGCAAATGAACCGAGAAAGCTGAATTTTGTCGACCAATATTTCCTATGTGCATTTTCCACCATCTTGAAAAAAAGGTTGCATTCAGTTTTTTTACAATAACTCGGTTTTCTGTTGAGATAAGAAAATTTTGACTCAATACTTTTTTGTTGTTTTTTGTACGCTCTATAATTAAGTCCTTTACTTTTTTTACCTATCATTCATCGTTATTGAGATATCGATAAAAAAACTCAAAAATTTAGGTAGTCAAATTCATTTTTTTGCTATTTTCTCTTTTCTCGTGATAAATATCGAAAAATCATTTAATATCAATCTTGTAGACCGTGTTCAGACCTACAATTTAGTTTTTTTATTTTCGACATAAATTACGACCTCTGGAGAGCCGCACAATCGCTAAGTCCGTGCCCCGTTTCGATTTAGCCGCTCGTGCGGTTGTATGCACACCCGTTAAAACGGATGTAAGATTGTTCAGGAAATTACTGAGATAGGTATAAAATAAATAAATGATCCAGACAAATTATGAAACAAACATGAAATTTATTAAAAAAATTTTTTTTGTGTATAAAATATAATAATTAAGGGCAATCCTTTTTTTACATTGACGGTTTTTTATATATTTTTTGTCGTTTTGATGGTCCTGACTGAAGAAGTTTCTCCTCAGTACATTCTTCGTGTCGTGAAGACTCTTGAACCGCAGAAAATGTTTATTGGATGGTCGAAACAACATCATCATCATCGTCGTCGTTGAATTGAATGTCGACTGGCGACGTTGTTACATTTTTGCCCACTACAATGTAGGCAAATAGCAGAGCGACTGATTCCTGATAGATTTCTTGCCTACATTGTAGTGGGCAAAACTGCAACACCGTCGCCAGAGACGACATTCATATCCATGTCATATCCAAATTTTAGCTTTCTCGGTTCATTTGCATTTCTAAGCCGTTTTTTCCGACGTAATGACTGGACTACTTGTCGCATTCTACTAAGTTGAAGTGAACGAGTTTCAAGTGTTCCGTTAGGTTAGCGATCGAGAATCAATCCGAGACGATGCGCATGTTGCTTCTCAATCTCATTAGACAGACGATCGTAGATTAACCCGAGTCGGTGGGCACATTGCCCCTCCGTCTCTTTGGATAGATGATCATTGATCATGCCGAGACGGTGAATACGTTTTTCGATATTTTCCCTGTTCGAAACTTTTCATGTAAAGCCGTATTTTCGAAAGTCTATTCTTGCGCTCTTCGCAAGTCTCTTTTGAAATTGTCCTCAAAGTAGATTTCCTCTGTTGAGATAGGCGTTTCTCCCTGACTTCGTTTGTTTCATTTAAACGGCGCAGTCTCAAGAGTCATGCAGAGTCTCATATGAGTAGCATGTTTAGTAGGTCTACCCATATTCATACAAATTAGTTAGTGTACTTCAGATTCACTAAAAATCAAAAATAAACATTTTAACAAAAATATCGTCTAAAAGAAAACTATTCCAAAACAAATTAATATGCACTAAAAAGTAAAAAATAATTGCGTATTCTTCTATAACTTAATAATCAACTTACTTTTTCTACTCATCAATATGTAGGTACGATCTATGTATATGGGCTTACCAAGCAAGAAGGTGGGTAGGTACCTACCCACTTCAAATCTAAGTCAACACATACCTATGAATAACAAACAATTATAAATATATTATTTAGAGTTCTCCTAAGTTAATTGAAATGAAAAATATTAGACTACTTAAAAATCAATCAAATTATTACGATAATAGTAGTTAGAATTATTGTTATTTTTGGAATCGGTGTCAGTCAAGGAAACACTACAATATTCCTAGCAATAATAATCGAGAATACTTTAAGAAATATTTTTTGTACAAATTAATTTTTATTTTATTATACCTCTGCACGGATAAAAACAGTTAAAGTGGTTTTTCATGTGCATATTATAAGTAAAACTTGGTGAGAAAACCTTGATATTTCGAACCCGTCAATCCATTCTGGACAAGTGCGATGTGTGTATTGTTTGATGCCTCTAGAGAACCGAACCCGACATGTCGGGAGCTGCTTTAGCCATCGATTTACTGAAGGTATATTTTTGAAAAAAAAAAAAAAAAAACTACTTCTACCAAAAACACTACACACTAAAGCGAAAAAAACTGCTTTAAGCGTGAATGGTTCGGAATGTGCTCTCACTTCGGTAGCGAAAATTAATCTCTTCTAATATATAAAATTCTCGTGTCACAGTTTTCGTTGCCATACTCCTCCGAAACGGCTTGACCGATTTTGATGAAATTTTTTGTGCTTATCCGGTATCTATGAGAATCGGCCAACATCTATTTTTCATCCCCCTAAATGTTAGGGGTGACCCACCCCCAAATTTTTTTTTTAATTTTTTGACATTTTATTATTTATATGGCAGAACAACGTTTGCCGGGTCAGCTAGTTACATTATAAATATACTAATGTATGTCTAAAAATATGTAAAACAAAAATAAATAATTAATGATGCTTTTTGAAAGTTCTAATGACACATAAAAATATCTCTTGACCTTTTTCGTCATGAAAATTTGGAATATCCTACTACAAAATAATTATTTAAATACGTTCAATTGATTTTTTTGCGTTGAAATTGTTTGATTTATATATTATGTTATAAAATATTTAGTGAAGATAAATAAAAACAATTAAGTTAAAGACATTTCCTTTTATTTCTTTAAATATTTTTATCCGTGCAGGGGCGGAGAAAGAATACTAACCTCTGTGGCCGGGGTCGGCCTGTGCTAAAAGGCGATAAAACAACCCACCCTAGTTACGTGGTAGGGCCTCAAGCCCGTCTAGGCGGCGACCACCTTTGGTCTTAAGTATGGCGCCATAATAACCTTGTGTTGTGTTCCGCCATTAGTGACCCAGGTTCCTGTACCCTTATGGGACTGCAGCGTGTTCGCGATGCCACTGGGTTTGCAAACACCCATAGGCGACGGTAACTGCTAAATTTTAAGCGGGCCGTCAGCCTGTCTGCTCTCCAACAACAATAAAAAAGTATAATATTACTTATACTAGCATATAATTGTGAAGAAGAAACTCCCCATTGTAAAACAAGTTGAACAAAAGTTTATTCCCCGATTAACAGGTAACTATTGCAATCTTTGTACACTTCCTATAATAATGTACTTAGTCCGCAAATAGCGCGCTCATACAACATTCATAACAGTTTATCAACATTTAGAATTTCAATTTCCGAACCAAGCTTACTTCACAAACTTAAATTTGTACATAACCGTGGCGCTAGTGTCTACGTTAAAACTTTGTTCCTTACTAAGAATAGTATATAAAATTTAGTTCTCAATTTATCCGTTTGTGTAAATAGAATTGCAAAAGCACACCGTAACCATGACAACGAGGCAGCGCGCGCACCCAGCCAGTTTCCATCAAAAAATCATGAAAAGCAGTCGCGTTTTTCGTGTTTTTCATTAAAACAAATCGGGAATAGACTGTTTACTAAATATTTATGTAAATGAAAATATTTTAGATCGCGTGATGATTATTTTAGGCGTGTAAAGTAATTTGATGGAATGGCAGATAATATCAAATGCGGGGCGGCGGTAAGTAGATGCGGAATTGATAATATTTTGATAAATAAGGCTGCTTATAGCACAAAATACATATAAACAGAAATTTAAACTTATCTTTTTTGTTAATCAAGTTACATCTAATCTTGTAACGCATAGGAAAAGTTCTTCTCTTTAACAGGTTTTTGAGCCACACGTGAAGAAATGGGATAGTGAAAAAAATATTACATTGTTAATAACTTTACCGCGACACACATAATCTACCCGCCCCGCGTAGCAGTGATTATTTTGACTAGAGTTAGTTTTTTTATTACATGCCAACATCCGTGCCACAGAAGCTTTCGCAACTTGGTACACCGGCGAGTTAACAGATTTAACTCACATCCCGAGACTGGTTTATGTATAAAATGTACTTATATACAAAATAAAAATATATAGTAGTATATCTATCTGTCTATTATACATAATACAAATGCGCTGCTGCTTACGTGGACACATGTAGATGGCGCTGTGTGAACTATCACGTGTATTTATATTTATCTAATTTCAGAAGGGAACAGCTTTAGTTTGAAAAATTCAACAGTTTTTTTGTACCATTTACCATGCTTATCAGAGCAATGCAAAATGACTGCTTATTTACTACCGCTGCCAGGTCAGTAGCGCCCCGACGTAAAAGTGACCTAAGATGGGTAGTACTTTTTTATATTCACGGCAGTAAAAGAAAAAAACTATTCAGTTTATTTTCCTGCATGAGTTACGTATCACTCAAGCATGCATCTAAAAATTAAGTTGAATAAAATATATCGTTACTTATATAGAAAAAGAATTAAATAAATATCATGGAAGAAAACAACGGTGCAAAGAAGTTTGGGTCTATTTACAGATAATTTGGATATAATATCTTGGAGAATGACGTTATAAATTTCAGTCGACAGTACCAACCTGACCAATTTAATTTAATGGTTGCTAGGTAATTAAATTGAAGTACGTACCTACGATAAAATTGACCTCTGTACTCTCACGTAGTCTGTGCATATAACCTCTCGCAGTAATGTAGGTGTGTCGGCAAGTGCCGGTATTTGTTTACTGGACTTTTGCACGCGAAATTCTTCTTTATTTATACACTGTATTTTATATAAGTTCTGCGAGCGTGTTTTATGACATATGAAACAGAATGGATTTACTGTCGATTTTTTTGTTCAGACATTACTAATGAATATAAATAAATGTACTGAGATAATTCATGCAGGACCATCTAGTTCCAAGTAGTATAGTACTCGTGTTATGGGTACAAGACTTCCTTGGCCGGAAAAGTGTAACCAGGGACACCCCAAAGGTGGACGCACGAGCCGAAGGCGTCACAGAGTAATGATCAAAAGTCGATCCTGCACCCAAAAGGAAGCAAAAGGCTTTAGGTGGCGACGGGGGTTTTTAGTTTATTCCGCCGCGACCACTCTGGCTATCTTTTGTTAGCCAGTTGAGTGGTCGCAGTACCAGGGCGGTGAACTCCACATACACGCGTCTGTTTTCCCCCGGAGTTCCGACGCGGCACTAATCAGGTTTAGATTTCCCCGGGCAAAAATATGGCTACAAGACAGTTGATATTACTTAAATACTTTTCATTTGTAAATAGATAGCATATTATACATAAATAAGCAGACGTGAGACAGGACTAGGGCCCGTAGCATTAACTGTTACGCCACGGAGGTCAGTACCAATTTTCGCACAGTAACAATGAAACAACTACTGTACACACTGATTTAGTCCATGGCATCCCAGTGCTGCGCTCGGGCCTTTCTGAATAGGAAACAGGATTCTAGTTGTAACGGCCCAAATTCGATTCTTAATATCTAGAATTTTTTTTCTCCTTCTCGGAACCTATTTTCTGAGGAACAACACACAAGATCCACTTTATTGTAAGCAGTTACCGTCGCCTGGATGTTTGCGATGCTAGAGGCACCGCGAACACGCTGCTATCACATAAGGGTACAGGAACTTGGGTCACTAATGCCGGAACACAACACAAGGTTATTATGGCGGTATACTTACGACCAAAGGTGGTTGCCATCCAGACGGGCCTTGAGGCCCTACCACGTAGCTAGGGTGGGTTGTTCTGTCGGCTTATACGACAAACTGACCTCTGTCTAGTTAATAACCCGTGAGAGTTAATAACCCGTTCGAAGAGCTTCATGGTGTGGGACATGACCTTAATACCTCGGTAATTACCACACTCCTGCACCGACCCCTTGCCTTTGAAGACTGAAATAATGATACTCAGTTCACATTGGCTCGCGAAGGTACCGGTGAGGAGTGACTGATTGAAAAGGATGGTTAAGATGCCCACACACGATAGCCCATCGCCTTCCAGGCTTCGATGGGGACTCCATCGGATCCAACAGCTTTCCGATTCTTCATGCGGCGATGACAATTCTGGAGCTCTGTAGGCGTTACCAGTGACACTAGTCCTTGTTTCGGAGGAAGATCTGACGGCTGCACCTCTTTGTGCTGTGTGTTCAGCAGCTCGTGGAAATACGAGTGCCATCTCTCCTTCACCGCGAAGTCCTCGCATAGCAGGTTGCCCACAGGGTCTTTTACACGGCGGCACTTGGAAATGTCCTGAGCCGCTTTGACCCTGGAGAGTGCCAACTTATAGATGAACTTCTGCACCCCTCAAACGATTCCAACTTATCGTAAAGTGCTTGTAAGTGGTCTCATTTAGCACTGGCAACAGCACTCTTAGTCTCAATCTTCAAGAGACCTGGACGCTTGCTACTTCTTTAAGAGGGCTTTCTTCTCTCTAAGATTAGGTGGAGATCCACCTGGACTGTGTCGTTCCACCACCATGTCTCTTTGTCACACTTCTGCCCACCCTTAGACACCCCAAGCACTTCGCCGACCCAAGGATTCGATTCAAGGTTCGCCCATACAACTAGGGTACTTGTCACCGACGACTAAGGCGAACTCCTGGGACGCAACTTCATCAAGCAGCCACCACCTGATTCGGCGCTGAAAGCGCTCGGCATGCGCGTCTTTAGGCTTAACGCAGAATCCATAACAAGAAGACGATGTTGTGCAGTGAGACTCTCACCGGGTATGACCTTGCAGTTGGCTACTTTGCTGATGGGATGTCTCTTAGTGAGTAGAAAGTCGATTTTGGTATTTCCTCCCGCCCATGACACGGTAGTCCTTGTCCACTTCTCACAAGAGCCGGGCGATGATCTTGCTTGCCGTTATGCGGCGGCGCCCTGGCCCTTAGCCGGTCCCGTAATCTTAATCTTTTCATTTTGATTTGGCTGATTTTGGCTTTTACGGGGACGACTCCCATCTGACCCCCCATCCCCAAAAGGAAAGCCGTCACCAGGGTCTCGTCCGTTATTCAACAGGGTGCGCCGACTTGCAGGTGAGGTTGACTTAGGCCCCGAAGATGTTGGTAGGGCCTCTTCTTTATTGTCTGTAAACCAGAAAAATACATATTGATCATTTTTTTTGCGGGATGGGCGTTTAAAGCCTTTATTCTACAGTCAAGATCATACTGACAATGAATGTGAACCTAAAACAAAACTAAATGAAATATGTACCTGAACAGGAAAACATTCTTAGCACACAAAAATTTCATCATAATCGATCCAGCCGTTTAGGAGGAGTTCAATCACACATGCACAGAAGAATTACATATATATAAAGATAAGATTTTTTATGTTGATTCCTTGAGTTTTCTCATAATCATCATAGTGGTTCATGCCGTTTAACTTAAATTTGGTGCCTTAGATTTGTTATCAAGGTAAAAAATAGTGTGGCATCTACAACGTTGCTCCTCTGTAACACTATCATTTCTATTCCGTTCATCTTAAAAAGGTAGCTATTCTATTTTTGGTAGCGTTGGCTACAAAAGCTTGATTTTTTCTGATTGCTACTTATGCTATAGCATCAGCAGAGAGGCTGACAGTCCACTTATTAATAATAAGCAGTTACCATCGCCTATGAATATTTGTGATACCAGGGGCACCGCGAATACGCTGCTGTCCGCATAGAAGTGCTGTAATCTGGGTCACTAATGCCGGAATACAACACAAGGTTATTATAGCGGCATAGTTATAGATTAGAGTCGGTTACCATTCAGCCGGGCTTGGGGTCCTACCACGAAGGTAGGGGTGGATACTGACCCCTGCCCCGCCTTATTTCGCCCATGCATGGAGAAAACTTCGCAACCCTTAAAAACTTAGCAGCAGTCCATTTCTTAACATGTTACAGCTGGTGAAGTTAAATTAAGTATCGAAGAACTTTGTGGGTACATCCACCCACTATACAAAGCTGTTAAATTATGTAATGGCAGTTAAATTTAGGTATTTAATCAGTTTAAATATGTTTCACAAATTCACATAACTTTAAGGAAGGCCGTTAATTTAATGTCTGTCGTTACATTCATGTTTATTCCTTTAATAAAATGTTATATTTATGTTTATATTGGAAAGGTTGTATTATGCTGATTGTAACTAACAATATTTGTAATATTTATATCGTTCAAGAGTAAATATCAAAATTCTACCGGAAACGATTGATTCGGGGAAACCCGTAATCTCGAAGTCGGCTTAGAACATATCTCATACTTTCGCATTTTGTGCATTTCGTAGAAATAATTCTGACCTATTAAGTTCTGCTACGAACCTTGCTACGCTACTGTAAATAACGGGATCTTTTGAGCTAAGGCAATTTAAAATGTTCAGTTTTGAATTTTAGTATTTATACTTTTAAATCCCATTGAAATAGAATGAATGTTGTTTTTATTTAGTGTACATAAATTAAATTGGTCTTCGTAAATCGATGCTCTCACAGAATACTCGATATTCACTGGCCCGATAAAAATCACTACGTTCATATGGGAAAGCTGCAATTAATTATATTATGTAAGTATAAAAATTATTATTTCTATGTGTTCTGAGTTTAAGCATGTTAATTTTTACGTGATTGAAAAAAAGTAGTACATACGAAAATAAATAATATAGATTTTAGACGTGTTGCCGGGAAGTTTCTTGCCGTTTCTCCTTGTAACAACAAAATACGCTATGAAACGGTAACTTAGTTCATATTATAGACAGTAGATACATATACATATTTGACTTTCAAAATGTATTTTAGCTAGCAACTTAATTAAAAAAAAAAATGAGTTTGAGACCAGTAAATTACTGTAAACACTGCAAATGGAACTAGATAGGCCACACCGCTCGGAGTCATCTAAACCGAGGCCAGCCCTAAACTGGTGCACTGAAATAAAACGCAAACGAAATGAAAGCCATCGGAAAGATTTAGCGTGAGATCAAAAGAGACGCTCAGAACAGATCGGAATGGAGATATACCTACTATAGACGCCCTGTGCCCATGTAAGAAATATAGGTTAAAAAACCGTTATACGTACAGGGGCGGATAAAGAATACTAACCTCTGCGACCGGGGTCGGCCTGCCGTAAAAGGCGACACAACAACCCACCCTAGCTACGTGGTAGGGCCCCAAGCCCGTCTGGATGGCGACCACCTTTGGTCTTAAGTATGCTGCCATAGTAACTTTGTGTTGCGTTCTGGCATTAGTGACCCAAGTCCTGTACGCTTATGGCACAGCAGTTCGCGATGCCTCTGGCGTTGTAAACACCCATAGGCGACGGTAGCTGTTAAATTCTAAATGGCCGTCAGCCTGTATGCTGTCCTACAGCAATAAAAAAGGTGATAAATTTAGGAGGAACTAATTGATACGTCAGTATTCTTTTTACATGTTATGTTTGGGTATAGTTTAGAAGAGCGAAGGGCGTTGTTGATGCTTGCTTGCGGGTTTGTAGGATATAAAGTTTTGGGGATGCCCCATTCCTGTAGTGCATCAAACATGAGATTGACGTGTTGACTGTTTTTATACCTATTCTACCGTGATTGGTTTCTGATGCGTCAGTGGTTATTTTATTTTACTCTTTTACTAATAAAATAATTTTATAATGAATGAATTGCAAATTAAATTGAATTGTTTGATGAATGAATTTTTGTTATTAAAGTTTGAAGCTGATATATATGTTACCTTATAATGTATGTGTTCTTAGGGCGGGTATATTTTCAATAACTATATTGAGATCGAATTCATATAAAATATATTACGATACCATTATTAAGTTACATCCGCTCGTAGTATATAAAGTGACTGATCGACTTTGTGCTTTATTTTAAATACTTCGATAATTGAGTTCACGAGGGTTGTTTTCAGAATTACTTCTGCGAAGTTGGTAAGATGTATTTGATTCGATCTGCTGTAGGTTTGTAACTTTTTGCTGTATTAAATTTCGAAGTAATTTAATATCTTATTGAGTCTTATCTTATTTGATTTTATATTTTATAGATTCAATGTTAAACAACTTCTATGATGTCAAATGTTTTGTACATCTATAATTAACATTCATTTAAGAACCTTTTTATACAATATGAATTTATATATGCTGTTCGTGTACCGTATGAATAAATCAATAGATAAAATTTTATATATTGTTTTGTTATACTATCTGACCCAGCCACGCGTAGCTGTGGTACAATCGATTATAAAAATCATTCACAAAAAAATTAAAAAGTACGGCTTTGTTGTGAACATAAACAAATATGAAGTGGAATACAATGAATTATCTAGAAGTTGAAATACTACGCCATCTACCGAATGTCTACGCAACTTAAATGTTAAACGATGTCAGATAGTTGTAATGATGAATTAAATTATAATGCCATCTATTAGGGATTCTTATAACTAACTAATAAATGTCGTATATATATGTAAATAACACACCATTGTCGTATAATAAACATTTAACTTGCAATAAAAAATTCTAAGGTAAATAATTGAGATGAAAACTAATTGAAATGAAAATATTTTAAGTTGGACCAAATTACAGATACGAAGTTTGATCAATATTATTTCAGTAGTTTCAGAGTTTATTCCGATAATATCGTGACATGAGATTTTTATATACATTAAGATTTTATGAATTTTTTTACACATTCCTCGTTTACTTCAATGCACTTATTTCAAAATGTCCTTAAAGAACTTGAAATGAGTTAAACAGTAAGGTTTTTTTATTTTACTTTTCTGGAAGTATGGGACTGGGGATGGGGCTCGAACCCGTGACAACCGCTGGCATTCTGACGTGCATTAGTCGTTACGATACAGAGGTCGCCATCTGTCGTTTATGTATTATATTAAATTACATAGTTATATTTAAGTAGTATAGCAGTTATCTAGTACCCATAATACAAGCGTTCACTTGCTTACTTTATCACTAGGTAGAGCTGTGCGCTGATCATGATTGCTTGCTTTGGTCAATAACATAATTTACCAAAACCCTTAGTTAGTTTGTTATGTAACTTTTTAGAACTTTTTTCATCACGATTCTAAATAACTTCGGTTTGCTTATTCGCCTATTTCTCCACACTTAACTAAGTAAACATAGCCGAGGTCAAGCCAAGTTAAATAAAACCCAATAACACTGAAAGTAAAACTTGTCAAGACGCATCAACGGCAGTAAAGATAATGGGGTAAAATGAACGTCGTTACAAGTATAATAGTGAGCTATAGAAATATATTGGAGAGAAACTTGACACGACTGAAACTTTGAACGTGGTTTATTAGTATTGAAAGCCATTTTAGAGGTGATTTCGGGCTTTGTTACGATGTGATGGAGGACAAAATTGTAGGTAAAAGTCGGTGGAATTTATGATTATCTGTATTTGTAGCCAGGCCATAAAATTTATTGACATCTTATTAATTATTAAATGAGTATGGTGTTCTTTGTCGAATCGTTCTTTGTCTTTTTTCTATAAGGTTAGTGTCTAGTCAGTATCTGTCGGGATACTGCATCTACACAGTGCTGAGAGCATTAAGATCGTCAAAGCAGTTTTCTTTGAGTAGACGTCTTTGCTGGAGATTTGCTGGAGCTTGATATTATAAGAGATTTTAAGATTCCGACAACGTTCATATGTAATAGAATCAAATGTAATCATTTGTACATTATACTAGTTCCAAAGCTATACAAATTATAGTACACTGGCACACAAAAAATTAAAGTGGTTTGTACATTTGATGCCACCTACCGATATGTATTTCGACTCGCTAAATTCGAATCTGGAGTTTATTTGCACCACAAGCCATTTTAAATATAAGTGAATTAAAAAAAATTGCTCTTATATTAATGACAAAAAGAAACAAATGTCATTGAGCATTTCACAAAACTGTTTGGGTTTGTTAAAACAAGATCTTGACCGATTTTTAGCTCCATTCATAACTATGGCTGACACATGGCTTCACCATTATGACTAGGAAACGAAAAAACAGTTCATGACTTGAAAGAGGCCGTCATCTCCAACTCCGAAGAAATTAAGGCGATTCCATCCGTTGGTAAGATCGTGGGCTTTTTTCTGGGACAGCCAAGGGGTGGTAATGATCGAATACCTTAATCATGGACTATTACGGGGACTATGTAAATAGAACAAATAACAAAGTTGCGTGAGGAAATACGTAAGCAATGGCGTGGTAAACTCGCAAAAGTTGTTTTGTTTCACCAAGATAACGCCCCCGTGCACAAGTCCAAAGTTGCGATGGCTGCCATTTAAGAAGCTGGCTTCGAATTGATGGAATATCCTCCATATTCACCGGACCTAGCTCCTAGTGTTTTCTACCGATTTTCGCGATTAAAGAAACATCACAAGGGCCATAAATTTGAAGACGATGACGCAGTAGTTGCCACGGCACACGATTTTTTAAGGTATCAGGAAGAAGATTTTTTTAAATAATTTTAGCTTTAGAAAAAAGATATACAAAGTGTATAAACTTGAAAAGTGACTACGTCGAAAAATAAAATAATGTTTAATAAAAGATAATTGCGCCATACTCATTATAATTTTTTATTGAACACCCCTAGTACATGTCGGTAAGTAGGTAGCGTCAAATGTACAAACCACTTTTATTTTTTATGTGCCGAGATTATTGTTATATTTACAACTGCAGACTGTCAAGCCAAATAAAAAAAATGGATGGGATTGATTTGCTTATTTTTTTATTGCTGTAGAACAGCAGACAATCTGATGGCCCAGTTAATATTAAGCAGTTACCGTCGCCTATGGTTGTTCGTGACGCATGGATACCGCTAACACGCTGCCGTCCACGTGAGGGAACTGGAAATTGGATAACTTATAAGGGCACACATTGTAAGGTTAGGCGGCATATTAGGCGAGTAAGCGTGGTTGCTATCGAGACGGAGGGCACTGCCACCTGGCTGATGTTGTTTCGTCGTCTTTAATGACAGGCTGCCCCCGGTCGCAAGGGATAGTACATTTACTCTGCCCCTGCACGGAGGAAAATAATACACAAGCAGGATTTAAGTTTGTAACTACTTTGTGAGTGATTAGGGCTTACCATTTTGTATCAAGAATTTAATATTTTCATTATAATATAAATCATCTCCTTCCTTCTGCCCTTATCCCAAACTATGCGTTTCATTCTCTTCTAATAGTCGTCATCTCAACATTTACCCTTTTTTGTTATATCATCTTTTACTATTTTTACTCTTATTTTTTAACCTCTTTTTGTATTGATCCACTCCTCTTTCTAACATTTGCCTTGTTTTATTACATTATTTTCTTCGCATTATATGACCATACCAAGTTAGTCTATTACTTTTCAGCTTCTCAATCACTGGTGATACTTTCTACTACTAACTTCTGATATACAGGTATTTATTTCTAATTTTATCTATTTTTGTAATTCCTCTTAGTATTTTGTAAATCAATATAAATCGATGACCTAAATAAATAATAAATAAAATATATAGAGATATAAAATATATAAATAATAAAGATAAATGTTTGAACGAAGTTCCTTAACGCGGCTTATGAGTAGTGTGATTTAGTAGAAATCGTCACGTAACGAAATGATCTGTGTCTAAGCGTGTGTGTATCGAGCCTACTACAAGCAAATGAGCACACGAGCAAGTGAGAGCGCAGTCACTCTGTCCCTATCTCTCTTTTTTTTAATATAAAATTTCCGTAATCCAAAATGAACTGTAATACATTTAAATAGAGTATAAATTACAATGTAATAGATTTCAAGACGTTTTCCGTTGCCTAGCAACGGAGACGGCAGCCATATTAGTTCAATAAATTCAACAAAATATTGAAGTAAATTTATATAATATATATCATAGTGACTGATATTTATTAACAATTTATTGGTTCTAAAGATAATTTACTATGATTACAAGTAATGAAAGTGGTTTTTACAATATATTGTTGGATTAAAATTGTGTTTGTTGTTTTTACAATTTCGCAGAAAGGCAAGTTTTTAAAAAGCGACATGGTGTAACTGATAACTATCTGTAAATTTTTAACAATTTATTCATTTGAAGATAATTTACTGTGAATACAAGTGATAAAAGTGGTTTTTACATATTACTTTGAGTGCGTTTGTAGAATTTGAGGTTAGTTGACGGTACGTATTTATTTATTTGCTTCATAAACTCATCATAAACTAAATTAAATTTTTTCTACAAACGTAGGGTACTCATAACGCGAAGGATAAAATTTCTAGATAGATTTTTGTCTTGTTATGCCAAAGAACTGTAACTTCTTACGTGCGTACATAAATACACACACACACATACACACACACCTTATTTATAGCTTTGTACAAAAAGACTGATGGCCCACTTAATAGAAAACAGTTACCGTTGCCTATGAATGTTTGCATCACTAGATGCAATTCCAACGCACCGGCTTCAAAGGCATGTGGAGTGTGGGTTACCTATACCAAAACACAAGTTTATTAAAGCGGCATATTTAAATGGTTTTTTGGAGATTGATGGAGGATTTATTCTTTTGCTATTTTTCTGGTTTAAATTGAAATAAACAGGTTTCACTTCGATTTACATTCGGAGTTGAAGAAAAAACGTAAGGAACTTCGTTCCTGACGGGTGTCCCTCGACTGCACATTTTTTTTATTATTTGCAGTAATATGCACTGTACTTAAATATTATTAAGAATTCGTTTAAAAAAATCTTCAGAATAACTCTTGATGAGTTGCCTTGCACAGTCAACAAACAAGGTTTTATTTACTTCTGATACAGTAAATAGCGTAACCATTTATTGATTAAAACAATATACTCGTAAAATATTTCATTTTTTATACTAAAAATATAAGAAATACGAAGTGGGCTTCTGAGAATCGTTAATTAAATTTAAAGATACAGTTTCAAAGCAAAGCCGGACGGCGGCACAAAGTTGTACAGTTGAGCAATCGAACAACCGCCAGCCACAGTGTAACATAATGCAGAATTATAATTTTTCAAAAACGATCTTTTGGAAAATATATTAAGCAAACTTCAGCTCTTTTAAAAGGTATGCAGATAGAAACTTTGCATACGACATTTAAGAACTAAACAGATAAAAATACACCTATCCCCCGTTTTACACGGTGGGTACCGTGTAAATCGTGTTAACAAGATTGATTTACACCTTTTATAAATTTACTAATTTAAAAAAAAATACATAAATTACGTTTGTAATTTTAATAGTTATTTTTGTAAGATTAATAATCTTACAAAATTTTATTCCTTCACAGTAATAAAAAATAAAACTTTTGATGCAATACGTGGGGTTACCGTTTGTTATATATACTGTGTGTGCTTTTGTGCAAAATTCCTTTGAGTTCACAACTAGGTTTTTACTTCCAATTTGGGTGATCTTCCTTCACAAAGGATGAATTAAGAGCAAATTGATGCTGTGAATTGTACGGCCGGTGATAATTGTTAATTCAGAGGTCTCGCACAAAGGGAATTTGCGTTGAAATTCTTTGAAAATGATTGTATTTACCGCTTATAGGCAAACATTTTTGGCCTACTTACTTATTATCATACGATACATTTTATGAAAGTAATCCAGCTTTTAAGAGCTTCTCTGAAATTTAAATACTTTGGTTCTTTGGTTAGTAAATAAATAAGCTTCTTGTAATATTAGAACCGGCAAAATGTTACATACAAAGTTCTCTACTCGGTTGACATTCTAATTTGAACCGTTTAAATATTAACTTGAATATCCGGTTTATAATACGTGCCTGGGAGTGGTATGCGGTGTCTGCGCTCGGCATGGCACGTTCGCTTCAAATGGTAGGACTGAGTTGTTTGATCATATTATGTGAACTGCCAGCCGTAAAATTGAGACGAGTACTGTTTTGAAAATAGTATATATTTTTTTATTTCTAGATAATATTTTATTTTACAAACATTTTCTTTTTTTATTGCTGAGAGCTAGAAGACAGAGTGACGGCTCTCTTAATTGTGAGGAGATTCCCGTCGCCTATATTGTTTGCGTCTGCGTGGATGTAGACGGAAAAATAGATATACCGTATACCATTTTTGGCATATTTAAAAACCAGAGATGGTTGCCACCCAGACGGACTTGGAGCCCTTCATCTTATCTAGGGTCGTACTGTCACCTTTTACGATAGGCTGCAGGGGTCCGTATTCTTACTCCACCCGTGCATGGAGAGAAATCGTGCTGATCATCAGTACAATAAAGTCTTATTAAGTATCATAAGCTAACAATCCACACCTATATTCCTCTAATAATATATAATCCCAGCTAGTATTGATTATTAGTATTAAAACGACTACAGACAGTTTAAGCTACTTAAACTTACTTCCAATTCCAGAGTCAGGTCTGCGCTCCTCATAAATGTCTCTGTGGCAGTGATGTCGACAACCTACGATATCACGGACTATCATGCCAAAAAAGTGCAGGCCGCTTCTCGAGACATGCCGCAATTAACGATATCATTCGCCGGTCCCTTGCCACCGTCAACGTGCCAAGTCTACTTGAGCCGACTGGTATTGCAAGAGACGATGGCAAAAGACCGGACGCTATGAGTTTTATTCCATGGATGATGGGCCGGGTGCTGGTATGGGATGCAACCTGTTCAGACACGCTGGCTCCTTCCCATCTACAAGGAACCAACAACAGAGCTGGTGCGGCTTGTGAAGCGGCTAAAAAAGCTAAAGCATGCAAATACAGAGGTCTAGGCTCCGAATATGATTTTGTCCCATTCGGTGTCGAGACCCTTGGTCCGTGGGGTCCTAGCGCTATAAGGCTTTTTAAGGAAATAGCAAAGAGGTTAGTCGACATCACAGGAGACCGAAGAGCTGGCAGCTAGCTCGGATAAAAAATTAGTCTAGCTATTCAAAGGGGGAACGCTGCCAGTATCTTCGGAACCTTGCCTAAAGGGACTCCTTTTAATGATATATTTTAGTTATTTTATTTTATTTTTTAGGGTTTTTAGTTTTAGGTTCATTGTTCTAGTATATATTTCATACTATGTATATTTTATTTATTTGTATAGATTTAATCTTTAATTTCCTATTTATGAAATTCCAGAGAAGTGTGAGAATAAGATATTTCAAGGCAGGGCATCTATTGAAAAATAAAGATATTACTTGTAAAACTACCTTAAGTTTCCTAGCCTCATCTTTGTATTTCAAGATAATTATGATAAATATACACTGATTAATGAATATTTACTGAATAAAGGTTTCACTAATATCTGTATAGTTTAACTTTATCTCTACGTTTTGTACTTAAAAATTCTGAACGAGATTTTTACGTAAGCGGTCGGTCTTGTGAGAAGTATGCAGTTCAGTAAAATATGCAATACGCCGAGGACCTTAAAAGATTCAGTAGTTGCGCACTCCATCCTAGGCATGCCATTAGACAATATGCATCCACAGTTTGTAGGACCAAAAAACTACATTGTGGAATTTCCTTCCAGAGAAGACTGTTTGCTTAAGTATTGCTGAGTATCATGAATCAGTTGAATTATAGATTTGGCTGTCATATGCGTAAAACACACACACACACACACGCACGCACGCACGCACGCACGCACACAATATTTTGTATCCTTTTGTATCTTGGTGTTTTTTCTTTTCTTTTTAGTTTGTATGATTTTAGAGGGCATTAGTTTCCAAGACACAGACTAATGTCTACTTTGGAGACTAGGGTTCATTGACTTATTATAATAATGTGTTACAATAAAGTATGTACATAATATTATTATTATTAAGAAAATCTCCTCGAAAAGCGGTAGCCGTTTGTAGTATACCGATGGCTCCAAAATTGGACATGATGTATGCTGTGGTGTGCCGCATAGGCGGTGACACGGTCGAGCACGGACCAAGTGAAATACTTGGGATCTGTATTTCATGCGTCTGTTGACATCGAATGCAACGTCAAGGCACGCATTGCTCTCACGTGGGCCAGATGGCGTGAGGTAACTGGTATCATTTGTGACTCCAAGATGCCGGTAAAGTTGAAGGGACAGATCTATAAGACCATCATTAGGCCTGTCCTTTTATACGGCTGCGAAACGTGGCCGGTGTTAGAGCGACACAAGCAAGAACTGCGTGTCACGGAGATGCACATGCTGCGGTGGATGTGTGGAGTGACGAGGAAGGACCACGTTAGGAACTCCCGCATTCGCGGCAGTCTTCATGTGCGTGAAATTGCGGATAAATTGCAGGAGTGTCAGCTCCGTTGGTACGGCCACATTTTACGGCAACCGGGTGATTACGTGGGAAACAAATGTCTGGCCATGCCGCCTCCGCCGGGCCCCGGCAGAAGGGGTAGACCCAAAAAGTGCTGGCTTGACGTCGTAAAGGGTGATATGCGTGCCAATGGGCTCACTACCAGGGATGCTGAAGACCGTGCGAAGTGGAGTAGAAAGAGTCGGAAAGCGGACCCCGTGTACCGTAACGGTAATTTAGGTTGCAGCCAGGATACTACGCTTAGATGATGATGATGATGATGTAGGCTGTGGTGTGTTTGGAGAGCGACCAAGCTTCAAGACCAGTCTGAGCCTGGGTAAATATGCCTCCATCTTCCAAGCAGAGGTCTACGCCCTTTTAGAATGCGCGGAAGTGAATCTGCAAAAATACTACATCAATTTTATTAATTTGATAAATTATACATATAATAAATATGATAATTTTTTTCTTATTTGTTAAAATTTTAATTTTTGTGTTTTAAATTAATAAAAAAATTAGTTATAATAAAATTATAATTGCAAATAAATGAATATGTTACTATTATTTTGTAATAATTTGAAGCATAAAAATACATTTATAAATATTGTACGCCTTAAAAAGGCAAACTGTTGATACAAAATGTACTTAACAACATTATAATGTACACAGTTCTAACAATAAATAAATAAATAAATAAATCATGTGATATACATCCACTCTGACAGTCAAGCAGCACTTTTGGCGTTGAATTCAGACTTAATAGCCTCGAAACTCGTCAAAAACTGCATTGACTACTTAAATACTTTAGGTGAGAAAAATAAAGTAATCCTTCGCTGGATGAACTTGCCCGGATTGGGGCCAAGAGAGCGCAGAATGGACCTGAACCGTACTGCGGCGTACCCAAAAGCCTGATCCGGTTCACCCTCAGGGATCAATGTACCAGTGAATCTCTTAAGCGCTGGAATACAATCCCAGGCTTAAATCAGTCTAAAGTGCTAGTAAAAGCTTACAACCGCAAACTTGCATTCGAAGCACTAGCACTAAACAGGAATCAGCTATGCACCTTAACAAGGGCGCTTATCGGACACTGTTATCTAAACAAGCACCTCAGCATCATAAGAATCAGCCTGCAGATTCTGTAACGAGCCAGATGAAACGTCTCTGCACCTGCTGTGTCACTGCTATTCCCTGATGCATAAACGCAATCTCATACTAGGAAAGTATATGCTGGAACCGGATGAGATACGAGCAGCTCCTGTCAAAAAACTGCTTCGTTACATCAACGAGGCAGGCTTTGCCAATGAGCTATAATAAATGTGGCGATCACAATAGTTCATTAAATTGGATGCAGTGATACTAGGTTGAACAAACTAGCATAGCCACCTTTCGAAATAATAATAAAATATGCAATTCAGTTGAATTTACTCAATCAAATTAAATATAAGTTATGGAGTGTTTGCATGATACTAAAGGCAATTTTCTTCGTTTGACAAAATCTAAATTTCATACAACGTATCCAATAAAATTTGTCATCCTATCGTGAAATAGCTTACAATGATAATGATAAAAAAAGATTTCAGAAATTCAATAACTTAACCAATCAATACCTGGGTAAATTAATGAAACCGTTAACCCGAATGAACGTACATCAATGGGATTCGCACACCCGTATCGGGGCGCCGAAACCGGATATAATAAATTTTTAAAGCGGATATTCGAAGACGATCTGAAATACTGTTTTGGTTTATTCGAGAAATCTCAAGATTTTTTTTATTTTTTTGCTGTATGACCGCAGACAGGCTGATGGCCCGCTTAGAATTTAGCAGTTACCGTCGCCTATGGGTATTTGCAACGCTAGTGGCATCGTGAACACGCCGCTGTCCCATAAGGATACAGAAACTTGAGTCACTAATGCCGGAACACAACACATGTTGTGTTCCGGCATTAGTGACGTGTGATGTTTGATGTTTAAATAGTTTTTTTTAGTGTGTTGTGATGTTTAAATAGTTTCTTTCTTTAACTAGAACAGCTAGCCGCACATTGAAACGACTATTCTAACTATTTCACTACTACATAGTCACTTATAGAAAAAAGATACAGTGTAAACTCTTTATAACGCCACTCGAATTAACGACAAATTCCTTAAAACGTCTAATTGCTTGACTTTGGTTGGTTTACGTAGTTTTCTATACAGGTACTTTTATTTCTCTCCATATAACCGCCACTCTCTATAACGCCGAAAAATGCTCAGTCCGTTAAGTGTATTTATATAGAGTTTACGCTGTATTAATTAAATTCAACGACCAATTATTTCAGTAAAAATGTTGTACGTACATTTTTAACGATGTGCCATTTATCAAGTGTAAGTTTACATTACATTAGGGAATTTTATTGCAGTAACATCACACCAATTACCGAGGAGGGTGGGCGGAGATATGAACCCACGCAAACAGTTTGTTGAACCCTCAACTGTCAGTACAAACCATGAGTATGCTATCTTCATGCTACACTACCCAGAAGTGCACTTCTGGTTATTAAGTTCAGTGCTGAGTATTACGACGAAAATGGAGTACATCATCTATATTGGAGGGCTAACACTTCCTTCTCTTAAAAATAACAGCTCAAAACGTCGCACTGCTAGTTTGGGTCTATAAGAAACGGACAGTATACTATAGGCTAGTATACTGTCCTCCAGTAGATTTGTTGTTGGATCTTGAAGCAGATTTCTTCTTTCGAGGTCTTCTTGGGAATAGTGTTCCAATAAAGGTCAGTTCCAAGATTCCGTGATTTGTTTATCTCTCTCGTGGTCTTCTTCCCCTTTATCAGGGGTAGATTGCGGCTTCGAGGCGAACCTCTTTACTCCGGCATTGACTCAGGGGCGAATACTCTTCGGTGACGTGGAGTTAGCCGCCGAAACACGCGCACCTATGTGAGCGGCGGGGCATCACGGCGGCCCGACGTTGCCTCATCTTTGGCCTAGATGGACATCCTGTAGTCAATAAACATAAGGGTTAGTTTGGGCGCCTAGGGCCTCGGTGGCCCCGGCGGGTGTGTGTGGGTGTGCGTAGTTTGGTTGCCAGGGCCCTTGGTGGTCTGGTGGTCTAACGCACAACCGGGCGATGCCGTCGAGGTGTGGGCCGAATTCGCCACGAACTCACACACGGCCGATGCCCATGTCGCGGCGGATGACGTCTGGGGGTTGGCACTGAAAACCAGCGCTGGCCAACCTCGTCTGTCAGGATTGCGGCATTGATTTCATATTAAGGTTTTTATGTAATGGTGTATTTGTATTTGTATAAGTATTTTTTCTTTCTTTCTTTTAATAATGAATTAGAAAATTCTAAATGAAAAATACAAAATGTATTTCTCGTTTATTACAAGCGACATAATATATTAATACCATGTTTCCCAGTCCTGCTGCCAACACGTTCCTGAGATAAATAGCAACCTAGATATTTCCATTGTTGGATATATCCAGAAATATATTTTCTAATTAGAGAAGGTTGCTAGGAAAATACAGAGTCTGTATTGTTAAAAATCTGACTATTAAATATTCCAAATGCCTGTCCACAGATTTAGACACAAGAATAATTAAGGCTTGATTAACAAGATAAGATTTTTAGGTTGTCTGAAGGTTGATGTGACCTTTTATAATTATTATACTGAATGATATAAAATAAATATTGTTTTTTTTAAATTATGGTATATAAAGGGTCTTTCAACAAGGACGGGTCGATGTTGAAAGTTTGTGGCGGCCATGTTGTTTTGGCGGCATCTGTCAAATGCGTTGTTATTTCTTCAGTTACTGATGCCAAATCACCATGGCAAGTTACACGATTGAGCAGCACGTCCAAATGATAAAGCTTTATTATCAAAATGAGTGTTCGTTAGAAACGTTACGCGCATTACGTCCATTTTACCTTCAAAGTCGACTCTCCAACGTTTGGTGAACAAATTCGAGACAACTGTTCAGTAAAAAACCAACCCTTACGTCAAAGGAACGCCAGATCGGCCGAGAACATCGCTGCTGTCCGTGAGAGTGTGCAGGAGACTCCGAGGCAGTCAATTTCTCGCCGTGCACAAGAACTCAGCCTTTCGCAGACTTCAACTTGGCGAATTTTGCGTTAGGACTTGGACCTACACCCGCACAAGATCCAACTGACACAAGAAGAGAGCTTAAGTTGAATTTGATATATACAGAAGCGAACGCCATCTGAACTCTGAACCTCAAAAGGAACACCTTGCTATATGTATATCTTCATATACAATTTAACACGGTAGCTTGCAGGTCAGGTTGGTTCAAACCCAAAGAGTGTTATTAGAACCTCTTACACAACAAAATTTTGATGAAATAACATGTATGATTTCGTTTTTTTACTAAAAAGCAATATGAGTCGACGGCAGACTCATAAAAAAAACAATAATACACTGAATTTTAGTATCTCGTGTAATGTATGAAATATTGTCGCCACAAACCAAGCGAAAAGCTGGGTAAATAAAATAACAAAATCTTTAACCCAGGTTAAGGGATGCGAGGCGTTTCGTAATTTGTTGTAAGGTTTCGTAAACTTGTTTTCTTTGGTCAAATAATATTATTTATCCGGTGTTTTATTTCCGTCATTTTATGCCTGTATCACTTGACTATTTGATAAGCTTTTACTATAGATTACGAAAAACTGTTGAAATATCTGATAGTAGCTCTTTCAGTAGCTTTTAGTCTCGCAAAGTAGAAAAAGAAGGATTAGTAAGCTGAAAATTAAGCTGTAGAAGTTGTAGAAGAGAGTGATTTGGTGGATTTCTCTTTGACCACATAAAACAAGAATATGGCGCATGACATAATTTATCTTAAAATCATATCGTTCTGATAATTTTAAAAATATAATGTGCACCAATTTCAAGAAACAAACAACAGAAGATAATTGTCGTATAGAAATAATAAAGTGAGAAATGATTTTGTTACGTAGTTTTTTCTAAAACACACATACACTTCTATGCCATCAGAATTTTAACACGAGCAGATATAGAGAATGATACACTGCGAGATAATAAATACACTGTAGTAATTTTTAGGCCATAAGGGCCAAATCCATCTTGAATTCCCAGCGAGGTCTTTATGGCAGCACTTTAAGTTGAGAAACCGGGAGCACTACAAACCCCAAAAAGGATACCCTCAATATCAATGCAATTTTCTCTATTACAACAGTGCCAATTTTTATTTCCATGGAAAACTTGTTCAAAAGCTTTGTAATTTTTAAATACACATTAAATACTGGCTATGTCAAAGCATGTAGAAACTAAATAGGTTTCCGTCCTCGTTACGTTCTCGGAAAAAATCTAAAGAAGTTTAATTAGAAAAGTTCTGAACGAAAAAACGGATTTGTTTTATGACTTTATCACGCTAAAACTTTTGTATTGGAATTGTTACTGATTGTTACTGACAGGCTATTGATATTTGGGAAATCAACACACTATTTCAGTGTAATCACGCTTAAAATTTAATAAGTACTAGCTGACTGGGAAAACGTTGTTCTGGCATATAAATTTAAAAAGAAACAGAACAATTACGTTTCTTAATTTTTATTGCAAAAAGGTTTTAATATAAATTAAATTACAACTCTAACAGATTTAAAAAAAAGGTTTTATAAAATGTCTTCGAGGCCGACAGCGCGCTGTCAATAGCCCTGGTGTCGCAAACGTCCATAGACGACGGTGAACATATGCTACCAGGTGGGTTGTTTTCCTGTTTGCTGATCTCCAGCTTTAAAAAACCCACAGGCTTTATTGAAAGTTAGGTTAAAACTTTTTCTCATAAAACTATGTCTCAATGTAGAAGACTGTATGGTTTTCTCGGCACGCTTACCATGGCCCCTACGCACATCTCCATGGCGTCGCCCCTCTGCACACCCGGCCTTCATATCACCGCGACATTTGGCTACTGACTTCTAGAGATTTAATTGTACGCTCGTCGGTGCTAGCATATGAGTTACTGAGGTCGCAGAACCACCAAACCACAGGCTAACAGAAGCCACTCATGGTCAACAATAGCCAAGATTGACCCACCGAGCTAAGATGGGCCATCGTAGAGCTGTAGTGAAGCCACGCCAAAAATGAAGTGCGCTCCCGCAGCATGAACCCCGTCACCGGGGAATCGTTGCCCCTGACTTTGCGTCAGAGTAAAGAATGCTAATTCGAGGCCCCAAAAACTTTCCCAACAACAGACTGTGGGAAGAAGAGACATAAAACCATGTGATTCTGTCCAGAAAAATGGTTACCTCGTTACTATCATACGGAGTCCAAAAAAGCGAAATTTATAAGACTTCTTTTCCTAGTTTTCATGAAAAATCGTAGGAGAAAGAAGCAAAGTTTATATAGTACAGCATGACTAGAAAATAATTACATAATCATTACTTTTATTTTTATCACCTATTTTATTTTGAATAAATGTAACAAAGTACGAATTCCAACAATACAGGAATTGTGTTTCTCATAGTGGAATAACAAGTACAATAAATCTGTCAATTTCCGAACGAATAACCGGTTAAGTCGTTCCATTTCATCCGGTTGAAATGATTCCCCTTTCAACTGGTTATGCAAACTACAGTATTGAAAACCGGGGACTGTATAATTGAATTATATAGAGATGCTGTAATCTTGTGCAAAGGGTCTATGTTGGATTTCGTAATTAATAATGTACCAGCGAGGATACGGGCCAGATAATATTCATCTTTTTTTAAGTAATTAATGTAAGCATTATTATTAGTAATAACAAGTAATATACTCGTACGAAAGAACATGTTAAAAAAATTATAAAATAAATCTATATATATATATATATATATATATATATATATATATATATATATATATATATATATATATATATATATATATATATATATATATATATATATATATATATATATATATAAGAGATTTCCACGTATATAGTCACTCATCACGATATCTCTGGAACCATTAGAGCTAAAGAGTTGAAATTTGGTAGGAATATTCTTTTCACCGAGTAGAGGTCAGCTAAGAACGGATTTTACGAAATTCCACCCCCAAGAGGGGTTGCGGGGGCGTTAATGATTTATATGGCAGAACAACGTTGGCCAGGTCAGCTAGTATATTATAAATCTAAAAGAATAATAATAAATATTTACACACAAAATTTATATAGCGCCATCTGTGTGCATGTACGATGTGCTTTTTGTGTGTGTGTGTGTGTGTGTATGAGCGTGCCATGTGCGTGCGCGTGTGTGCATATACTTTTACTTTTTGTGTAAAATAAATATAATACTATACATAAACACCCAGATGTAAGACGGGATCAAAATGATTCCGTGATCTTCTTAAGTGTACTAAAGTGCGGCCATTACGACACGGCAGTCGTAATTTTATTTTATTTTATTTGTTTTTATTTATTTGGGAAACATACAATTACAATAAATCACAATATAAAGATAACATAAAAATTCATAAATCAGTAAAGTTCCCATTTAGAGGTAATACACATTATTGCATCATCCAATAGAATAATAATAATGTCATAATTTAAAATAATAAAATACATTAAAAAAAATTTAAAGATCCAAACATAATACTTTAGTCATTTGCATAATTCGATTATTTTTGATTTATAATTTACAATGTTAGAGCACAAAAGTCAACACTGGTGTAAAATTTATTATATTCAAGACAAGATCTGTGTAAAAGAGTGTTTCTTGCAAGATTTGACTTTGTTGAAGGTAATGAAAAAAGTGACACTTGCCTTGAATTTAAACGGGGACACCTCGGAATAAAAATATTTATATCACAATCATCATCATCATCATCCGACCGTTAAATCGCGGTTACAACCCAAGCTTCGGCTTAGGTGCCCTGGATCCGAGGCGGTCATATCCGCGACGGAGGTATCGGGGTGGGAAAGGGAGCGTAGCAGTGACGTCCCTCCCCGCCAGGGCCAACAGCGGCGAAGGAATGTCACCAACCTGCAGCCGCCGTAGACCCCGGCCACGCGGTTTGCCGGCAAGGGGAAGCCGCAGGTCAGCGGGCCGGAGATGGGGTGTGCCGTGTTCCGTGCGCCCCTCTCACCTCTGTGAGAGTGCAGAGGCAGTTGGGGTACGACACACATACTCCGGCCGAGTAAGGAGGGCCGAGGAGAGGCCGGCTAAAGTCAACATGGCCGGCCCAGCTCGCCTGGGTGTGAGGCGCACGTGAAAGCATGTCCCTCCCTCCCATGCCTGGAGCACATAAGAGGAACACTGGGGTAGTTTTTAGTGAGTAACTCAGCGACGTGCGTCCCTTTGGCAACTATAGGTGGCGTCAGCCTAGCCTAGCCTGCCGTCAGCCCCCAGGTGGCGGGGTGTGCATTAAGCATTTTCCACCTCATAACAAAAAAAAGCTGCTCTGGATCCGCTTTTCGCATTTTTCTTCTCTACTTCTCACCGTCTTCGGCATCTTTGGTAATGAGTCCATTTATACACATATCACTGTTTGTGACGTCAAGTCAGCACTTTTTGGGTCTACCCCTCAGTTGAAGCACAGGAAGAAGAATTTAATGTGAATCAAGAAACAAAGATATACGTTTTATTACTTATAAAATACACAGGAGGTGAAATTCTCCAGTTATATTTCTTTACAGTTTCTCTGACAGTCAAAACGTGCTGCAATATTTATTATTTCACTAGATTCGAAGTCGCTTTCAACCCACATCATCTAAAGATAGTCCAGATTGTATTGCATTCGTCTAAATTTTAAAATCAATCATATCATATTCTAATGTAAGTTTGAACTAAGTTTAATTGCTCTAAAAATCTTTTTCGAAAGCACAAAGCTTCGTGTTATTTACATTCCTTTGCGAGGGGTGTTCAATTAATAGTGATAATGCGATACATTATCTCGGTAAGAAAAAAATACTAGCAGGCATAGCCCATTTACATTAGATATAATAACAATAAAAAAGCAATCAATTCTCTTTTTTTTTAATAGAAGTCATTTGTTTGCGTCGTGTCGGAACGTCGTGTCGAAAAATTGAAGTTCTCGCGGTAATAAAATATCTTTGCTTGAAAATTTCATTACGGAACTGGTAAATCAAGATTTGAGAGCAACCTTAGAGGCTCATGCTCCTCCATATTCTACAGTTATGCGTTTATATGCTCAGTTCAAGCGAGGAAGAACTTCCATTAACGACGACCCTCGCACGGGACTCCATACATCGGTAGTGACTGAACAAATGATTGAAAAAGTTGAAAACATTGTCTTGGTGGATTGTCATGTTACTGTTTATTTTATAGCAGAAGAAATGAAGATTTCTATAGAAAGTGTCCACAACCATTTTGGTATGAAAAAGAGTCAGCGCGCTGGGTGCCCAGAATGCTTTCTGACGCGCAGAAACAGACGAGACTGAGAATATCACAAAGCTGTTTGGGTTTGTTATAGAGATCTTGACCGATTTTTGGCTCGATTCATAACTATGGGCAAAACAAGGCTTTACTATTATACTCGGAAACGAAAAAACAGTCCATGACTTGGAAGAGACCGTGACTCCAACTTCGAAGAAATTTAAGGTGATTCCAGCCACCGATAAGATCATGGGCTGTTTTTTTCTGGGTGGTTATGATCTAATACCTTAAACATGGAGCCACTATTACGGGGACTTTGTACGCAGGACAAATAATAAAGTTGCGTGAGGAAATACGCAAGCAACGGCGTGGCAAACTCGCAAAAGTTGTTTTGTTTCACCAAGATAACGCCCCCGCGTACTAGTCCAGAGTTGCGATGGCTGCCATTCAAGAAGCTGGCTTCGAATTGATGGATCATCCTCCATATTCACCGGACCTAGCTCCTAGTGATTCCTATCTATTTCCGTGGTTAAAGGAACATCTCAGGAGCTATAAATTTGAAGATGATGATGCAGTAGTTGGCGCGGTAGACGATTTTTTAAGGGATCAGCAAGAAGATTTTTTTAAAAAGGGAATTTTAGCTTTAAGAGAAAGATTATACAAAGTGTATAAGCCTGAAAGGTGACTACGTCGAAAAATAAAATAACATTTAATTAAAGATAATTGCGTCATACTCATTATCACATTTTTATTGAACACCCCTAGTACTCGTACATCATAACAATTAGCAATTAAAATGCCAGAAGCAAATTAAAAGTGTTTTTCTTTCTATATAACAGTCTTGGCAATTGCCTGCGTATCATCGTAATGTAAACAATGAACGACAGCTATTACAGTCTTGTAAACAATTTAGCACATTTACATAGCAAATTGTATTGTTTGGGTTCAATTCATTGAATCAATTAGCATTAGGATGCTTTTGTTATCTTTAGGTTGTTTGTAATGTCCGCTATATTTCTTCAGAAACTTGCTTGATGAATAGGGTAGCTGGAAATATCCATTAGCTATTGCCTTTGCGCTCAATTCAACATCAACAATTTTGTGGTTGCATACAAATTTTCCACTAAAACTTTGTATGCAACCACTGCAACTTGTATGCAACTTTTTAACGCAAGCAGTGGCATATAATAATTATATAATCATGAATATGGTGCGTGCTACTATTAACGACTGGCCGAGAAGATTAAAAGCGTGATAGGAAATGGGGGCGGATATTTTGAGTAAATTTTGTGTTACAATTATCCAAATTGAAGATTGATTCATAAATATCCGGATGACCGAGCTTTGCTCGGTATTTTTTTTTTATAAATTGTGTTTTGGAAATTAACAATTGATTTTCTTAGTCTAACCTCAAAGCAAACACTCATTCACTTCGTGTTACTTTATATATATATATATATATATATATATATATATATATATATATATATATATATATATATATATATATATATATATATATATATATATATATATATATATATATATATATATATTCGACAGGAGTGCACTAGCTGACCTGGCCAACGTTGTTCTGCCATATAAATCATTAACGCCCCCGCAACCCCTCTTGGGGGTGGAATTTCAACTCTTTAGCTCTAATGGTTCCAGAGATATCGTGATGAGTGACTATATACGTGGAAATCTCTTATATATATATATATATATATATATATATATATATATATATATATATATATATATATATATATATATTCGACAGGAGTGCACTGTCTCGGATTGTCAATATGGGTTTCGCCCTGGTCACGGGACAATGGACCCTGTTTTTGCCCTAAGGACTGTCGCGGAGAAATACAGGGCGAAGAATACGCCTCTGCATTGCCTGTTTCTCGACTTGCAGAAGGCCTTCGACTGTATTCCTCGCGCGATAATCTGGTGGGCATTGCGGTCCAAAGGGATTCCAGAGGCCTATGTTGACATCATCCGAGACATGTACCGTGACTCCGATTCCGTAGTTCGAACCGCTGTTGGCGACACCAAACCTTTCCCCATCACCGTCGGGGTGCACCAAGGATCCGTCCTTAGTCCGTTTCTGTTTAGCGTGGTATTAGACGTATTGTCAGACAGCATCAGAAACTCACATGAGCAGCCCCCGTGGTTGCTCATGTATGCTGATGATATCGCGCTGGCAGATTCGGACAGGGGTAGGCTGGTGCGACGTGTGAAGGCGTGGAAAGAGTCGCTTGAGAACGGTGGTCTGAAGCTCAATGTGGCGAAGACCGAGTACTTGGCCTGTAACTCCACAGATCCCACACCCGTACGCATAGACGGCAACAAGGTCGAGCGCACGGACTTTGTGAAATACCTGGGATCTGTGTTTCATGCATCCGGTGACATCGATTGCGACGTCAAGGCACGCATTGCTGCCGCGTGGGCCAAATGGCGTGAGGTAACTGGTGTCATTTGTGACCCCAAGATGCCGGTAAAGTTGAAGGGACAGGTTTATAAGACCATCATTAGGCCTGTCCTTTTATACGGCTGTGAAGCGTGGCCGGTGTTAGAGCGACACAAGCAAGAGCTGCGTGTCACGGAGATGAATATGCTGCGGTGGATGTGTGGAGTGACGCGGAAGGACCGCGTTAGGAACTCCCGCATTCGCGGCAGCCTTCATGTCCGTGACATTGCGGATAAATTGCAGGAGTGTCGGCTCCGATGGTATGGCCACGTTTTACGGCAACCGGATGCTTACGTGGGAAACAAATGTCTGGCCATGCCGCTTCCGCCGGGCCCCGGCAGGAGGGGTAGACCCAAAAAGTGCTGGCTTGACGTCGTAAAGGGTGATATGCGTGCCAATGGTCTCACTACCAGGGATGCTGAAGACCGTGCGAAGTGGAGAAGAAAAAGTCGGAAAGCGGACCCCGGGCGCCGAAGCGAGAGTTTGGGCTGCAACCGGGATTCATCGCTGAGATGATGATGATGATGATGATATATATATATATATATATATGATATATATATATATATATATATATATATATATATATATATATATATATATATATATATATATATATATATATATATATATATATATATATATATATATATATATACAAGAATTGCTCGTTTAAAGATATAGGATAAATAAATAAATTCATTTCTCTAACATGACCTTTATTTTTATGACCATTTTCTTATGATAGTACTTAACAACCGACTAGACATATACGTCACATTTGTTATTGTGCCAGCAAACAGCTCATGGCAGGATTCATTTGATACAAATCATTTTCATTGGTTTTAGTGGACCCCATTCCTTTATGATCAAATGCTTTTGAAAAGGTTTAACGGTTCCAATTTAAACAAATGCTAATAATTCTAATAGCGTAAAAAATAAAAGAAATTGCATAATTGCTATCCGTGCAGGGGCGGAAAAGAATACTAACCTCTGCGGCTGGGGTCGGCCTGTCGTGAAAGCGGACAAAACAACCCACCCAACCTTATGAGACAGCAACGTGTTCGCGATACCACTGGCGTTGCAAACACCCACAGGCGACGATAACTACTAAATTCTAAGCGGGTCGTAAGCCTGTCTGGTGTCCTACAGCAATAAAAAAAATATATAATTTTGGCAACAAAACTTGTCACCAAAAAAGTTATTTAAGAATTCTATGACGATGATTCTGCTTTTCCGTTGAACTTTAGACAAAGAGGAATAATTTAGTTTATCGCAAATCCCTAATTCAGTATTCAGACGCATTCTATCGGATTGCTAGGATTCCCCGAATGATCGATTCGGTCCCGTTTTAGATATTTAATCGGCATTTCAATAAAAGAAATCCACTAAGAACAAAAGAAAGTTATATATTGAACAACGCATGAATGATCTATGAATAATGAAAATATTATTTTAACAATGCAATACTCTAAAGCATATTGCTTTTAACTCAATTATACTATAGCTTATGTGATACTTTTAGCCACGAATTAATGTATTTTTAATTTCATTTATTTGGGAAACTAAACTAAAAAACTAAAAACTGAGAAATATAAAGATAATATAAAAATTAATAAATTATTTTCCATTTAAAATATATAAAAGATATACCTCTCATCACGAGATGTCTAAAACTATACACCCAAATGACTTTTACAAACAAAATTTTACGGAAATCTTATCCAAAATGTATCCAAATCCAAAATACCACACAAAATACTATTTCTTATCTATGATAGTTGGCTATAATTATTTTTCAATTAAACATTGCAAACACAAACTATAAAAGCACATTCAAACATCGCTTTCCTGCAATCGGAACTTTACAAATGTTTTCCTCAATAAAACGAGAAATAAAACACTTTGAGCACGATTTACGGGACAAAGGGAAGCCATTTCTATAGAACTCCAGCCGATTTATTCGAATGGTGTGATTGGAAATGCAAGATATCAAACGGCGTGCGAAGTTCTTCGAGAAGTTATAAGTTTTCACTCGCTATTCAATACATATAATAAAGGATGAAGATTCTATTAAAACATTTGAGCAAGGGTCAAAATTGCTTGCGGCATTCAGAATTTTGCTTTTAAAGTTTAGCTAAACTACCTCTCCAAAAGGGCACATACACACACACACAGACGAACGCACAATGTAATGTTATTCATTTTTTTATTGCAAACAGCAGTTCTTGCGAACAGCAGACCGCCTGACGGCCCACTTAATAATAAACAGTTACCGTCGCCTATGGATGTTTGCGACACTAAGGGGACTGCGAACAAGCTGCTGTCCCATAGGGGTACTGGAACCTGGATCATTAATGTCGGAACACAAGGTTATTAAGGCAGCATTCTTAAGACCAAGAGTGGTTGCCATCGAGACGGGCTTGGAGCCCTATCACGTAGCTAGGGTTGTTTTGTCGCCCTTTACGACAGGCTGACCTCGGCCGCAGGGTTTAAATACTCTTACTTCGCCCCTGCCTGGAGAAAAATAGTATATTTATATTCTTTATATCCAACGGAAGGTCCGTTGGATATAAAGCGTTGCCTGTTAGATATAAATAAATGAATGAATGAATTAAATTATATTTATTTGCGGCAATGGGTGACAATGTGGTATAAAATATATATAAGTAGGTACTCTATTATCAACATTTCGGCATGCAACATGGTTTTTTATACCTAAAATTAACAATGTCATATGTCAAAATACATATACTGCAGTGTCTCAAGACGAAGGTTTTTAACCAATGTGTGTAGCCAGTGATGACTTACGGAACGCAGACGGGGTCGCTAACAATGGGCCTTATGAGAAAGCTCATGGTCGCTCAGAGAGCAATGGAGAGGGCTATGCTCGGAGTTTCCCTGCGAGATCGAATCAGAAATGAGGAGATTCGCAGGAGAACCAAAGTCACTGACATAGCCCGGATGATTGCAAAACTGAAGTGGCAGTGGGCTGGGCACATAGCGCGAAGGACAGATGGCCGTTGGGGCAGAAAAGTCCTCGAATGGCGACCACGTACTGGAAGACGCAATGTTGGTAGGCCCCCCACAAGATGGACCGATGATCTGGTCAAGATCGCCGGAATAGGTTGAATGAGGGCAGCTCAGGAGCGATCGTCGTGGAGATCTTTGGGGGAGGCCTTTGTCCAGCAGTGGGCGTCTTCCGGCTGAAATGATGATGATTATGATACCAAATACATAGTTATTCAATAATTATAAAATTGCATTTAAATGTCCTAGAATCAATAATGAAAAGTGTAATTAGTTTTAATTATAATTTGTCATGAAAAAAATTCTTCAGTAGAATAGTAACATATACAAGTGAATAAAACCCTTAGGTGTTACTTAAATAGTAACAAGTTCCGAGATCTCATTGTTTCAAGAACTTTAATAAAAATTGTTTGTGCCATACATAATGCACTTATTGCATCAAAGCAGTTACTGAAGGATAAGCACATAATCTTTCATTATGTCCTCTATTTATGTGATATGTTTAAGAAATGTTCTTAATTTGTTGGGTATAGTGTTTCATACTGAGTTTCGTGGTCGTATGGGTCCACGTTTCTCCCTCGCGTGATATATCTGTATGTCGCCCACTCTCGTGTCTTGACACTGACACATTCGCATCAATACATTTGACTGCGTTGTGCTGTAAATGCATACCATACACTACACTTTAACTTAAATAGCGGAGATAGCATTTGAAATTTAAGTTCTAATATTAAGCTGGTACTTGGCAAATCTATCACGAAAATACACCCAGATCAGAACCTAAGAATATAATTTAAATGATAGATTATAAATATTTTATCAAAAAGTTAATATACGAAAATATTTTTTAGCAAGATTCTTCTTCTTCTTGCCCTTATCCTTGTATATAGTAGTAACAAGATGTTTCTCTCTTTTTTAAAAATGACTGGCTTAAAAACTTAAAATTTTAAACTCACGAATCTATTATTATTTATTTGCATATACTTAAACTAAATTGTATTTTCCTTTTTTAAATGTACCACTTAATTATAGAAACTTTATTGACGTATTTTCCCATGTGACTATTTTGACATATTTTATGAATGTAATGTCTCTTTTCCCTATTAAAGAAAAAATAAAATATATATTTTCTATGTGGGGTCCTACACCCCAAGCCCGTCTGGATGGCGACCACCTTAAGTATGTCACCGTAGTAACTTTGTGTGGTGTTCCGGTATTAGTAACCCTAGTTCTTGTACTGTTATGGGAGAGCAATGTGTTCTCGATGCCACTAGCGTTGCAAGCACCCATAGGCGATGGTAACTGCTAAGTTCTAAGTAGGCCGTCAGCCTGTCTGCTGACCTACAGCAAAAAAATAGGAACATATGATTTAACTATTACTATTTGAATAGATATATACCTAGTCAGGTCATAAGTATTGTCACACAGTAAAAACTTTTCTTTTAGAATGCTGGCCACAAAAAAGTTTATTGAATTAGAATTTCGAATTGTTCATGAAAATAAAAATGTATAACTTTTAGAATTTTACTCATTTTTAAATATGGAGTGGACGCTTAAAGAAGACCGTGTTGCAGTTATTGCGTTACATCGTTGCGGTTACGCGCCAATTCAAATTTTTAACATACTGAAAAATTTGAATATTACCAAAAGATTCGTTTATCGTACCATCAAACGATACAATGAAGACTCTTGTGTAGATGACAGGTCAAGAAGTGGTCACCCTCGGTCTGTTAGGACTCCAGCAGTGATAAAAGCTGTGAAGGCACGAATTCAAAGAAATCCCAAACGTAAGCATAAACTGTTGGCCCATCAGATGGGGTTAAGCAGAACCACGGTGAAAAGGGTGTTAAATGAAGACTTAGGGCTTCGGGCATATCGAAGAAAAACAGGACATCGTTTGAATGCTCGTCTAATGGACCTGAGACTGAAGAGATGCCGCGCTTTGTTGAAGCGGTACGCGGGAAAAAAATATCGGGAAATTCTTTTTTCGGATGAAAAAATGTTTACCGTAGAAGAGAGCTACAACAAACAAAATGATAAGGTGTACGCACACAGTAGTGAAGAAGCGAGCAACCGTATTCTGCGTGTCCAACGAGGTCATTTTCCATCCTCGCTCATGGTATGGTTGGGAGTTTCTTATTGGGGCTTAACAGAGGTACATTTTTGTGAGAAAGGTGTAAAAACGAATGCTGTTGTGTATCAAAATACAGTCCTGACGAACCTTGTGGAACCTGTTTCTCATACCATGTTCAATAACAGGCACTGGGTATTCCAACAAGATTCGGCGCCAGCTCATAGAGCGAAGAGCACACAAGACTGGCTGGCGGCGCGTGAAATCGACTTCATCCGGCACGAAGACTGGCCCTCCTCCAGTCCAGATTTAAATCCGTTAGATTACAAGATATGGCAACATTTGGAGGAAAAGGCGTGCTCAAAGCCTCATCCCAATTTGGAGTCACTCAAGACATCCTTGATTAAGGCAGCCGCCGATATTGATATGGACCTCATTCGTGCTGCGATAGACAACTGGCCGCGCAGATTGAAGGCTTGTATTCAAAATCACGGAGGTCATTTTGAATAAACTTTAATGTCATAAGTATCTATGTTTTGTTAAGTTCATTTTGGTATATGAATGGTTACATAATTAATAAACTTGTTACAATTATTTTACATTAAACATGTGACAGAATTTATGACCTGACTAGGTATATACAGACATGTACATAGGTATACTATTGTATTAAACAACCATAAACACGATGGCGTTTCAGATCGACCTAATTTCTGCAATCGATATTAATTATACACCAGACTCAATCGCCATACCCCATAATTATCAAGAAGCCACTTCAATGGGGATGCAATAGGTTTACGCGAGAGTATGTATACTTATTAACATCAATCTATGTGTAAAAGATTTGCAACATTTGAAGACCGAGTAATGAAATTATGAAATACAAATGAATTTAAATGGGTTCAGGTTTATAAGGTTTTGAAGTATGTGACACTGAACCCATTTACTTAGCAGTGGAGTGTCCCATCTATCAGAGAATACTCTGAGGATTATTCTCTACCGTCTATACGGCGATGAGTGTTCTGAGGAGCTATATAAAATGGTGCCCTTGTCGTCTTTCTACCACCGCACTCCCCGCCATCGGCTGGATGTTCATCCCCATTTCTTGGAGCCACTTCTTTCTTGTACGAAACGGTTCTCAAGAACATTCATGTTGTGAACTCTCAAGATTTGGAACGAGCTACGGGGTTCTTCAAAAAAGGCATTATAAAATTTCTTCGGGGCCTGCAGCGCGTTGGTAATGCTTCTTGTGTTGCAAACATCCATAGGTGACGGTGATCACCTGTCAGGGTGGACCGTTTGCTTGTCTGCTGAATTTTAGCCATTAAAAAAATATATCAGCCTCGGAAACTTATCCATTATTTCTTTTCTACTCATAAAATGTAATAAATTTTACCTCCGCGGGAGTTATTGAAAACTTGAGCGTGAATAAGTTTTTTTTTTTATGTGTAACTGCGCAATTTTACTGATTACGGGGAAACTTTGAGTGGTACACGAAGGTCTTCCTCCTTCCTGCTCATGGCACACTTGGAAACTTCGGAAACCGCTAAATAAGTTATGAAGTTTATTTATTTTAATATTATTTTGACGTGTTTTTCACGATAACTGATGCAAACAGTTTTTGTTTTTATATTTCCTTTATTTTAAACGTTTTGTCAATTGGATCCGAGGTTACAACGGTAAAAGTTTTGTGAATTTATTTGCATCGTTGACAGTGCTTTCTCATGTTACAAGTAATGAGAACACACTGAAAGAGAAATTCAAATATACACGTTTATTGCTGTAGAACAGTAGACAGGCTGATGGCCCACTTAGTATGGATATTTATGACGCCAGGAGCACCGCCAACACGCCGCCATTTACGTAGAGGAACTGGAACTTGGGCCACTTATGTCGGAACACAATACAAGGTTATTATAGCAGTAATTTGGAGACCAGGGGTGATGGCCATTCGGATGGGCTTGAAGCCCTACCTATAAGGGTTATTTTGTCACCTTTTACAATTGGCCGCCCCTGGCCGATAGAGTCAGTATTCTTATATTATCCACCCTTATAAAAAAAGAAAAAAAAGAGCTGTGACTTTACTAAAAGATTTGAAAAGATTTATTTGTTTGGACCTGACAGTAAGATTATTGAGGCAAGTTCCTAATTTTCATCTTGCACATATTTGTATCTCCAAATAAATAAATATTCTTCTGTAAATAAATACATCTTATAAGGCAATCGAACCCGTACATGCGTTCTGACGTTAAAAGCCGCTGCACCACAGTCGTTAAAGTAAAATGATTGGAAAGTGTGATGAAATACAACTTTTCATCTATTCCAAGAAGCTGTCGTAATAAACCGAACTAATATAAATTTGAAAGTAACTCTCTGTCTGTTACGTTATCGCGCCTAAACCGCTGAACCAATTTTGATGAATTTCGGCACAGAGATTGATTGGAGCTTAGAGAAGGATATACTTAAATCTGCTTTTTTAATAAATATAGCAGAACAAAGTTTGCCGGGTCAGCTAGTCTCAAATAATGTAAGTTATGTAGTTCGCATGAAAATACTTCCAGATAAACATGAAGTAAATACGAAGTTATGTGCCCTTTATGTGAGCAAACAAGGGACGAGCTGCCCTCGTTCGGACACATTACTTTTTATCACAGTTGAAGACGTGACTTGTTATAATTTCACTATATTTACGAATTTCTTTTAGTTTATTCTAGCCATATTAGATATTGAAGATTTAACGGCGTAAGGTGGTTTAAGACCTCCAAGGCCTCATTGCCTAATTGCTGATTTCTACTAAATAAGGGACAAGAGTCAGGCTTCAGGAGTGTAAGTAAGAAAAAATTCAACCATCTATATAAAAAAAGGAAATTGAGGTCCGTTTGACGTTACAAACAAAACTATTGAATATATTGGAATCGCACTCAACTATGTATATTCAACGCGGAAGTTTTCGTAGATGGTTTCAGGCTACTTACTTTTGGATTTCATTGACCCATTCCCATTTTTTTGTTGATTTACTTTTTTCAATCAATCAATTGAACTTGACGTTTCTACTATCAAGTTGTAAAAATGTGTAAAGTTCTAAATGAAAAAATAAATCCCTCTGATCTCCAGAACAAGCTAACGATATTGTAGTCCCCAATAACTATTTCGGAGCAAGAAAACACGGATTGTTAGCGACCTCGTCTTGCTGTATTGTTTCACGAGCACAGTCTCCGATTCCAAGAACCTTGACTGCTCTGAATGCTATTTTGAATACACATTTATTGGAAATAGTATTAGATTCTATAATAAAATCCCATCCCACATTAGTGAATTACCCGTCAAAAAGTTTAAAGAGATAGTGAAACGCACTCTACTCTCCAAAGCATATTATAGCACGAAACAAAATATGGACGATAAAAATGCTTGGTCTTCGGTCCCCTCCTGCATACGGCAATGATTTTTTTTTTAATGTACATTTAGGTTATTCTCAGCTGTATCGTTTTAGACACTTGCATTTCCTCGGCCTACTGACAAATAATATATCAATTTCGTGTTGTATAATTATGATTATATATATTTCATATTAAAATAATAAAATGTTTGTACAAAATACATCCATGGAGTTTCTTGTCTGTTCTTCTCCGTAGGATTCACTTTTGGAACAGACACCTAGCTTTTGACATTTTAAAAGTGCTTGATATTGGTATTGGTTTTTAGTATATGGCTCCAATGCTTTTGGCACTGATTTTGCCAAGGTCCAGTAAGAGTTGTCTGGTGATGGAATAGCGGAAATAGGTAAATCGAATTTAGACAGTCTCCGGAAATATTTTCTGAGAATCTAAGGACAAGGTGGCATAAGTTAAACTGGTTACAAATATATATTATTTAAAGCAAGGAATTTGCATAAAATATTTATAGATTTAGGGTGAGATAGGGTGAGGAGGAAATTTAAATTAACCGGACGGGGAAATTCTTTGGGCAAAATACTATAGAGTGGAGTAGAAATCTTGGGGCAGTGAGAAAATATATGTTCGGTTGTTCCCTCATCTAAACCACATTCACAGATTGAATGGTCACGCACTCTAATTTTTGCGAGGAAAACGGGGGAGCAGAAGTGGCCAAACCTAAGGCGGATTATAGTTGAAGTTATTTTTTCGGGAAAAAAGTGCTTGTTAATCAGGCCTATTTGAAATAAAAAAATTTTGACTTTGACATTGAATACATGGTTTTGACATTATGTATTAAGTTCTGTGAGATATTATAAAGCAATTGCTGACTTGTATTAATTTTATTAATTAATGTAACAACTGGTTGCGACCGGTTTAATTAATTTAAATAAATAATTAAAATAAATAAACGTGAAGCTGTCATCTTCTACTTCGCTGCGTTCTTATACCGACGATGAATGAAGATTTGAGGATGAATGACAGCTTGTAATATCCTACGTTATATATAAATAAACATACTGGGATAACTGACATTGCACCAATAGGTCAAAAGTAAGAGGCATAGCATCTGTGCGTGTGTCGTTAAGGTAAGAATATCATCGTGTATACAATGTATTTATTCTTGACATACCGATATTTCAGGGGGTTTCTTTTTAACCCATTTTATCGGTAAATCTCTCCTCCCCCTTAACTTACTTCAACCCCTCTTGAATGGCAGCCATTTTTAATTTCTCATCACAACTACGTCACTTCATCTTAAATAAAATTGGCGCTAATTGAATGACAAAAGATTGTCCTAGATACTGTAATAGAGTTTTTATTGATACTAAAGGCATTACAGACAAAAAAATTCCAACACATGAAATTCCTCGCTAAAAAAACATTTTTTTTTACATTTGCTCTTGTAACGCAAAAACTAGCCTGCTAAGTTGTATTTATTTTCTATAGCTTTTACAGTCAGTAGTCTACTCTACAAAACAACGCCAAATTTGTTTATTTTAAGAGAGAATGTTGTTTAATGATGGCCCTTGCTAGGGACAAAATCGAAAATAATCGGGATATTAATAAAAAAAAGTTATTTTAACATATTTAATTTATAATAACTTACAAAGTTATCACAAGTCTATTATCTTAACACAAGAGCTGCTCAAAATGGCCTCCGTTCTTTTGAAGGCAAACTGTGGCTCTCAAGGCTGTTTGCCGTGTAGAACGGTAAACCATTTCCATATCATTTTTTATTTCTTCTGCTGCGGTGTTAATTCTTGTAGACACAAGTTCCTTCTTAGTCGATGACACGTTGTAGCAGACCTTTTGCTTCATTGTTCCCCAGAAAAAAATCATTTACGTAGATAAAGTGTCGTAGTTGTAATGAGAAAATAAAAATGGCTGCCATTCGAAAGGGGGTGAGGTAGATCAAGGGGGAAGAGGGATTTACTGATAAAAAAAGGTTGAAAAACACCCCCCTTAAATATCGGTATGTCAAGAACAAACATGGTATAAGGTACAAGACTACAAGATGTATATATACACATACATACAAGCAGGATGTTTAAAAGTCAGCACTCCATTTAAACTGCTAAAAGGTCCTATTTGTCTGGGAAATCAATTTATTATCCCTTATCCCAGGATCTTTTCGCTGAGGTCGGATTACTTGGCATGTCTACAAATTAATTACGAGAGTCGAATACATTATTCGTTAATTAATCGCGGCTAAGTACGTGTACCTGATTAAATGTCTTCGCAAACAATTCTTCGGTACGACCATCACAAACATTGTAGTAATATAAATAATATATCCTCTAGTAAGAGGAGGAACTAGGCTTATGTGGACTTTTTTACCGAATATATTAGTTACAACTCTTAATATCATATTAATATTAAGAGATTAATATTAATTTCAAATTTCAATTTCCCGTTTTATTAACACGGGAAAACTTTATTTCACTAATGTATCATATAATCACATTTGTAAAGTCTTAGCATATCATTGTAAGAAATTGAATATTCTACAAAAAATAACTCTAGCAGTTTTTTGTTACACCTACTCCTCCAAAAATTTGCGGGCAAAGTTGGGTACATGATATATTTCAACATTTTTATAGTTTTCTGAGGAAACTATCAGTACTATCAAAATAATTTTTTTTGTTTGACCTTTTTGTACATAATTTTCTATATGTATTTCTATTATAAGCTCAAGCGAGCTTGCTTGCTAAATGTACTTTAAATTCATAACATTTAAACTAAGTAATTTATTACCAACTTAATCATCGATAGTAGTATACAATTATTTAGATAAATAAACTTTTTCAATCGATAGAGGCGTGACTGAAAACAATTTGCTAATCAAACAAAGCTCCGACGCCTCTGCTTGCCCAATGGCCAACTTATGTGGATATAGATCGCAAATATACAGAGCTGTTAATACCTTTAACGTTAATTTTTCAGCCCATTTCAAAAATTAAAAGTCATTTATCGTTTCAAAGTCCTTTATGAAATGATTTGAATTATTAATATTTCGAGGAACATCTTGACTGTTTCAGCTATCATCAAAGACTAGTCAAAAATTAGAAATATATAAAAAAAACATTTTATTAAATTTTCGTGCATTTTTACAAAATTCTGGAGGAAAAATTCGAATTTTACTACATTATTATTATATTATAATTTTGGACTTTGGTTTTTAATTTTAATTGAAGTGGGCTGCGGTGTGGCTGTTTTAGTGGGTTCACCAACGATCTGCGATAGCGCATATCCTAGCTAAGAGAGAGAGAGGCAGAGGGTCACATTTTATCATCATCATCATCAACGTTGAGTCCCGGTTGCAAAGCCGTGATCAGGGCCTCATACGTTATTCAGCAGGGTGCGCCTCAGGTTACAGGTGAGGTGACCAAGAGACCACGAGAGGTGACTTGGACCCCAAATATTGTGGTAGGTCCCCTTACACCCCACATGGTCACATTAGATGGGGGCCCCAAATTACCTCGCTGTGTGTCAAGTGGCTGGATGCACGAAAAGCATTTCCACCTCGCAAAAAATTAGTTTCATTAATTTAGGTGCCGATACAAAAACTTCCACGAAATCTAAGGATATCTAGTCATTTATATACATGTTGATGACTTTAACGCACCCTGAAGAATTTACTCTTCAAATATTATCAGGCACTTTCTTATTTTTTTAATATTAGTATAATGTCGAATACAAGTAATATGACATGCGTCAATAAATAATACATTTTACCAGTAGTCCGGTCAAATTAGCCCAAAAAATAAGAGTGAAGGTACATAAATTAACATCAAGTTGTAAGTGAGTAAAGTAGTTTAAAACATAATTAAAAATAACATTTCAAAGTTGGAAAGCGTGGAAATATGCACACATATGACGTTTACAACTTTTTGAATAGTTATATCTCAGGAACGGTGGCTCTTAGGAAAAAGTATTGGTATTTTTTTATAGATAATTTTATGGTCTACAGTTTTTGCCTGAAGTAATTTTATGATAAACCTTACCGTTTTGGTGAAAATCGCGAAAAACCTACTTTTTTGATCTTTGACCTCGAGTAAATTTATTTTCACGTACCGGAACGATGGCCAACTTTAAAATGTTATTTTTAATTATGTTTCAAACAATTTTGCCCATTTTCAGCTTGATGTTAATTTATGTACCTTCGAATGTCTAGATTGATCGGACCACAGTACATTAATAGTATATTCTTCATTAAACCAAACCAATCCACAACCACAATAGGAGATCTTTTTTATAATCAGCTTCTTAATGTTTGTGGGTATCAAATAAATAACAAGATATTTTAAAGTATTAAAAATATCTGAAGACGTATTCATAAGCAACAGGCAAAGATCTGGTTCAGACTTTTTCCATGTTTGTGAAGATCAGACGGAAGATCCGTTCGATCATCAATTTGCACCCGTGTTCCAGCCAGATTTAAGATATATCCGAAAAGACTTGTTTAAACGATAATGAAGGCTTGTCATGTTGGTAAAAGGTATTAACAGCTCTAGAATAATCCTTTCGTCCAGTTAAACCCCTTCGGGATTTTGCGACAGCGATATATTGAGACATGGCTTACATCGACATTAGTAATTTTTTGTCGTTAAAAATGTATTGATCTAGGGGTACGGTAGTGCCCCCGCCAAGTCGCGCAAAAAAGCGGCACGGTCATAACATCCTTTTCTCGAAGCAGTTCAGGCCATTTTCGACCCCCTATAACTTGGTTCTGGATAAAACTAGAAGCTTCAGTAACCAAGCAGGCATTGTATAAACACGCTATATTTCAAATTTAACTATTTCTTCAACGGTAATTTAAGAAATGTAACTAGTCAAAATTTCTTATTTTGTCACTCACTGACTGACTGACTGATCATCAAAACTCTAAGGCACTTCTAGCAGACATAGAAGCTTCAAATTTAGAATACAATTAGTAAAAAAGAAAGTAAAATCAATTAATAGGTATTATTTAAAGGATAAAAGAATATTATTTTATAATAATAATTCAAATTTGACATATTTATGTTTTTTTTTTTTTTTTGGGCTGCTTTTTCTACTGGCGTAGCCAGTATCTTTCGCCATACTTCTTTTCGGGACTGTGATTTTTTCGGTCTCTTTAATTTTTTGCCCTACCGTACTCTTTTTCCCTTGGCTTTAATCTTTTATTTATTTCTTTTATTAAGGCATTATTTATTTATATTCTAGTACATTATTTCTTATCCTAATACATTTATTCCTACTTTAATGAATTACATTTTTATTTTTATTTTCTTATAATAAATTACAATTGTCCTTACATTTATTTGTTTTGTTCTATTTTCCTTTATTTACTTATTTTATTTCAACGCCAAGTAATTTTTCTTTTAGGGACTTCTCTTTTCCGGCTTCTTTTAATCCTGTTGAATGTTTTCTTTGACTTCTTTTACTTTTATTTATATCGATAATCGATTTCTTGTCCTTTTTTTGATTCTTATTTCTATAAAATTTCTTATATTTATTTAATACGTTTTGTTTACATTTATTTTTCTATTTTCCCGCAGCCCTTAACCTATATCATTATTATTATATATTTATTAAATTGACATATTTATGTTATAGGATTTAACTAATTATTTTCATTAGAAGTAATTGCTAATTTACTATAAAATAGTTTAAGAGACCAGTGCTTGCTTTATCTAATGAAGAGTAATTATTAATTCAATTAATAAAAATTTTAATTAAAATTCTTTCGATAACAATAGGTATAAAACTATGATTTGTTCCACAAATTTCTGGACATTGTCCATGAAAAATACCTGGACGATTAAAAAAAATTTTGTTTGATTAAGACGTCCTGGATTAGCATTAACTTGACACCTAAGGATGGAATTTTTCAAGAATGAATAACATCAGGAGCTGTAATTATAATTGGAATTTGGTTATTTATAGGAAGGATGATACGATTATTAACATCTAGTAATCGAAACCATTTTCAGATAGTTCGTTAGAGGGGATTATGTATGAGTCAAATTCTACATTTTTAAAATCAGAGTATTCATAACTTCAGTATCATTGATGTCCAATTGACTTTAAAGTAATTAAAGGGTTATTAACATTAAGTTCATCTAATAAGTATAGAAGACGAAGGGATGGTAGAGCAAGAAAAATTAGAGTTATTGCTGGTAAGATTGTTCAAATTAGTTCAATTAATTGACCTTCTAATAATAATCGATTAATATATTTATTAAAAAATTAATTTATTATTAAATATCCTACTAGAATAGTAATTATAATTAAAATAATTAATGTACTATACGATCATGAAAAAAGAATTTTGTTCCATTAAAGGCGAGGCTCTATTTCGTAAGTTAAAATTTGATCATGTTACTACTTCTGAAAATAAATTTAGTGTATAAATCAAGGAAAAACTAAAACATTTTGTAATTTCGGACTTGTTTTGATATAGATCAACTACATAAATACCTTTGTAATCCCATATAAATGTATAGGATTACAAAGTTACATTTGCAATTAATGAATCAGTGAACCTGTATACTAGTACTACAAAAAGAAATGAGATGCCATGAAAAACAAAACCTGAAAAAAAAACCAAGTCACACAACTCAGTTCTTCTACCGTAAAAAAGTTGTGAGATCCATATAATACCAAGTCGGTTACTTTATTAAGTCCCTAATTAAGCGACCTTTTTTTTTAATAAAGATAGGCGTACGTTTGACCGCAATCTCACCTGATGGTAAGCGACGATGCGGTCGACGGTGTAGCACGCTTGCCTATAAGAAACCTGTTCACTCTCCTCTTGAAGACCCCTAAATTATAATGTTCGGGAAACACAGACGCCGGCAAAGAATTCCACTCTTTTCTGTCTTAAGTTATTATGTAATAAATAGCTAACCTAACAATTATAGTGACCATATCAATATTAATTAGAGATTAGAAGTAGAGTATCCATACTCAATTTAAACCGTTAATGAAACAGTGGGCCCCATCTAGCAGTTATCGACACTTATGAATGTTTGCGAAGTTAAGAGCACCACGAACACGCCATCCCAATCCCATAAGGTACAGGAACCTGTGTCACTAATGCCACTAAAACTCAAGGTTATTATGACCGTATACATACAGATCAAGTGTGGTTGCCATCCTTACGGATGACCCTACTACATAGCTAGGATTGTTTTGTCGTCTACGACAGGCTAATCTCGGCCGCGGAGGTTAGTTATACCCTGCCCTTGGATGGAGAAAAAATTCTACCTAATTCTTAAGATATCATAAAAGGTTCAGACTTACTACTTAGTCAGATGCATGGAAGGAAGGATAAATAAGTCGCAAATTAGTTATTCTTCGCGACCAATTCCTGCAAAATAAAAACCAGGAATTGTTTTTTACATATATTTGGCAAAAAAACGTTTCATGAAAGGGTATCGTCACAAAAAGGTTCAAAGAATTATCCCTCTATGACAATTTTAACAGCTGACAACGAATTTTATAATGGAGCATTTTTTAAACACCACGTCCCTTATAATCTCAAATACGTGAATGTGAGTAACAACTAGATGTGGGAATAACACTTTTTTATATAAGAAGGGGTCATTTAAGGTACATAATAAAAGATATATAACAAATTAGACGATATCTGTAGCTTAAGGGTTTTAACAAGTTGGAAAGCCTCTAAACACGTTTGAATTTCGTTCCGAGTCCAGGTGTTTATGTAGAACATATATTTATTTGAGTAAGGCAATTTTTTTATTAAAATGTTTTTATTTCATAATTTTATGCGGTTTTATTCTACGAATTTTATACATGCTTAAATAAATCAATTCTGTCAAAAGTTATGCGTGGTCATAGATATATAATCAGTGAGTGAACAATCAATCATTCTCTGTTCTTACCCTTAGGGTTGGAATTTTTTCCCAAATTAATATGGGACCAACTTCGGGGTATTATACCCTTTCCAATAAAAAAATATTTTTTTAAATCGGACTACTCTGTAAAAAGTTATGAGTGGTCATACATAAAAAAAGAAAAAAATATATACGCGTCGAATTTAGAACCTCCTCCGTTTTTTTCGTCGGTTAAAAATAAATAAACATACAATGAGAACGCACACAGTGAAATCTAATCCTCAAGTAAACATTTGAATGTTTGGGTTATAGATCTTTTTAAACAGACAAACGAAAGGTATATCTATATAAAATTCTCGTGACACAGTGTTTGTAAGCAAATTCCTCCGAAACAGCTTGACTGATTTGTATAATTTTTTGTGTATATACCTACGGTAGGTCGAAGAATAAGTCGTAAACTATTTTTTATATCCCTGAGTGATAAGGGTGACCTACCTCAAAAAATGTGTATTAAATTTTTGAACGATTTTGTTTTTATTTAAAAAAAATTAAAAGTTTTTATTTTTTTTAATTTTTTATAATTCATTTATGAATTGGCGTTAAAAATATATTTAATCCTTAATTTTTACCCTTCACTACCAACCCCCATTTATAATAGCGATATTAGTACTGTAATAATCTTCAACTATCAGTGGTCGATAGATCTCTCGATATTCTAGAAATAATTTATATGGCAAAACAACGTTTGCCGGGTCAGCTAGTAAGTAATATATAATTTGTCTAGTACCGGTAACACACGCTCTATGCTGCTGATATTAGTACTAGGTGGCGCTGTTTGAATTGTCACAGTAGATTTTATTTATATATATCGTATTATGAACTAGAATATTTTTATCAGTGCAGGGGCGGAGAAAGAATACTGCCCTCTGCGGCCGGGGTCAGCCTGTCGTAAAAGGCGATACAACAACCCACCCTAACTACGTGGTAGGACCCCAAGCCCGTCTGGATGGCGACCACCGTTGTCTTAGTATGCCGCTGTAGTGGTTGTACCAGTGAACTGGTAAGGTATTTTAACGATGATACAAATTACTAATTGCTTGTACAATTTTTATTAAAACAATCAGACGGATGTTTTACATATAATTAAATATATAATGTCACATAGATTCGCACAACAGACTTGTGCGAATTACAGGGACTGGTAAACAAACTCAATAACTTGAATGCAACCACCACAACAAGTTCTGAATATTGTTAAAACGACCACCAGATAATGATAAAATATTAACCTCTGCGGCCGGGGTCGGCCTGTCGTAAAAGGCGATACAACAACACACCCTAGCTACGTGGTAGGCCTCAAAGCCCGTCTGGATGGCGACCACCTTTGGTCTTAAGTATGTCGCCATAATAACCTTGTGTTGTATTCCGGCATTAGTGGCCCAAGTTCCTGTACTCGTATAGGACAACAGCGTGTTTGCGATGCCACTTGCGTTGCAAACACCCATAGGCGACGGTAACTGCTAAATTATAAGCGGGCCGTCAGCCTGTCTGTTGTCCTACAGCAATAAATAAATGATTACAACAATTACAATAAAATTATTACATCGACAACAACGACCTCTGAAAATATTACCAAAACTAGCACACAACACACGACCACAACCACCCACGACCTCAACGACCACCAACGACCCACTTGCGTTAAATTCCTAAATGGGTTTATAATACGTCGTTGAGAAAAGTTAGCGTGAGCAAATATTGCTACAGGCGCCATCTAGTGGTGGCGGATTTGATTCCTACACCTACACTGTCATAATAACTTTGTGTTCTGTTCCGGCATTAGTGACCCAAGTTTCTGTACCCTTATGGGACAGCAGCGTGTTCGCGATGCCACTGGCGTAGCAACACCCGTAGGCGATGGTAACTGTTAAATTCTAAGCGGGCCGTCAGCCTGTCTGCTGTCATACAGCAATAAAAATAACTAAGTACCTGATAGCTTAGGGGTATTATACTCGTAAATAAATCTAGAGATCCCAAAATCCCACGAAGGCGTACACAGCTTAGGTAGTTCGCGCCTAATGTGCATATCATAGAATAATTACAATGTACCGAAGGATAACATCATGAGGAAAGTTGCATACAAAGATCATCGGTGTGTTGAACCCGTCTATCCGCCTTGGACAATCGTAGCGGATATTCAGTCCGTTCTCTTTAGACGCGCGAGCCCAGCAATGGGATGCTATTGACAGTTATTATAAGCTCCTTAACAAAAGTTATGGGTGCCAGCATTCTTCTTGATAATACAGAATATAGAATAAAAGGAAACTAAAATAAATACAGGAAGTATTTTATAGCATTTTTTTTATTGCTGTAGGACAGCAGACAGGCTGACGGCCCGCTTAGAATTTAGCAGTTACCCTCGCCTATGGGTGTTTGCAACGCCAGTGGCATCGCGAACACGCTGCTATCCCATAAGGGTACAGGAACTTGGGTCACTAATGCCGGAACACAACACAAGGTTATTATGGCGGCATACTTAAGACCAAAGGTGGTCGCCATCCAGACGGGCTTGGGGCCCTACCACGTAGCTAGGGTTGTTTTGTCGCCTTTTACGACAGGCCGACCCCGGCCACAGAGATTAGTATTCTTTCTCCGCCCCTGCACGGATAATAGCATATCAATTTTGTACTCTTAACACAGAAGTCAAAGTGTTGAATCAACACTTGTGGAATCCATTTGGACCTCTGCCAGCTTAACAATAAACAGTCCACATAAATCTGTCCCATAACTCGCAACGAGAAAGGCTGTTGTTAATTTATGTAACGTTATGTTTTCGTGCAGGCCATTTCGTCTTGGTAAAAAATAACGTTATCTCAAAGGAATATTTTATGACACAATTTATAAATAGCATAGTTTTTATTGTGGGATACAGACAGGCGGCTGCCACACCTGAAGAAACTAAAGTTAGTCACAATTCTTTCATCTTTTATTCGTGCTTCTTAATTTAGTGAAAAAGAGATCGTGATACGCAATATTTTTGACTTTATATAAGTATTCTATATATATACTTATGCAAAACAGCACTCATTGAGAGATCTTTAAAACTATACACCCGATTGAATTCAAATTTAACATGGTTACTCTCTGTGCGATGTAGACGCTCACTAAAAATTGATTTCACAGCAATTCTATCCAAAATGTATTTTGAAGTTAAAAATCGTCGTTGTGATCTGAAACTCGATGAAACGGAACTGTCACAGTAAAAAGAGATACCTATATACCTATATATACCTAGTCAGGTCATAAGTATTGTCACACAGTAAAAACTTTTCTTTTAGAATGCTGGCCACAAAAAAGTTTATTGAATTCGAATTTCGAATTGTTCATGAAAATAAAAATGTATAACTTTTAGAATTTTACTCATTTTTAAATATGGAGTGGACGCTTAAAGTAGACCGTGTTGAAGTTATTGCGTTGCATCGTTGCGGTTACGCGCCAATTCAAATTTTTAACATACTGAAAAATTTGAATATTACCAAAAGATTCGTTTATCGTACCATCAAACGATACAATGAAGACTCTAGTGTAGATGACAGGTCAAGAAGTGGTCGCCCTCGGTCTGTTAGGACTCCAGCAGTGATAAAAGCTGTGAAGGCACGAATTCAAAGAAATCCCAAACGTAAGCAGAAACTGTTGGCCCTTCAGATGGGGTTAAGCAGAACCACGGTGAAAAGGGTGTTAAATGAAGACTTAGGGCTTCGGGCATATCGAAGAAAAACAGGACATCGTTTGAATGCTCGTCTAATGGACCTGAGACTGAAGAGATGCCGCGCTTTGTTGAAGCGGTACGCGGGAAAAAAATATCGGGAAATTCTTTTTTCGGATGAAAAAATGTTTACCGTAGAAGAGAGCTACAGCAAACAAAATGATAAGGTGTACGCACACAGTAGTGAAGAAGCGAGCAACCGTATTCCGCGTGTCCAACGAGGTCATTTTCCATCCTCGCTCATGGTATGGTTGAGAGTTTCTTATTGGGGCTTAACAGAGGTACATTTTTGTGAGAAAGGTGTAAAAACGAATGCTGTTGTGTATCAAAATACAGTCCTGACGAACCTTGTGGAACCTGTTTCTCATACCATGTTCAATAACAGGCACTGGGTATTCCAACAAGATTCGGCGCCAGCTCATAGAGCGAAGAGCACACAAGACTGGCTGGCGGCGCGTGAAATCGACTTCATCCGGCACGAAGACTGGCCCTCCTCCAGTCCAGATTTGGATCCGTTAGATTACAAGATATGGCAACACTTGGAGGAAAAGGCGTGCTCAAAGCCTCATCCCAATTTGGAGTCACTCAAGACATCCTTGATTAAGGCAGCCGCCGATATTGACATGGACCTCGTTCGTGCTGCGATAGACAACTGGCCGCGCAGATTGAAGGCTTGTATTCAAAATCACGGAGGTCATTTTGAATAAACTTTAATGTCATAAGAATCTATGTTTTGTTAAGTTCATTTTGGTATATGAATGGTTACATAATTAATAAACTTGTTACAATTATTTTACATTAAACATGTGACAGAATTTATGACCTGACTAGGTATATATATATATATATATATATATATATATATATATATATATATATATATATATATATATATATATATATATATATATATATATATATATATATATATATATATATATATATATATATATTTAGAATATAACGTGGAGAAAATAAAAGACATGAATAAAATGTATGTATTTGTAGTCTCATCTTTGTTCGGTGTTGTATTGAAGTTTACATTTTTCAAGGTTCCACTTTTATCACGTGTGAACTGCTATGTTTTTATAATTCTTATAGTAGTTACATATGTTTTGTAGAACATACCATTTATGCTAATTCAATTAAAAATAATATACACTAATATTTTTGTATAAGATGTATATGTGCGTAAATTATGATTTTTTTTTATTTATATGGCAGAACTGTTGGGTCAGCTAGTGGGATATATATGTTGTCATAATGCACATATCTCCAAGTAAGCAGCAGGCTACTTGTGTTATGGATACTACGCAAGTAAAACTACTACTTAAATAACTGATATTCTTTTGTAAATAAATACATATCATACTTAAACTATTGCATTCCTGACAGGCTACCCTACGCCATGGAAGTATTACCGCTGTTTCTCTGTATATAAGTTCTCTGACGATGACTTCCTTTTACCGGACGTGGCAATTATAATACGCTCATTAGCCGAATTACCTAAACGACGGACAGCAGGCGAACTCATGTCCCCTGAGTTTGAGTTCCATTGCTGAGGAACAGCTGACGGCCCACTTAATAGTAAGTTACCGTTGCCTATGGATGATTGCGACGCCAGGGGCACCTCAAACATGCTGTTGTCCGCATAGGGTTACTGGAACCTGGGTCACTAATGCCAGAATACTACACAAGGTTATTATGGCGGCATACTTATAGACATGGGTGGATACCATCAAGACGGGCTTGGGGTTTTACCACGTGTATACCTTTTAAGAAAGGCCGACCCTGGGCGTAGGGGTTAGTATTTTTACTCAGTCCCTGCACGGACTACACTTTAAAATACTATCAATTGATTGAAATAGCATTAAAATCGTACGTGAAGCAAACCTTGGCCGCAGTGGGGCGATGATCTGGTCCCAGCAAATGGGTCAACTCATCCGCCAAGCCCCAGATTCTACTCCCATTACAGTCCAATGCGTCCCTTTTCATGATCGATTAAGTTCTAATGTTGTGAGATACGGTTTTGCTCAATCAATTTGAATTAAAACATCTGTTTTTTTTTATTGCTATGGGATAGCAGACAGGCAGACGGCCCGCTTAGAATTCAGCAGTCACTGTCGCCTATGGATATTTGCAACGCCAGTGGCATCGTGAACACGCTGCTGTCCCATAAGGGTACAGGAACTTGGGTCACTAATGCCGGAATACAACACAAGTTATTATGGCGGCATACTTAAGACCAAAAGTGGTCGCCCTCCAGACGAGCTTGGGGCCCTACCGCGTAGCTAAGATGGGTTGTTTTGGCGCTTTTTACGACAGGCCGACCTCGGCCGCAGAGGTTAGTATTCTTTCTCCACTTCTACACGGATAATAACTTGTGAAATGAAAATGATGTAACTTCGGTTACATAATTACTATTAAACTTAAAAAAACTTAATACTCAACGGAAACTTACTTTTTCTCCGTCCAGGGTCGGACTGTCGTAAAAGGCGACAAAACAACCCTAGCTACGTGGCAGGGCCCCAAGCCCATCTGGATGAAAACCACCCTTGGTCTGTAAGTATGCCGCCATAATAACCTTGTGTTGTATTCCGACATTAGTAACCCAGGTTTATGTACCCTTATGGGACAGCATTCGCGGAGCCTTTAGCGTCGCATAAATTCATACGCAACAGTTATTACTTAATACTATTTAAATGTTTTTTTCTGTCATTTATAAATCTAAACAATGATATTGATCCCAACAAACTGCTTTGTAATTAGTCACCGAAAATAGCGTTCGTATATTTTTATTATATTGAATATAATAATCAGTAATGATAAATTTAAAGAAATATCAGATTTAAGCAAGCCAAGTAGTTTTCATCTAAAGTACAAAAAAGGTTTTATCTCTAAGAATCCTGACACGACGTTTCTTTAGAACTTGGCGGGAGTCCAACTTGCTAAACGGTCTATATAAATCTACTGACTGATAACGTAGACAATTCTCTGTCGGGTACCTAAAAGTAGATATAAATTAAAAGTCATTTAGAAAAAATACCGCAGAGGTCGTAATAGAAGTGTGCACGTTTTTATAATTGTAGTGGATGCCGCTGGGAAATTAAGCCTCGGTCGGACGACGACTGGAAACGAGGGTAGCACCTGTCGTTTTTCTCTAATGCACACTAATTTTGTTTCAGTAATTTAATGCCGGTTATACAAACGTTTAATCCCAGTTGCATATTTAACTTTTTAGCCTTCCTGTATAATATGTATTTACTAACATAAGTAGTATATATGTTTATAGTATTCTTTCTCAGAATAAGGTTAGTATTCTGCGGCAGGGTTCGGCCTTTTGTAAAACACGACTAAACAACCCTAGCTACATGATAGGGCCCCGTCTTGATGGCATCTACTCTTAATCTATAAGTATGCCGCTATAATAACCTTGTTTTTGGACATTAGTGACCCAGATTCTTTTATCCTTTCTGGGATAACAGCGTATTCGCGGTGCCATAGCGTCGCGAACATCTATAGGCGACTGTATCTGCTTATTGTTAAGTGGGCTACCAGCCTGTCTGCTGTTCTTCAGGAATTAAAAAAGTCACCTTAACACAATCGCTACTTCCTCTTGAACTAGATGGCACTAAATGAATTGTCACAGTATGTTTACTATTTAAACCTGTTATAAGATGTAGCTTCGAAAGCTACGAATTTACAACCAGAATGGTGCCTGTGAGAAAACAAAGCAAGCTATCTATTAACCGACTTCTACTATTCTCGAGAAAAGAGACAGCTATTTTCATAAGCAGGGAATCATATAGCATGTAGAATTTGGAACAGTCAGTAGTAGTTATTTTTAAAATAGTAATAAATATGGTATACTAATTATGTAGCTCAAGGAAATATTTTATGAGTACTTCTCCCAATTCTGGAGGCATGCAAAAAGGTCTGCATGCATGTAATTCTTCTTTTTAGCTCTATTACATTTTCAGCGCCACTTTTCTCCAGAAGTAATATGTGAGTCAATAAATAACTACTCCACCCGATTACAATATTTATGTATAATAATTTTTTATTGATCATGTAGTATAAGAAGTGGTCTCTGCCTACCCCTACGGGAAAGAGGCGTGATTATATGTATGTATGTATGTATGGTCTGAAAGAAGATGTAGTGACAAAAATTGAGAAAGGTATGCTGAGATGGTTTGGCCATGTTGAGAGAATGAATGAAGAACGATTGACGAAAAAAGTGTATAAGGCGAGTGTGAATGGAAGTCTTGGAAGGGGTAGACCTAGGCGGACGTTTCGAGACCAGATCAGGGACGTCTTGAAAAAAGTCCAGGTCAAGAGTACTCTAAACCGAAGGGCATGTATGAAGGGAATAATGAAAGTGGACGAAGCGAAACAAGTATGTAAGGATCGTAGCAATTGGAAAGAAGTGGTCTCTGCCTACCCCTACGGGAAAGAGGCGTGATTATATGTATGTATGTATATAGTATAGGATACTTGGGACATTAGAATCAGGACAACAACCATAAACTTTCAAATGATGCGGTGGTAATTGAAATGTGCATCCATTGACCTTTTCAACAGTGTGTATCAGTCCGTCTCGCTAGGATAGATTAATACGTTATAACCTTGTGAATACATGGTGTACATTAGAATGACTCTGAACCCATTTTTTACCTTAATATCAATGTGGGAATTATTCCTCTATATTCCCTGTCTACCTCCTGCAAATACAGAAGATAATCGTTACGCATCAGTTTAAAATATAGTTTGCACGTGTGGCGGCACTAGTTGCACGTCACATCACTAACCACGATAAAAAATAAGGCGGTCAGATTTTGACAACTACTAAGCGTTGGTTTCCCTTCCCGGCAAAAATGTAAATACAATTATCTAGTTTATAATCATAAGCCTTGTACATTAAACTTCTGCCTTTGGAATAAACGACTGTAAGCATCCACGCTCCCCGGATTTCATTTATCTCCGACAATACGACCCGGAGGTGTCTGCGACCTCCACACACGGTGCACACTAGCGATATACATCGTATCAAGCCGATTTTATGTGATCCGCGCTGAATGTGTTAAAGTAATTTGAATTCTCTATGAAACCCTGAAATTGCATTAGAGTACAATGATTCTAATTAATAAAATAACTGAAATAGACTTGATTACCAAATATTTAAGCAGAAGGGCTGAAATGTAAGGTTTAAAGGGCATTGTAAAGCTAGATTCAGTGAAATCACTAGTGTTTCAAAAGAAGTATTGTAGAATAGATATGAACAGAAACTCCATTCTTTCTGTGTCCAAATTGTATTACCTAGCAGTGCAAGTAGAAAGTTAAATTTGATGCCAAAACTTCGTTTGGTCTTCTCTTAATCCCTAGTACTTAAAGACAAAACTCTTTGGGCACTGTGTTCTACCAGGCGGTCGTACTAGTCTAGTATTAGTACAGATTTGAAGTCGCTCAAGTTCCATGGAGAGAAATATGTTGAATGGTCTCTTTTGCGAACAAGATCTAATAAATAATAAATAAATACATATATTGGGACAAATCACACAACACTATCTAGTCCCAAACTAAGTAGCGTAGCACTTGTGTTATGAGTACTAGACAACAGATATACTACAAATGTACTTTTTTGTAAATAAATATTATATTGAAACACCCATACGCAAGACGGGAATCGAACCCGTGCCCTCCGTAAGCGTACCAGCATCCGTTAACCGTTACGTCACGAAGGACGTCATTTGAGAACTCTTCGTCCAGGATTGAACAACTTGCTAATAATTTTAAATGACCTGAATTTAATTGCAGATACGGATCACTTCTCTAAGGTTAATAAAAGATTATGCTTCTTCGTGCCCTATATACTAGTTGTGTGTTACCACTATCACTCTTTCTCTTTTTCACAATCTCTGTTATCTGATATGAAAACATGAATTTTTCTTGTAAGCATTCCCGGAGGCTTTCGGAACTTTTAATTTGAATTCTGATATTGAATATTTTCTAGAATATATGGAATATAAAAAGAGTAAAAAGAGTTGTTGCTGTCTCCAAGACCAGGGAACAAGCCAAGCTGTATGAGTTTTTGGGAAGCCCTGGGGTAAGAAACATCTTTATAGAATGGTGAATGATAGAACAAAGAACGCAAGGGATATAACCCAAATGAAATGCATAAAAAATTATTGTGGAAGGGTCTTAACAGACGATGTAGAAGTTTAATAAAGAGCAGATGGAAAAATTATTTCTGTGAATTGATGAATGAAGCGATTATCTAGAGTGGTATGTTAAAGAAACGCACCCGTTAATATGGGAGTTGTGAAAGAATTGAATACGGCTGAGGTTAGATAGGCTGTGGATAATATGCCAAATGGCAAGTCTGTAGGACCGGATGAAATACCAGTGGCAGTATGAAAGTTCTTGAAAGCCGATGGATGGAAATGGCTGACTTTGTTCTTCATAATTCATAAGCTGATGCAAGACGAGGCGATCCCCGATGAATGGTGCAATACTATACTAGTGCCCATTTTTGAGAACAAGGGTGATGTTCATATTTGTAACAATTATATAGAGGAATAAAGCTCATGTCGCACAGCATGAAGATTTGCGAGAAAGTAATTGTAAGGCGACTACGAGAGAAGACCTAAATAGGTGAGAACCAATTTGGTTTCATGCCCGGACTGGGGGCAATGAATACCATATTCACATGTGGATGTACCAGTGAACTGGTGGGGTGTTCACAAAGATACAAATTACTAATTGTCCGTACAATTTTTATTAAAGCAATCAGAAGGATAATATCACGAAGATAACAACAGAAGTGTGCGCATTACAAGGACTCGTAAACAAACTCGATAAGTTGAACGAGGCCACAACAATCAAGTGCCGAATATTATCAAAAATGACCACCAGATATAGATTACGGCGATTACTATTATTACAACGACAACAAGACCTCTGTAAATATTCTTTCAAGCGAGCACACGTCACACGACCACAACGACCCACGACCTCAAGGACAACTTACATTAAATTCCAATGTGCGTTTGTAATTGTCGGCGGGGAAAGTTAGCGTGAGCTAATATTTCCACAGGTGCCATAATAAACATTGAGTCAACAAAAAGATAAATGAAAATCTTCACTGATTCATACTAATATTATAAATGTGAAAGTAACTCTGTCTGTGTGTTACATTTTCACACCTAAACCGCTTAACAAATTTTGATGAATTTGGTATAGAGATAGGTAGATTGAACCTTGAAAAGGGACATCGGCTACTTTTTGTTGCAAGAATTGAAGGAGGGAAATAGGGGATGAACGTAACGTTAAGTGCTGTTTTTTTAATTTATATGGCAGAACAACGTTTGCCGGGTCCGCTAGTAATTATTTTAAATATCAAAGTTCGAAAATTTTGTTACTTGACCACAGCAGAACGGCTGAACGGAATTAAATGAAATTTGGCATTTAGATCTATTGAGGTGTGGAATAGAATATAGGCTACTATTTATCCAGGAAATGTATGCAACATAGTCACGGGTAACAACATATATAGTAAAAGTGATTTCAATATGCATGTTAAATTAGGAATGTCCCTCTGCAGTTAGTTATTCTTTGCTCACTTCGTCAAGATTCTAATAAATTAAACGAGACACTATAAAACTTTTATTCTCTTATTTTAACAAAATTCGTATTTACATCATACTAAATAAAGTTTGTAATCGTGTGGCGTAGTTAATATTTACATTACATTGAGAGAGATACAAACGAAACCTTTTGTATTATTGAAAATTGTTTTGAGCTTAGGTATTATTACAGGTTTGAGATTTACAAAAGGCAATATGCAGATTAAATTTTTCGCCCATTACTTATTAGTGTCCTCTGTAGGAAATCTCACGCTTTTCCGAGCTAAAACTAATGAGACAAATTAATATTTGAAAGCATTTATGAAATACGTAAAAACTAGAGGGGGGGGGGGGGGTTAATACACTACGGGTCGTCACCAAGGGAAAAAAGGGGAGTAAAAAGATTTCAAAAATACGTCACGTGGTATTAGTACGTTCCATAGGGGATCATAAATATGATAGGGTCACCAATTTTCTAAACCCCACTAATTGTAAGACATTGTAAAAGGTAAAAGAAATGCACCGGTTTCCCGATTCGAGATTAGAGTCAATTAAGTTTTATCTCTTCCTCATACATTCTGATCAAGTAGTCTCCGATAAGCACTGAAGTAAAAAGCGTTACGTAGTATTCAACTGAGGACTTTGGGCTCCAAATTACAAGGCTTTGAATCGTAGACGATTTGTGATGGATAGCGATAATTCTTTCTCAGAGTAGAGAATAGCAATGAATAGATCAAGAGGTACTGCAGTTCTTGGCCTCCAATAGATTAATATTATAGAGCGACCTTCAGGCAGAGTTCTTCCTCGGATGCATTCTAGTTACTCGTGTTCACAGTATAAGTCACATCCAGATTTCTGTATGCCATATTTTACCTTTCTTTCTATACGTTAAAAGCTGTCTCAGACGACTCGACAGCGACTACGGGCGGCAAAAGCGTTCCAAGCCCGTGGGAGCGGGGTCGATCAGCCGTGGACGCGCCTCCTGTGAGCTGCATGGGGACCAAGCGAGAACAGCCAAGACATTTGGCATCTCTTTATCGTCGAACGCGACTGGGTCGCTCCAGAGAAGGCATGGTCGAGAGAGATTCCGCTCTCAGAAACCTCGCCAAGCTCCAGTGCGCTTGGTGCGTTGAGGATATCTCCGAAAGCAGGCTCTCCCAACGTTGGTTCCTAAGTTCCTAAATACGGGACTTCACTTCTCGATCAAGTGAGCGAAGGGTGACGTGGTTGCATTCGGAGGGAAATCTATCGTAGACTCGGACGGCGACTCTCTTCCTCCTCATCAGTTCACCATGTTTTACTATAGCAAAATGCGCTTATTAGTATTACAAAAATGGTATATAGAAAGATGCCAACAAAACAAGACATATAAATGTCAACAAGACAGCAGTTGTGTGAGCGAGACAGAAGATGAGTATTATGGTGAACGCACACTTGTCCGAGCCGAACGCGCCGAACGAATCGAAGTCAAGGAGGCCTCGCACACATATCCGCACCAGAAGAATCGACCGCGTCGAAGAAAACGTTTAAAAAAAGCTCGGTGTTGCTACTACTAAAACAGTTCGAGCTAAATTCTATTCTTTCTATTTTCTATAATTTCTATGGTTGAATATTGTCTGCCGCCATTTTGAAAGGAATAATAAACAAAAGCAATAATTTTACTACTTTTGCGATTCCCTAGGTAAGTGACGTTATTGTTATTTCTGGTGTCCATTTAATAAGCACCGGGATCCAAGGCAGACGTGGTCGCTAACTATGGGCCTTATGAGAAAGCTCATGGTCGCTCAGAGAGCAATGGAGAGGGCTATGCTCGGAGTTTCCCTGCGAGATCGAATCAGAAATGAGGAGATTCGCAGGAGAACCAAAGTAACCGACATAGCCCGGATGATTGCAAAACTGAAGTGGCAGTGGGCTGGGCACATAGCTCGAAGGACTGATGGCCGTTGGGGCAGAAAAGTCCTCGAATGGCGACCGCGTACCGGAAGACGCAGTGTTGGTAGGCCCCCCACAAGATGGACCGATGATCTGGTCAAGATCGCCGGAATAGGTTGGATGAGGGCAGCGCAGGACCGATCATCGTGGAGATCTTTGGGGGAGGCTTTTGTCCAGCAGTGGGCGTCTTCCGGCTGAAATGATGATGATGATGATCCAAGGGTAAGAAGACCAATAATACGACGTGCTTTTATGAGAAGCATTTGCAATATTCATGAGTATCAGACTTTGTTCTGTAAGAATTTCATATCGATTGTTCTCTAACAATAATGAGGTCCAAGTAGACTCGTGAATTATTAAACGCAAGCTGCTTCCAAAGTAACTGTGCTATCTATCCAGCTTTATCGACATCTAAATACATCTAAAATATCTTCAAAATTTTAATTGCAGAAACATTTAAGTCTATATTCTAATTTCACTACTTAGATCTGGCTCTGCCTTATCCATATGCTGGACGCGACGTCCAGCTATGATCCTCTTGAACGTCTTCGCAATAAGACAATCTCTCGTCCAACAAGACTATCGGCTTGTAGCCGGAGGAAAATATGTCACAAAATTTCAGCTGTATTTAAATAAATAATATTATTTGGAAAAAGAGTTAAATATTTATTGAATTCAACAAAGAAAGCAACGTAATCCTACGTAATGCCGGACAGCTATTCGCATACAAATCCAGCGTATTATGAGTGAGCTTCATTGCAACTCTGGGGGACTAAATTATCACCGCTGTACAGCGTCGGTGGCTGCGAATGCCCTCTTTTGTTCATATTTAGAAGCGCGACAACTTTGTATGGTAGAGTTATAATTCCTGTCTTGTTTTTTATACATACGTTGCTTTCATTGTTTTAAATTTTTTTAGCTTAATTATTTCTATATTAATTTTCCGAGGAGTTGTAATTTTCAGGGATCTCCATCCCTCCGTCCAGATGACAGTCGTTCGCTTTCGGAGGGCATTGGTTCGATTCCCGTTCCGCGACTGGGTTTTTATGTATAATATTTATTTATTTATTTATCTACAAAAGAAAAGTATATATGTAGTATATTAGTTGTCTAGTACCCATAACACAAGTGCTATACTACTTAGTTTGGCTAGTCCCAATAGCGTTGTGTGAATTTATTATAAAAAAATATCATAGATTTATTGATAGCTCTTTGCTCAGAATTAGTGTCAGCGAAGCACCGACGCAAACAGTTGCGCAGAATTAAATAATAAAAATTTCTTTATTGACACATCTTTTTATATAATTATAAACTTATACCACCTAAACTAGGCATGGCCTGTCCCTTAGGTAATTAGTTCCTTCCAGTGACTTCAACATTATTGTTATAATAAATTATAAATTTTAACAACTAACTACCTTCTTATATAAAATTAAATGAGTAAGACACGATCGATATGGTTTGGTTACATAAAGTGAGGGCTTAAGCAAATAAATTTTTTTATGTACAATTAACATTTTATAATTTTTTAAGTGTTCATAAACCCTTTCGGGCTCAAGGAAAATATGTTTCCCTTCCTTAAAATTTGTAATTGATTATTCATTTACGAATAATATACTTAATCTAATATTACTAATACTAATACTTAATCGATATTTTTTGGATATCATAATAACAATAAAACGAGTCGAATACAACTAATATGCTTCTGTACGTTAAAATAGAACTGTAATTTTTTTTAGCGTTAAAATATAAACGTTTGCACGCTTATATTTAGGCTTGAATATCTTATGGTCTAGAAAGGGTTAAACAAAGATTTCCTTTCATATTTGATATGATATATACTATATATTAGATATATACCCCATTCATATTATATTATATAAAAGTAAATTAATAATAGTTATAAATTAAATAGTTTAAAATAAATATGTGTATTGATGAATAAATAGTAAATGAGTAAATTAATACTTAATACATATCACATGCATTTTTAACATTTAATTTGTTAGTAGCTATTTTTAGACTATAAAAAGAAAATAATTGCTCTACAACTGTATGTAAGCATATAATAGTCTGCTATGAAAATTTGGCTCCGATGTGTAAGGGATAAAACACAAGAACCTGAAGTCCGTCTTGAACGAACTGACAGGTTATTTTTTTACTGAAGAGCAGCAGATAGGCTGACGGTTCACTTTAAAATAAGCAATTACCGTCGCCTATTGATGTTTGCGGCGCCAGAGGCACCGCTAACACGCTACCGTCTGCGTAGGGGAATTTGACCCTGGGCTACATATGAAACACAACATAAAATTATTATGGGTGCATGTTTAAAGACCACGATAGATTAAACTTGTTTGTCTAAGTGAGAGCTTACCCAAATTTTTATCAGTGACTAAACAGTTCCAGACACTCCGGCACACTGGTAGGTACACTCCTGCAGTTTGTCTGCAAAGTCATGAGACAATCTACCCATACGTAACATTGAAGAAACAAAAAGGTTACAACAATAACCAAAGTGATGAAATGTTACGATTATAGTTCCAAAGTAATTCCAGTTATTGAAATAACCAATTTGAAAGTTATTCAGCGAAATGGATAACTTTGTAACAAGTTAATAACATAGTTGTGGTTCGAACAAATAAACAAGTTTACGCTATTTGAGTTAATTGAAATATAGCAATTACTGATCTTTACAATGTTTATGTCTGGATTTTTTTTGTGAAACATTATAATACTTTCATAGAGTGTCGTAAAAAGCAACAAATCGAACTTATTATGATATTTTAAATGTAATAAAAAAACTTAAGGTAACCTTGGTATGTAGTTTTTGGTTAAAAAAAGGAAAAGATGGTGAACAATCAGATGTACCGACTCAAAACAGTGTGTTAAAAATGTTGCATGTGATGATGCTCAGCGTACCTCTCGAGCTCCGAATTGATGTGGATACAACCAAGAGGAAATCCTAAAATAATCTTCTCATCTACATCAGCGTCTCTTATTCTCCATAGATTTGCCAAAGGTATTCATTTGTTGTTCAAAATTCTATTTTATGAATAGTAGTGCTAAGAAAATCTAGTCTCTTCTTTCTCGTCCTTTTAATGACTAGTTGATTCTAGGACACCACATATAAGGCTTAGAGCAACTGGGGTTCTAGGCAGCCATTCCGGCTGTCACTAGCCTTTCTATCTCAGCCAGCAGCATAGACTGTTGTAATGTTAAAATGGTTAGGCTGGCATAACGTCGGATTTCTGATGGTAGACCAGATTTCTCAAGATATAAAAAAATAAAAATAAAGAAATGAATATTTATTTAGGTTTACATAAAATATACAAAAGAAAATACATAAAAAAGTGCCTAATTTCTTCGGGAGGTACCTTGCTTCGGGAGGTACCTGTGTCACATAGGGCGGGAGATAACGTCGGGGTGCCACCACTGTGACGCAGGCGACGATGAGGACACGGTGAACCACACTGTCGCCGTGTGCCCTGAGTGGCGCGAGGAGCGCCGCGCCCTCGTCGCCCAAATCGGCGTGGACCTGTCGCTCCCGGCCCTGGTTCTGTCCATGGTCGGGGGCGATCCTGGATGGATGGCCGTCGCCTCCTTCTGCGAGGCAGTCATGTCCGCAAAGGAGGCGGCGGAGCGGGAGCGGGAGTCGACCACCACACTCCCCTCCCGCCAACGCAGGCCACGTCGGCGGCGCCGGAGGGCAAATAATGACCTCCGGCCGCCATAAAAAGCGGCCGCGGGCGGCCCCTCGGGGGGGATCCACCGCCCGCACCATTGCCGCAAGGGTGAGAGCTGCGTGCTGTTCCGCGGCCCCCCTCAACTCCTAGAGTTGTTAGGAGAGCGCCGGGGGGACGAAATCCTGGCCCCCTGGCGCCAACACTTTAGAAGGGGCCCGCCTCAAGACAAAGGGCGGGCCGGCGCCGGCCCGGGCCACGAGATCGGCAGGCCGTATATCCGTGGGCCCGAGCGTAGGCGATAGGAGAACAGCGGGGTTTTTTAGTGGGTAGTCGGATGGCCAAACATCTTTCCCGGAGTCCCACATATCCCTCGGTCCCCCCGGGCCGGGGGAACCCGTCAAGAGAGGTTTTTCCCCGACACCAAAAAAAAAAGGACGTAGCTCAGCATTTGCAAGTTTAAAAAAAATTGCAGGCTTAGGTCTTCCGCTAAACTAACCGAATGATCACGAGACTTGCTCACTCAAATACACCTTTCTACTTACTGAAAACTATATCAATTAAAAAAAAACAGTAAAGCAAACATGAAGTTCAAAAATTATAGAATACCGATAATCACTGATTCCCCAGTGTACACAACACAGGTACTCCCGCAAAATGCGTCATATAAAGAGAAATCATTTCATGATAAGAAAAAGTATATGAAATTGGCCGGAAATGGTTATTAGTGAACATGTTTCCGCGGACGTGGCAAATATTGTACAATCAACCTCGTAAAACCTTCGATGGAGGGCGGTTGGATTTGCCCTAAAATAGTGAAGGAAGCGTTTAAAACTTTTTCACATTTCACAAAACCATTCAATAATAGATAAAAATTATGAAAAATTATGATGTTTTATTTTTCAAAATAATCTCCTTTTAGATCAATACATTGAGTCGTGCATTCTCTCAGGCATTGTCTTGATGGAAAAGCACTTATTTGTCGCCAAATGTGGTCGTTTTACCTTTAAATCAATATCGAATCTGTCTAAAAGCTCTGAATAATATTTGCCGGTGATCATTCTACCCTTCTCTAGGTATTCTATGTGAATGACACTGCGTGCATCCAAAAACCTATGGCTTTGGTGGATATTCACCCAGTGAAACCCACTGTTTTGATTGTTCCTTGGTCTCTAGGGTATTGTGATGGATCTATGTTTCGTCTACGGTTATATTACGGCGTAAAACTTGTCCGGATTGCGGTTGAACATCGCCAAACACTCCTTTGAACTGGTCACACGAGTGTGAGCAATCGCGGCACCCATCTATCCACGGATAGCTTTTTAATGTCCAAATATTCATGTAAAATATGATGTACTCACTCAGTTGAGATGCCTACAGCCTCAGCCACCTCACATAGGTACTTTCATTCTCCGATCGTCCAATATTATTCCATGAATTTTTTCGACGATTTCTGGCGTGATGACCTCTTTTGGACGACCTGAACGTACGGCGTCACTTGTGCTGGTACGACCACAATGGAACTCAGCAAACCACTTCTTAACCATTAAAATTTATGGTTCAGAGTTCCTATAGTATTTATTAAGCCATACCTTGGTTGCAGTGGTGGTTTTTTTACGCAAAAAATAATGCTTAATCAACACACGAAATTCACTTTTTTCCATTTTGGTTAAAATTCACGAGGTTGTCTGCTTTTAGTGGCTGTCAAACATAAACTAAATGACACAGCTTGCTCAAAATTTGATAATAGTCTATTAAAAGAAGGTGGTTGCCGGCACCAGTGTTGCATATAAAGTTACTGCGCGGGAAATTGAAAAAGTCACGGAGTTATCAAACTGTCCTTGTATCTAAGACAAAATGATAGTAAATAAAAATATAGTAAAAAAACTAATAAACACGCTATAATGAGATAAATCGAACTAAAAAGTGAAAAATAATTCTTAATGTCCTCATATAGTTTCAAAACACTAAACTAACAACATAAACTATCAACGTTTTATTGCACAAATGCCTCTATATTCTAAATATTCAAATACTATATTCAATCTTTTAGTTTTGCGTTTCGAATAAAATCCCATTAAATCAGCATGGCTTAGTTCGATTTAAGAGTTTCCAAGTATCATTATAGCGGGTTTTGCAACTACAAGCCTCGTGTAGGAATAAAATAATGAACGAGAATTATTAGTATTATTGTGAAAAAAACGTGGGACACTTTGTCTTATATATTTCGTACCAAGTTTGGACTAATCGTAGCGGTCGAATATTTTTGAGAACTGATTTACCGCGCTTTTATTCGCTTCCTTTTTAACTTACCTTACCTTAGTTTATAGGGTAGTTTAAGTTTGCTACTTAAAGTACGTAATTACTTCTTTATATCACTAAGGCAACGTATAATCAACTATGTATAATGTTTTATGTTTTCATTTTGGTGTCTCACGATTCTAAGGCAAGCACCCAAACAAAAGTCCGAATGTCAGTTACATCTATCTGTCTATCTACTGAATATATGGACACATAAAAGAGAATATCAAGTTAGGACACCAACACAAAAAGGTGTGAAGGAGTAAAGACAATATCCTTAGCAGCGTCTGGACTCCAAGTTATGAAGAATATAATCGGAGTTAAATACAAAGCTATTGAATGAAATTATCTACATATCTATAATATTACTACTACTAAATAACTAATAAAACTACGACTTTCTGTAACTTGGACCACCCTGTCAAACCTTCGTGTTAGGGCTGTGCCCTGACCTTACAACGTAGTTCCGGCGTGCGATAACACAACCCCCTGATAATCTTACCACAATCCTTCGACCCTTTAAACTTGTCCTTTATGATAATATCATGGTTTTGACACGATAACTCTATGCTTTTAAGAATATAAAGGACGTATTCAGATAGTAAGTAGGTGTATGAGATGGAGTTGGCCAAACATGTGCATTAAAAGTTTTTATATTCTTTTTATAATGCTGTAGGACAGCAGACAGACAGGCTAACGGCCCACTTAGAACTTAGCAGTTGCTGTCGCTTAGTGGCATCGTATACTCGCTGCTGTCCCATAGGAGTACAGGAACTTGGGTCACTAATGCCGGAACACAACACAAAGTTATTATGGCGGCATACTTAAGACAAAGGATGGTCGCCATCCAGACTGACTTGGGGCCCTATCACGTAGCTAGGGTGGGTTGTTTTGTAGCCTTTTATGACAGGCTGACCCGGGCCGCAGTGGTCAGTATTCTTTGTCCGCCCCTGTATGGATAGAATATTCACCACCATTTTCACCTTGAAAGTCTGAAACTGTCAGGACTAAAGCTCACATTGAGCTTGAAAATCACGATTGTGTAGATCCCCAAAGCGAAGGTGGGATAAGATTTTCAAATATTTTTTGGAGTATCTTATGCAATAGTAAAAGGTTAATTTCAAAAAATATGAACCAAGCTTTTTTTATTATTATTGACTGTTTTATTTGATTATTGTTATTTGTAGTTGTTGGTAATGTGACTTAGACATTTTTATATAATTTTAAGACTGGAGATAAGACTATATAATAAAGATAAGATTTTAAAACTAAGTGACTGATGATTGATTATAATTATATGAAAAATATTTGTACGCTTTTTGGGCAGAACAGGATAAGAACATTGCCATTTGTATGTAACATCTGTACATTATTTCACTCTTGTTCAAACAAATAAATGAATTAGAATTTTCAATTTTGTATTTATGAAATTAGGCCTGAACGGGATAAGAGTCCCTTTTCCTCTAAGGGTTCGTTATCAGTTAAATTAAAAACTTCTACACCAGAGTCCAAGCACGTTTACATAATCTTGCAAAACATTGATATCGTTTCCATTTTTTACCAAGGTAGAAAACCGATGATGTACATGTGAATTTCGCTTTCTTATCCTCTGCGGCCGGGATCGGCTTGTCATAAAATAGGACAAAACAACCCTAGCTATGGTGTAGGCTACCAAGCCTGTCTGGATGGCAACCACCCCTGGTATATAAGTATGCCGCCATAATTACCTTGTGTTATGTTCTGGGCTGAATGACCCAGGTTCCTGTACCCCTATGGGACAGCATCGTGTTCGCGGTGCCCCGAGGTCGCAAACATCCATAGGCAACTTTCCTGCTGTTCCTTACCAATAAAAAAGTAATAATAATTTAATTTCACAGAAGCGACTCATCGCGAATCATCTAACATCTAACCTTGAAAACAAGAATCGATAAATGCAAGCTGCTGTACTAGCATAAGAATATCAATTGGATGCCTTTAAGTCTTCTTAAGGAATCATTATTAGAACACCCTATCCTTGGTCTTAACCAATGATAGGTTGTTCTAATAATTATTCCTCATTGGAAACACAACGCAAACTCAATCACAAGACCTCAGTGCTTTCTTTATTGCTTACACTAAATCTTAGAAAGTTGTGATTTTTATATATTTCAGTATATTAATGATAAAATGATAAAATGTTTTTAATAAAACGTTTGTAATGTTGTTTTTTATTGAAAATACATAATAAAATCATCTTATTTTCTTATCTAATCATAGTCGTTCATATATGATCGACCAAGCTATAGCTTGGTTGAATTTATTTTCTGTGAGGCAAAGTGCACCAATTAATGAGCTTCGGTCACAACCAACTGGATGATGAAGATAATTATTTCCATTTTAAATTTGAGTGTAGACGAATTGTAGTATGCCTTTATCCGTATCCGTACAGGGGTGGAGATAGAATACTAACCTCTGCGGCCGGGGTCGGTCTCTCGTAAAAGGTGACAAAACTACCCACCCTAGCTACGTGGTAGGGCCTCAAGCCCGTCTGGATGGCGACCACATTTGGTCTTATGTATGCCGCCATAATAACCTTGTGCTGTTTTCCGGAATTAGTGACCCAAGTTCCTTGTCCTCTTACGGGACAGCAGCGTGTTCGCGATGCCACGGGGCGTTGCAAACACCCATAGGCGACGGTAACTGCAAAATTCTAAGTGGGCCGTCAGCCAGTCTAGTGTCCTAAAGCATAAAACAATGCTGATTTAAAAATTTCTATCCCACTCTGGCGCTTTCCTTTAAAATTTTCACTGGTGCTATTGTGGCGCCACTTTAACGCTTTTGGCGGACACTTTTCTAACTCAGAGTTAGTCCTTACTCTCCATAATAAAATCACGTGATTGGTAAACCCATATATCCAGACCGTATTGAACAACAGTCAAAACCAGTCATGACGACATCCAAAGGACTGTCCTAAAGACCAATAGCCGTAACAACCAATATAATGTTCTCAAGGGTCGCTATAAACGGTTTTAACTGTATTTGTATAAAATATTTTATCCTATTTGGGTATCTCGAGAATTATTGAGAAAAGAAGAGATCAGGTGCTGGGACACTTGATACGACCCAACAATCCAATTAAAACCATCATAGAAGGGAGAATTGAAAGAAAGCTGAAGAAAGGGGGACCACGAAGAACATTTATAAGCATATAGCCAGCAAGTAAAGGAAAGAGGTCAAGGAAAAGGTGCTTAGTAGAACAGACAAGAACAGTAGCGGTAAAAAGCACTGTATCTAACTTGTGTAACCACTTGGCCAGCTATCGTCAATTATAACTGTATGTCACAAAGGTGCAACAAGCGAAAACTATCTTTATGCAATATTATCTTGTATTAATAATTCTATGCAATCAAATCTAATCAAAGTAAACACATTGCGATGAAAGAGAATATTATTATCTTTACAAGAAATCTCAATAAACCGACCCTCTGGTACACGCGTAAGAATTTTCCGTAAGAATAGCATCTCTGAAATGTGTTGCCAGGGTACATTTTAAAATTCGGAAAAAACTCCATATTGCCCTTAAAAATATCTTATATCTTTATACGAGCAATTCTTGTATATATATATATATACCTAGTCAGGTCATAAATTCTGTCACATGTTTAATGTAAAATAATTGTAACAAGTTTATTCATTATGTAACCATTCATATACCAAAATGAACTTAACAAAACATAGATTCTTATGACATTAAAGTTTATTCAAAATGACCTCCGTGATTTTGAATACAGGCCTTCAATCTGCGCGGCCAGTCGTCTATCGCAGCACGAACGAGGTCCATGTCAATATCGGCGGCTGCCTTAATCAAGGATGTCTTGAGTGACTCCAAATTGGGATGAGGCTTTGAGCACGCCTTTTCCTCCAAGTGTTGCCATATCTTGTAATCTAACGGATTCAAATCTGGACTGGAGGAGGGCCAGTCTTCGTGCCGGATGAAGTCGATTTCACGCGCCGCCAGCCAGTCTTGTGTGCTCTTCGCTCTATGAGCTGGCGCCGAATCTTGTTGGAATACCCAGTGCCTGTTATTGAACATGGTATGAGAAACAGGTTCCACAAGGTTCGTCAGGACTGTATTTTGATACACAACAGCATTCGTTTTTACACCTTTCTCACAAAAATGTACCTCTGTTAAGCCCCAATAAGAAACTCCCAACCATACCATGAGCGAGGATGGAAAATGACCTCGTTGGACACGCGGAATACGGTTGCTCGCTTCTTCACTACTGTGTGCGTACACCTTATCATTTTGTTTGTTGTAGCTCTCTTCTACGGTAAACATTTTTTCATTCGAAAAAAGAATTTCCCGATATTTTTTTCCCGCGTACCGCTTCAACAAAGCGCGGCATCTCTTCAGTCTCAGGTCCATTAGACGAGCATTCAAACGATGTCCTGTTTTTCTTCGATATGCCCGAAGCCCTAAGTCTTCATTTAACACCCTTTTCACCGTGGTTCTGCTTAACCCCATCTGAAGGGCCAACAGTTTCTGCTTACGTTTGGGATTTCTTTGAATTCGTGCCTTCACAGCTTTTATCACTGCTGGAGTCCTAACAGACCGAGGGCGACCACTTCTTGACCTGTCATCTACACTAGTCTTCATTGTATCGTTTGATGGTACGATAAACGAATCTTTTGGTAATATTCAAATTTTTCAGTATGTTAAAAATTTGAATTGGCGCGTAACCGCAACGATGCAACGCAATAACTGCAACACGGTCTTCTTTAAGCGTCCACTCCATATTTAAAAATGAGTAAAATTCTAAAAGTTATACATTTTTATTTTCATGAACAATTCGAAATTCTAATTCAATAAACTTTTTTGTGGCCAGCATTCTAAAAGAAAAGATTTTACTGTGTGACAATACTTATGACCTGACTAGGTATATACCTAGTCAGGTCATAAATTCTGTCACATGTTTAATGTAAAATAATTGTAACAAGTTTATTCATTATGTAACCATTCATATACCAAAATGAACTTAACAAAACATAGATTCTTATGACATTAAAGTTTATTCAAAATGACCTCCGTGATTTTGAATACAGGCCTTCAATCTGCGCGGCCAGTCGTCTATTGCAGCACGAACGAGGTCCATGTCAATATCGGCGGCTGCCTTACTCAAGGATGTCTTGAGTGACTCCAAATTGGGATGAGGCTTTGAGCACGCCTTTTCCTCCAAGTGTTGCCATATCTTGTAATCTAACGGATTCAAATCTGGACTGGAGGAGGGCCAGTCTTCGTGCCGGATGAAGTCGATTTCACGCGCCGCCAGCCAGTCTTGTGTGCTCTTCGCTCTATGAGCTGGCGCCGAATCTTGTTGGAATACCCAGTGCCTGTTATTGAACATGGTATGAGAAACAGGTTCCACAAGGTTCGTCAGGACTGTATTTTGATATACAACAGCATTCGTTTTTACACCTTTCTCACAAAAATGTACCTCTGTTAAGCCCCAATAAGAAACTCCCAACCATACCATGAGCGAGGATGGAAAATGACCTCGTTGGACACGCGGAATACGGTTGCTCGCTTCTTCACTACTGTGTGCGTACACCTTATCATTTTGTTTGTTGTAGCTCTCTTCTACGGTAAACATTTTTTCATCCGAAAAAAGAATTTCCCGATATTTTTTTCCCGCGTACCGCTTCAACAAAGCGCGGCATCTCTTCAGTCTCAGGTCCATTAGACGAGCATTCAAACGATGTCCTGTTTTTCTTCGATATGCCCGAAGCCCTAAGTCTTCATTTAACACCCTTTTCACCGTGGTTCTGCTTAACCCCATCTGAAGGGCCAACAGTTTCTGCTTACGTTTGGGATTTCTTTGAATTCGTGCCTTCACAGCTTTTATCACTGCTGGAGTCCTAACAGACCGAGGGCGACCACTTCTTGACCTGTCATCTACACTAGAGTCTTCATTGTATCGTTTGATGGTACGATAAACGAATCTTTTGGGTATATTCAAATTTTTCAGTATGTTAAAAATTTGAATTGGCGCGTAACCGCAACGATGCAACGCAATAACTGCAACACGGTCTTCTTTAAGCGTCCACTCCATATTTAAAAATGAGTAAAATTCTAAAAGTATACATTTTTATTTTCATGAACAATTCGAAATTCGAATTGAATAAACTTTTTTGTGGCCAGCATTCTAAAAGAAAAGTTTTTACTGTGTGACAATACTTATGACCTGACTAGGTATATATATATATATATATATATATATATATATATATATATATATATATATATATATATATATATATATATATATATATAATTGGAATCTCGGAATCGGCTCCAACAATTTTCATGAAATTTAGTATACGGGGGGTTTCGGGGTCGATAAATCGATCTAGCTAGGAATCATTTCTAGAAAATGTCAAAAGGTGGCGTTTGAGTAGTCCCAATTTAAACTGAAAAATGACTCTTCGTGACATCTATCGGCGAATAATAATACTATTTTTTTAAATTGCTTTAACGACACAACATCACTAAAGCTATTCCAGCAGATGGCGTTGTTAAGTAACACGAAGTCAATGAGTGTTTGCTTTGAGGTTAGACTAAGAAAATCAATTGTTAATTTCCAAAAAAAAAATACCGAGCAAAGCTCGGTCATCCGGATATAATAATTTATATGAGTTTGTGGCGGTATTATCGCGACCACGAGATGGATCACGAGATGAAATGCGCGGGAGAATTTACGGATTCCGAGCCGACACACAGTTCGGGCGGCTCAGACAGGCAGTCATATTGGTTCTTTCGTCGCATACTGTCGTGTCTGTGACTCTCACGCGCACCGTGTCCATCACACGTTAATAAAGAAATAAGAAGAGTACGGATAGTTTAATTTCCATCATGAAATTAACACAAAAAGGTGACTGGTAGCACGGTGGTATTGCACTCGGAGACCCCGAGGTCCCGAGTTCAAAACCTACCGACGGCGAAGGAAAACATCATGAGAAAACTTGCATATCGCTGGTATGGATAACTTTCCAATTCGTCTTGGACAAGCGTGATGCGTATATCGCCCATTCCCCTAGAAGCTCGAGCCCAGCTGTGGGACGTTCATGGGTATTTTTATATTTTTTACAAGATGTTATAAGTACTTATTAGTTCATAGTATATCTTGTTAGACATACTATGAACAAATAAGTACTTATAACAACCGGATTACTTCCTCTGCTAGCTCGAAAGCGGTTAAGAAACAGCTCCAATAGGTGTTTTTTAGAGTTAGGGTGCCAAAACGTAATGCCCTGTAAAAGTCAAATATACAGATATTTCATTTTCATCGAAATATGTGAAAATAACGTCACGGAAAGTCATCAATGCAAAGTTCCACCCTGATATATTAATTCATGTTAATTATAGCTACTGGTCTCATACTACTGGACTCATAGTTATCTGTGGTACAAATAGTTTAAATCAATTACAGGAAGACTAAGACCAACACAATAATAAAAATATACTATGACAATTCACAGTGTCTTCTAAAAATAAAATAAGATGCAGAACGCTTGTGTTTTGCTTACTAGACAACTGATATTCTAATTTTATAATTTTCTTTTATAAATAAATATATATTATACATATTCGATGTATTAAACCCGCCGTGCAGGTCGTCAATATCCTTTAAAATAAAGAAATCTTAAATCCTGGCAACCCAGTCCGTAGTTGAATTATTTGGTACACGCACGGTGTGTAATATTGCCTTTATTAAGTAAAGAATTTCTCGTATTCTTACAGATGGAGCATATATGGGGGACAGTACGGTTGCTGGCAATATTAACCGATGTAATAAATATTGTCTGTAATAATATTGATCATAAATTAATAAGCACCGCGCTTTATTAGTAAATGAATATTGTTTTTCTTCAAATATTTATTCAATAAATATTATTATTTTTATTGCTGAGGAACGGAAGACAGGCTGGCGGCTACTTAATAGTAAGACCCTAGAGGCACCGTGAACACGCTGCTGTCTGCATAGGGGTACTAGAACCTGGGTCACTGTAACCGGAACACTACAAGGTTATTATGGCAGCGTAGTTACAGGCCAGGTTACTAACCAGGTGGACCAGGTGGACCGCCCTGGCCGCAGGGTTCATTAATCTTACTCTGCCCCTGCACGGAGTGATTATTTCTAATTGAGAGAAGGTAATTTATGATTTGGGAATCTTTTACCGCGTGACAGATGTAATGAAACGAACCCCTACTTCCTTCCTTTCGAAATCGAAGGTTGGAACCCTGTACCCTGAATTTATCATCCTTCTTGGTCGAATTCTTCATTGCTGAAGGTCATGTCCTTGAAAATCAACCGTGGCCTGCTGTTTCCACTTCGTCCGGTCCTCAGCTTCTCGAATAGCGGTTGCTATTGGGAGTCCAGTGAGCGCGGTTACTTGGTCACACCAGCGGCTAGGAGATCGACCACGGGGTCGCTTTCTTTCCACCTTGTCCGTCACGATCAGCTTATCCAAGTTATCCGGCTGATAATGTAACCAAAGTACCCAAGAATCTTCCGATAACAGATCGTTGAGAGCCTGAATTTATCATAATCATTTCGAAAAGAGAAGTATAACCGAAAAGCCGTAAAAACAGTGCGCAGAATGCCACAGGAGTAAAAGCTAGGATTATATATAGGTTGTTTTTTTGTAAGGATGTTATTAATTATAATGCGATTCAAATAAGAATAGGAACGTCAATGACCTCTATCTGTCAATGTCACTAGAAAAGTACGGTTTGGAACGAAACCTTATTTGCGTATCAATAATGGTGAGTGGAATTGAAATCATAAATACCTACAGCTAACATACCTAATTTTATTTTAAACAACAGTTAGTGGAATAAATATTAAAAACCTATGCTATGACATCACAACAAGGCGCAGTCGATCCCATTAGACGTTCGTTTTTATGATGTTATTTATAAAATGTTAATTAATATAAATTGTCTAGTATTTAATAATATTATAAACGTCGCTTTCTCTTTTGATAAAATACTAACGCGATGTTATTTGAAATAGCGTGTCCACCATATTGGAAACCATATTGTTTAAGATACAAATTGTCAAACTCATTTATTTTTTCTTATAGCGTTCAACGATCCGTTAAATCGAAAACATTTGACACCCTTGGTAAAATGAAACTAATATAATAAATGATCATCGGAGAAAAATATTTATCGTTTTGTTATTACAGACATTTATTTGTGGTTGTGGAAATAAATACATAAACAATAATTTTAATATATTAATTTTGCCTGCCAGATTGCCAAATTAAAACAACAACATTAATAACGTTTAAAAAAGGAAATATTTTTACTCTTTTTACTTCCGTTAATACTAATTGTCTTGCTATTCGTCTCGACTCGTTTAAACTCTTGTTTTTGACTTTTCCAAGCACTTGTTTTTTGTTTAGCTACAATTTTTTTTTATCTGTCATAAAGCAAATATTTCTTTGTTTTTTACTTCAGCTGGCCTGGGGAAGAAGTTTTAATACTGTATATTTCGTGAATCATACTACCTACCTCGTGAAAACGAACTTTTACCTTCGAATACATTATTATTATATAACAAGTTCGATTCCTGTCTTGTGTTTTGGGTGTATAAGTATGATAGTATTTATTTATAAATGAAATGTGTATATGTAGTATATTAGTTGTCTAGTGCTCATAACACAAGTGCTATTACTTTGGGACTATGTCACGCTGTGTGAAATATCCGTGCAGGGGCGGAGAAAGAATACTAACCTCTGCGGCCAGGGTCGGCCTGTCGTAAAAGGCAACAAAACAACCCTAGCTACGTGGTGCGGCCTCAAGCCCGTCTGGATGGCAACCAGTTAAGTATGCCGCAATAATAACCTTGTGTTGTGTTCCGGCATTAGTGAACCAAGTTCCTGCACCCTTATGGGACAGCAGCGTGTCGGCGATGCCACTGGCGTTGAAAACACCCATAGGCGATGGTAAGTGCTAAATTCTAAGTAGACCATCAGCCTGCCTGCTGTTCAACAGCAATAAAAAAAGAAATATACCAATATATTTACGTATACATTTGAATACATTTTTTTACTCTCATTAAAACTAAAGAAGCTTAATTCCTTATTTGATATCATAATGATATAATAACAATGCCGGCAAACAACCAGGCCATTACATAAACCAAAAAAAAATTATACTATACTAAGCTATGGCGGACATATAAGAGAAATCCGGAAGCTGATTTCAGAGGAAATATAAAATTTACCAGACTTTTGCCGATATTTAAATTTATATTAAGTACTATAGTGCTGAATTCAATTGCGAGATATATTCTGGCAACACTAGTTTGTTAGTTCGTTCTACTATTCGGAGTTAACTCCATTTTGGTTTAAATTGAAGTGGGCGGTAACAAATTTGAATGAATGATGACTACATTGTATATTTATCTATAGAAATGTAAAGAAGGTATGTGGCGCGATACATACGAGGTATCCAAATGTTAGCACTTTTTTATTGCTGTAGAACAGTAAATAGTGATGACGGTCGACTTAATATTAGTTTTGGAAGTGAACGCAGCCATAATGTTTTTACTCTGTGTTATTTTTGACAGGTAGATCTGTCGCTCCTCTTGGTCATATGTGCCTGTATCAAAAAGTGTGAGCTGAATATTAATTTTTTTTTATCGCTGTTAGTAAATTTATTTTTATACATAAAACACATTTTAATAATTTATCAATTAACTTAATAGTAAGTAGTTACCATCACATGTAATATTTGCGACGCCAAGGGTCCGCTGACACGCTACCGTCTACATAGAGGAACTGGTATTTAAGTAATTTGTGTTTTTTTTTTATTTTTTTATTACTTTAGCACAGCAAACAGGCTGACGACCCGCTTAGAATATAGCAGTTACCGTCGCTTGTGGGTTTTTGCAATACCAGTGGCATCGCAAACACGCTGCTGTCCTTGTGGGTACAGGAACTTAGGTCACTTATACACAATACAACACAAGATTATTATGGCGGCATACTTAAGACCAAAGGTGGTCGCCATCCAGACGGGCTTGAATCCCTACCACGTAGCTGTTTTTCTCGCCTTTTACGACAGGCCGACCCCGGTCGCATAGGTTAGTATTCGATTCGATACGATTTTCATCATTATCAGAAAGCGTAACTCCACAAATATCGAAATAAGACTTATAAATTTAACTAGATGGATAGTGGGGTATTTTGAAGCCTATCTATTGGATTACATCGTATGTTCTACAAAAGTATGGCTAATTTGCTATGAGTGACAGTGTTGTGAGTAAAATAATTCCCGCGCACAGCAAAAACAAAGTTTTTACTTGCTCCTGTGCAAGTTTATCCAAATGGAGTTAAGTATTCTGATAATTAAGCCGACGACGATATACCTATAAAAAGAAAATATCGTTCTTTTGACGAACCATCACTTTAAAACTACTGAACATATCGGAATGGGACTATTCGATGCGGAATTTTTGTAGATGGTTGGAGGCTTACTTTTTGGGTGCCACTGATCCTTTCTCATTTTTTTGGATTTAATTTTTATTCCATTTTATTCGCTCAGCGCAGGGGGTGTGAACGGCTAGTATAAAATAAGTAATATAGAGAATTTACATACATATTTATTGTCAATAATCATGTCATCAAGTCATAATCAGTGGTTTACCGACGGGATTAATCCCGTTTGTAAACAAACAAGATGGCGTCCTCCCCACGTGGTTCCATTTGCAGTTTTATTAGCTAAGGGTGATATAACACGCTCCGTGGAGCCTTGAGCTAACATAGTCACGTATTATGCTAATCAACTTACAGGAATAAACGTAAAAGTACAAAGGACGATCCAGGAAAAGGCTTCATTGTCATATTTTCAGGCTTATTATTAAGTAATAATTATTAAATAATAATAATTAATCCTTTTATTTCCCATCACCTATTTTACATTGTAAATAATATATACAAAAATTCGTATTTTGACAAAACTAAATATTATATACTATCATTTGTCTCAGATTGTTCTTGGATAGGAACCTCTATTTGGGTATAGGCCTCCTCCAGTTTCATCCACTTTTCTCGGTCTATAGATTGATTCATCCACTCCATTCCTGTTGTAGCTACGATGTCAGGCTTACTTACATGTAGCACCCTATAAAGGAGGACGTAAAAAAGGTCCTCGAACCTTTACTAGTCAAAAGTAAATTAAATAACAAAAAAATAAGCATAAATATACTATTTCGATTTTGTTTCTTTGAAAATAAATTTCTTTGATAAATTGGGAGAAAGTAGACTGGCATGTTACGGGCATAATAATATAATAAAAAGGGATGCCACCACATTAGTATAAGAATGTTGAATCTTTAAGTAGATGGGTACAAGGGCAGAAGTAAAACTGAAAAGCGACGGAAAGAATTTGTGTTGCATGATATGAGGATTTGTGAAGTAACAGACGAAGAAAGCCACGATATATATAATAATAAAATGGAAGAATGAAGAATGGAAGATTTACTGTACCCACCCCAAATGGTTGGGACATTTTTTTTTTTTTTTTTTTTTTTTTTTTTTGGTCTCGGGGAAAAACCTCTCTTGACGGGTTCCCCCAGCCCGGGGGGACCGAGGGATATGTGGGACTCCGGGAAAGATGTTCGGCCATCCGACTACCCACTAAAAAACCCCGCTGTTCTCCTATCGCCTACGCCCGGGCCCACGGATATATGGCCTGCCGATCTCGTGGCCCGGGCCGGCGCCGGCCCGCCCTTTGTCTTGAGGCGGGCCCCTTCTAAAGTGTTGGCGCCAGGGGGTCAGGGTTTCGTCCCCCCGGCGCTCTCCTAACAACTCTAGGAGTTGAGGGGGGCCGCGGAACAGCACGCAGCCCTCACCCTCGCGGCAATAGTGCGGGCGGCGGGTCCTCCCCCGAGGGGCCGCCCGCGGCCGCTTTTTACGGCGGCCGGAGGTCGTTACTGGCCCTCCGGCGCCGCCGGCGTGGCCTGCGTTGGCGGGAGGGGAGTGTGGTGGTCGACTCCCGCTCCCGCTCCGCCGCCTCCTTTGCGGACATGACTGCCTCGCAGAAGGAGGCGACGGCCGTCCATCCAGGATCGCCCCCGACCATGGACAGAACCAGGGCCGGGAGCGACAGGTCCACGCCGATTTGGGCGACGAGGGCGCGGCGCTCCTCGCGCCACGCAGGGCACACGGCGACAGTGTGGTTCACCGTGTCCTCCTCGTCGCCCGCGCCACAGTGGTGGCACCCTGACGTCATCTCCCGCCCTATGCGACACAGGTACCTCCCGAAGCAACCGTGCCCCGAGAGGACCTGCGTCAGGCGGAAGGTCAGGGCGCCGTGGCGCCTTTCCACCCATTCGGCCAGGACGGGCCTCACCGCTTCGATGGTGGCGAGGCCCGCGCTAGGGTGCGCGAGGCGCTCCTTCCACTCCACCATGAGTACCTCATCGCCAACCTTATGATGTCTATTTGAAAAAATTAGGTTAATTAATTTTTTATTATTTTAATTATTATTTTATTTAATTAATATTTTCTTTAACAGAGATTCACTTTGGTATGTTTTACGATTAATGTAAGTACTTTTGTACCATATGAGGTTTTGAAGTTAATTAATACATTTCATTACATACTAAATCTATTGTAAAATATATGATGTAGTTCAGTTCTTGATTGAAGTGAAGTAAGTAGTAACTGGATCTTTAAAAGTTATTTGCAAGTAAGAAAATACTGAGAACATTTTTCCTCGGAGTATCATGTTCCTGATTGGACCCAGATGCGGAGGGCTCTTGAACCTATAATTTCCTCTTTACCAGCGTCCTATGCTACAAAGTTGATATTAAAACGGAATACTTAATTTTATCATAACATTGATGATTTCTTTCTTTGCTAAGTTATTATTATTCGGTGTAAGAAAGTTATTTTTAGAAACTTAGACTATTAATATATAGAACTAGCTGTGCCCGCGACTCCGTCCACGTACAATAGTGACTTTGGGCAGAATTTTTTGGGTATATCTTATGGTTTATTTTGGATTACAAACCCTATAAACCCTAAAATATAAATGAAATATGCACAGTCAGTATTATCGAATGCAATTCTTACGCCATGCGCCTCCGGAATACGTACGTTCGAACCTACAAAGTCCAGCCTAAGCTAAACCCTATTTCATATGACTAATAACATAAATCTGAGGTTAACTTAAATTGTAAATTCAACCTACACCGTCCAGCCTAAGCTGAACCCTATTTCATATGATTGATGATATAAATCTGAGGTCAACTTAAATTGGAATATAAAATTTTCGAAACTTATCATTTTAAACAAAAACCATTTTTTTTTTTCTAAAATAAAAATAGCCTAAGTTACTCCTTGATACATCAGCTATCTGCCAGGCCCGTCAAAATCGGTGCAGCCATTTCAAAGATTAGCCGGAACAAGCAGACAGACAGACAAAAATTGTAAAAAAATTTGTTTTGGTATATGTACCGTGTGTATACGTCCGAATGCACTTAGTAAAAAGCGGTTATTTTAGTATTACAAACAGCCCACCATGGGACCTCGAGGCCCGGGTCCTGGCGCTGTTATACCAGTGGCGCCGGGACGCGGCCGAGCGTGGCTCTCGCCCTGCACCTCGCGAAGTTGAGGTAAAGAGGGCGGAGCTGCGCGATGAGGTGCTCATGGTGGAGTGGAAGGAGCGCCTCGCGCACCCCAGCGCGGGCCTCGCCACCATCGAAGCGGTGAGGCCCGTCCTGGCCGAATGGTTGGAAAGGCGCCACGGCGCCCTGACCTTCCGCCTGACGCAGGTCCTCTCGGGGCACGGTTGCTTCGGGAGGTACCTGTGTCGCATAGGGCGGGAGATGACGTCGGGGTGCCACCACTGTGGCGCGGGCGACGAGGAGGACACGGTTGACCACACTGTCGCCGTGTGCCCTGCGTGGCGCGAGGAGCGCCGCGCCTTCGTCGCCCAAATCGGCGTGGACCTGTCGCTCCCGGCCTTGGTTCTGTCCATGGTCGGGGGTGATCCTGGATGGACGGCCGTCGCCTCCTTCTGCGAGGCAGTCATGTCCGCAAAGGAGGCGGCGGAGCGGGAGCGGGAGTCGACCACCACACTCCCCTCCCGCCAACGCAGGCCACGTCGGCGGCGCCGGAGGTCAAGTAACGACCTCCGGCCGCCGTAAAAAGCGGCCGCGGGCGGCCCCTCGGGGGAGAATCCGCCGCCCGCACTTTTGCCGCGAGGGTGAGGGCTGCGTGCTGTTCCGCGGCCCCCCTCAACTCCTAGAGTTGTTAGGAGAGCGCCGGGGGGACGAAACCCTGACCCCCTGGCGCCAACACTTTAGAAGGGGCCCGCCTCAAGACAAAGGGCGGGCCGGCGCCGGCCCGGGCCACGAGATCGGCAGGCCATATATCCGTGGGCCCGGGCGTAGGCGATAGGAGAACAGCGGGGTTTTTTAGTGGGTAGTCGGATGGCCAAACATCTTTCCCGGAGTCCCACATATCCCTCGGTCCCCCCGGGCCGGGGGAACCCGTCAAGAGAGGTTTTTCCCCGAGACCAAAAAAAAAAAAAAAAAAGTATTACAAACAGACCCTCTAATTTTATTTATTTGTATAGATTATTTATCTATATAAATAAAATGATAGATGTCTGCAGTTATGCGTGCATCACGGCAAAACTACTGGGTGGATTTCAACTAAATTTTTTAAGTTTGGCTCTTATCTAAAAATTATTTTGATATCTTCAGTTAATATAAAGTTATTAAAGTTTTAAGAAACAACGATTTTTATAAGCACTGCGTGTTCAGTGCTGTATTTTTTCTTGCCGAAGAGAAGTGGGGCAAGCGGTGTGGCGCGAATGCGTAGAATAGGTCTCTTCAACCTCATGACGAAAACTTTGTTAATATATCAAGCAACGCGGAGGAAGTCGCGGGGGTCAGCTAGTTATTAATATAGTGTGACAATTCACACAGCGCCATCTAGAGCCAAAGCAAGGGACAGCAATGCACAAGCACTTGTGTTATGGGTAATAGATGATTAATTTACTATTTCTATAATTTTCTTTTATAAATAAATATATACGAGTATTATCTATAAAAAGCCATGATTGGAATGGGAATCTAACCTGTGACCTCCATATGGACGTGTGATGGCTCTTGCGCAACGGGGGCCGTCATATTGAACTTATATTTGACTAGTACTCTTTACTTTAGTACTCTCTATACTCTTTACTTTACTTTAGTAGTCCATTCTAGAAGAACTCGGCATTAAGCAGCGTCTATCTTCCATCGTACAGGCTCGAATTCTCACTTTCTTTGGTCACGTGACTAGGCGTGACGATGTCTCCATCGAACGTCTGGTTGTCCAAGGGAAAATAGAAGGAACAAGACCTCGCGGCAGATCGCCTATGAGATGGACGGACCTAGTAAAGGCTGCAGTGGACGTCCCAGTACACGTGTGCTCCCGAAAAGCAGCTGTCCGGGAGGAATGGAGACGGATTGTCAGGCGTGTGACTGAAAAATTATGACCACGACCGCTCTGACAAGAGTGCAACGAAAGAGAAGAAGTACTCTTTACAAAGATACACCTAGTCTAAATTAGCTGACACACCCTGGAGGAGACACCACTCCTCGGGACCTAACTGTAAACACAAGTAGCCGAATAAATGTATTTGAATTGAATTGAAATATTGAACTCATATAAACTCACAAAACTAAATATACTAGATTATTCTAATCATTTTCGTTTAGAATTAACTATTTCTCTGTATAAAATATTTTCAATTGAAATATTTAACAAGCCTTGTTTATAAAATTGTCTAGCTTTCCCGCTAATATGTGCATTGTATTGTTGAAGGTTGGACTACTGCCCTTGGGAGGGACAATTCGCCGTGCGAGAGCACCGAGACTTGCTGATATACCAAGGTATGCCCGGAAGAGTTTTTAGACTTCATCATTATCATCATCATCTTCATTCTAGCGTTAAATCCCGGATGCAACCCGAACTTCCGCTTCGGAGGCCGGACATCGTGCGTCTACTTTCTTCGCACGGTCTTCGGCATACTTGTTAGTTAGTCCATTAGCGCGCATATCACCCTGCCAGGAAGCGGCGGAGTCGGCATGGCTAGACAATTAATTGTTCCCGCAAAACTATGCTATACCAGCGCAGGCGACACTTGCGCAATTTATCTGCAATGTCACGGATATGAAGACTAGCATGAATCTAGGAGATCCCAACGCGTTCCGTACGCGTCAGTCCACACATCCATCGCAGCATATTCATCTCAGTGAGACGCAGCTCCTGTTTGTATCGCTCTAGCTTTTAACCCTATCTATCATTTATTTTCTCTTGTCTCTTTTTATAACAAAGGGATCATGGAGGACTATCAACAATAATAAACGCGTAAAAAATGTTTTCCGTAGCAACACTTGCAACGATTTTAAGGGGACTATTGTATTCTGAGACGAATAAGATGAAACGTTTAAAAAAAGTAGAATCTTAATACCAGATTTATAGATGCCTCTTGCTAACACAGATGAAGTGGCGCCGATATTATTTATCCTTAAAACAATATAACAAATATATATTGGCGAATCATGACGAACAAATCCTAACTAATGTTATAAATGCGAAAGTGAGTTTGTTTGTTACACTGTAACACCTAAACCGCTTATCCGATTTTGATGAATTTAGAGTCCTTGGAGAAGGACATAGGCTACTTTTTTTTCAAATTCATATGGCAGAACAACTTTCCTCGTCAACTAGTTTCAAATATATCAAAGTCTATGGATTATAGCTGGACAGTCATTAAAAATCCACAATATGTTGATTTTAAATAGTCCTGTTACATAATAAAGTTGTAATTCAAACAAAAGTAGCAACCTAATCATGGACAAATTAACTTTTAGACGTGACTGTACATCGGCTAGATAATGAAAGAAGATGCAGACTTTTTAATTATATGTTATCTCAAGCTACTTTATATTTAGTAGCCTTTAATCTCAATAGCATCCAAATGAAAGTGGACGAAGTGAAACAAGTATGTAAGGATCGTAGCAAGTGGAAAGAAGTGGTCTCTACATACCCCTACGGGAAAGAGGCGTGATTTATATGTATGTATGTATGTATCCAAATTGTTGACTTTTGAGGCAGAATATTGTCAATGTACTTCTTATTGCTATGGGACAGCTAACTGTCTTAATATCTAATAGTTACCGTCGCCTATGATGTTTGCAACGCCAGCGGCCCCGCTAACACTCTATTGGCCGCGTAGAAAATTTATGATGCACTTGAAATCTACTCTCCTATTAGTATCGACTCCTTTATTTCTCGACTTTGTTTGACCAGTTTCCCAAAAAAATAATATCTGAATTCAAAGGTGACCATTCACAGATCATCTAGCTCTAAAAAGAGCGATAGAATCTTCTGTTTGTAACTTAGCAAAAACTATATATTTTCGACATTTTTATGACTCTTAAATTTTTTTTATTGCTCTAGGACAGCATACAGGCTGACGGCCTACTTAGAATTTAGCAGTTACTATCGCCTATGGGTGTTTGTAACGCCAGTGGCATCGCGGACACGCTGCTGTCTCATAAGGGTACAGGAACTTGGGTCACTAATGCCGGAACACAAGACAAGGATATTATGCCGGCATATTTAAAACCAAAGGTGGTCGCCATCCAGAAGGGCTTGAGGTCCTACCACGTAGCTAGGGTGGGTTGTTTAGTCGCCTTTTATGACAGGCCGACCCCGGCCGCAGAGGTTAGTATTCTTTCTTCGACCCGGCACGGATATTTACACTATATGTTCATTAATTAATCATTTAACTTCAAAAAAACGATGTACGATGTTTGTGAGTTAGAAAAAAGAGTATTCTTTTTCGTCATTTTTACGGCTCTCTAAGCAAGTAATATGTTAGTCATATTTTTATTTCTGATCAAAGCTATACAGACAAAGCTTACTTGATTTAAATTTAAACTTAACGTAGTCGAAAGAGATTGCAGAAGTCGTATTTCCTAGTCTTTCGTTAAAAATGCATTGCGCAGCTCCGCGGGGGAGGTGGCGTGGCCAAGTTTCAAATTACCACCCCCATCCGTAGCCTTAACGTGACAACTGACAAGTTATTTCCGTTTATTGTGACTAATAGAGGTTAATGGAGGCTCATTGTGTCTAACTTAATTCAATGTTTTGAATTGTTTATGATACCATTCTCCAAATTGCCTGATCAGAAACGTCGATTGATCAGTACGGCTATTATTGAAAGAAATAAAAATATAATAATAGGAATTCCAGAGACAACCTTTGGTAAATCACAAAATGATCAGGAATCAGACCTAATGGAAACTACAAATATTGGATTACCCTAGGTCTCTAAAAGTAATACCTCTTGGAGGCTACAATAGCAACAAACCACGTCCTATAAAACTTTGCTATAGGTCAGAAAACACAGAGAAAAAAATATTTAAGAATAGATCTAATCTAAAATCTAAAGCAGTGAAAATATACTGTGATCAAACACCAAATCAAAAAATATATAGATAAATTAAGAGAAGAAATTGAACTACGCAAAGACAAATGAGAAAATGATCTAGCTATTAGATATGCGAGAGATTTCCCTGAAATGTTTAAAAGCAGCAATCAAAAACTAAACGCAAAAGAAGATACACAATTAAAAACTAAGAAGAACTACTATGTATATTGAATATTTGAATCTAACAAACTATATAAATTTAACGATATCTAACAAAACACTAAATTTTTCTATGCCAACATTCAAAGTATTGTCAAACCTTGCAAATTAGACGAACTAGAATGCATTATAAAATCTTTCCAACAAATTGTACATGTTATTGTTCTGACGGAAACATGTGTTAAGAATGAAGAAGAGGCAAATATACTCGTACTAGAAATTCCCGAATACAAACACCATTATAATTACAGAACAAAATATTACAGTTAAAAAAAAAACTAAAAAAAACACGCTTTTAAAGAAAATCAAACTGAAAGGTAAAAAATAATTTTCAATAAATTTAAATTAAGGATTAACAAAAAATTTATTTTATTGTAAAAAAGTGTATGCAGCAGACAGGCCAGGAGCTACCAGGTACCTTAATGCCTTACCCCCTTGGGCTGCAACCGGGATTCAACGCTAAGATGATGATGATAACCAGGTACCTTAATGCGTAAACTGTATACAAAACGGTATATTGATTTGAAATATTATATTCTTACGTGACTTTCAAATAACTTTGCGTATATCTGTGGTGTTGATACAACGCCTATTTTCGTTGAGCACAAATCTTTTGTTTGTTTATCCTACGTGGATTTCTCAACTAGTGTTTATATATCAGGATGCTTAATATTTGAGATATGTATAACTATTATAGTACATTTGTAAATGGGAATAATATTTCGAAACATTTATCTGTTTAAGTCACTATAGGTACTCGTCAGTCATGTTAAAAAAATCTGAAGCTGAATGACGAAATATTTGACCACTGTTGCAGATAAATGGTGAGAAACAAATGACCATTATTAGTATCTTTGATCTGTCGAGATTGATTTCTTGACGCTTTTTTTCTATTGAAATAAATAGATTATTTCGAACCCACCAACTGCCAAGTTACTCATCTAAATACCAAATTTATCCAAATCTTTTTTTTATTATGCTATCTCGGTGTAGCAAGTGTTATGTATAGCAAAATTAGCAATTCCATTTTTTTATTGCTCTGGAATAGAAGACGCCCTGACGACCTACATAGTAGTAAGAAGCTGTTAATGTCACATATGGATGTGTGCAATGCCAGAGACACCGCTAACCTGATTCTATCCGCACAGGGGGACTGGAACGATGGTCACTTATTCTGAGACACAACATAAGGTTAATATGGCAATAAAGCCATCTTGTCTACTGTTATTACTGCATATAATGGCAATATGACATCTTTATTACGATATGGTATATTATTTTGGGGTAGTTCAACAGATAAAGATATTGTACTTATGTCACAAAAAAGGTGTATATTATTAAATTATATATTACTAGCTGACCCGGCAAACGTTGTTCTGCCATGTAAATAATAAAATGTCAAAAAATTAAAAAAAAAATTTAGGGGTGGACTACCCCTAACATTTAGGAGGATGAAAAATAGATGTTGGCCGATTCTCATAGATACCGGATAAGCACAAAAAATTTCATCAAAATCGGTCAAGCCGTTTCGGAGGAGTATGGCAACGAAAACTGTGACACGAGAATTTTATATATTAGATTATATTTAATCTAAAGCAAATTGAAAGTTGTAAGCCTTACTTTCTTAAAATAAATGCTCTTACTCTGTTGCTGTGCTGTTTATAATATGTTGTATATGCTGTTTATATAGGTATATCTATGAATTAATAATGTTTGTAAGAATTAAGCATCTATTTAATAAATTTATGATGAATCGCCATCAAAACGACTTACCTGAACAAAAGCTTATTTTGTGTGGCCCCCAGAATATACAATCACTTGCCCAAATTATAATTGCAAATAAATGAATATATTACTATTAGTTTCTAATAATTTGAAGCATAAAAATACCTTTATAAATATTGTACGCCTTAAAAAGGCAAACTGTTGATACAAAATGTACTTACCAACATTATAATGTACACAGTTCTAAAAATAAATAAATAAATATTTAGAAACCGGGGGTAGTTACCATCCAGACAGGCTTGCAGACCTACCACCTGACTAGGATTCTTTTTATTGCCTACGACAGGCCGCTTCAGTACGAAGAAAGAATACTGACCCCTATGTCAAACGAGAACGCGTATTAATTAGTTTTGCCGTGTCAACAGTATCTATAACTATCCACGTGGATAAATGATATTTTGTTATGTAAAACTGCTAAAAAGGAAACATACGCAAAAATCTTTACAGAAGTTTTATCCTCAACAGAGAATATTCTCAGACACATAAAATTATGTAATAATATAGTAAATATTTAATTAAATTTCTATGTAAAAATACATTGCTTTAAATTAGGAAGACTTGAAATGAATATTTAAACAATATTCAGTCCAAACCAAAGTTAAATCTCTAACAAAACCAATGATGTTAAATAATAAAGCTGCGGTCCATATGAGAGCGTCCGCATCAGAGCGAGCAAATTGTCGAGTGTGCATAACAATAGAGGGGAGTAAATCAGCTCAGGTGCCCGCAGCACGGCAGGAGGGCTCATCAAACATGTAAACTGAGTGGGGTGCGAGTCAGAAAATGAAGCGATGAAAAGTCTTGGAAGCGACATTTAAGCACTGCATGTTTAAAATAAGAGTTTAAAATAAGATATATTATTGAATTTCCTACTGTTAGGCGAAGTGCCATCAAGATTTTCGAAGCCCAATACGATCTTACTTGCTAGTGGTATACCCTGGTCCTCTTCCTTTACTACGACTTTGTGTCGGGGTTAGTACGTGAGATAACAAATTTAGCACTGTCTCTACAATCCATTTACATTTCAAGGAAGAGAAGTGCCAAAATGAGCACGTTTTGCGATGCACTGTACAAAGCTCAATACAGATTTCATGTATCTGCGCACATATAAAATAAGCTTTAATTTAAACAGGTTTTAACTGGATTGAGCAAGTGAATGATAATGAAGATTCTATCATTTCATCTTATGAAATCAGCCCGTGCCTTGCTCCTGCTTCCCTTATAAATTTTTTTGAAGGTATCACCTACCTCTATATCTCAATACATACTTCTTCTTTCCGAGCTCTAACATTTCCGCTCGAGATCATTTAATATACAGGCAAAAATTTCTTCGTATCTTACTTCGGTGCCATATGTAGCATGAACCAAGAGAATTAATTTGTCTAAAAATGTTTTTGCGATTTAATAAACAGCTGAATGTTGTGACTTGGGCCACAAAAATAAAGGCAAAGGCCGGTGTTAGTCAGCCATTTCAACCGCTGTATCGCCTGAATACACTGAATATGTTAACAGAAAAATGCGGAGGTTTCTTGCCGCAGGTATTTTAACTATTTATACTTCTTTCTTTGGGAGATCTCTGGATTTACGCATATTGAAGATACAAAGACCTGGGCTCCTCATTCCATTTGTATAATGGACTATTTGAACTATTATAGAATCAGTCTGCAATTTGGTCTACGTCCTTAGTCTGTATGTCCATAGTATTTGTTTTTTGTAGTAGGTTATTTAACACGGTAATGAGTGTTTAAATGTGAATTAGTAAACAGCTCTTTTGATTGGAAATCAAATATAAATAAAAAAAATTCATCCATCGCGGGATGTCTGGCAGATGTGGAACATCGAAATTATTTTATACAGGTAATATACATAAAAGGCTAGAATTTTACAATGCGATTCGTCAATGACCTCTATCTGTCAAATGTCACTAGAAAAGTACGGTTTGGAACGAAACCTTATTTGCGTATCAATAATGGTGAGTGGAATTGAAGTCATAAATACAGGTAACATATCTAATTTTATTTTAAACAACAGTTAGTGGAATAACTATTAAAAACCTTTGCTATGACGTCACAACATGGCGCTCCTATTTTTATTTGAAACGCATTATGCGACAAGAAATAAATATGGCATTAAAATAATAATATATTACGATTATTTTCAAGATAACGATGACTGGTTATTTATTAAATATCAAGCGGTTCAAGCGGAAGATCAGCGTTGGTCTAACAGATCGACATTTTCCTGAGCTTGATCCAATTTTTAGGAGTTAGATAAATATGTATATCTTGTCTTATTACTTAGTGGTAGTTTTTATCTTTGTATGTGTAAACGTGTTTGTTCCACTTGTGTATGGTTGTCGTAAAAATAAACTTGTTTTCGTTCTTCTTCTTTCAAATACAAAAATTAAAACTACACACAATTTAATAAAATAAAAAATTAATTCACTTGTTGACTTGAATCACTTGTTAGTGTGTCACAGTGTAATTTTGCATTCCTTGCAGTGGCGACGCGTACAGTAGTGGATCTGACCCGTCGCTACAGATGTTTCACATCAATAAATAACAGCGCATAACCTCCCCTAGAGGGAACGGACCGTCTGCCCACCACGCATGTCCAAGGCGAATTGACGTGTTACACATACCGGCGATTTCGGTGACATTGCGGATAAATTGCAGGAGTGTCAGCTCCGTTGGTACGGCCATGTTTTACGGCAACCAGATGCTTACGTTTGAAACAAATGTCTGGCCATGCCGCCTCCGCCGGGCCCCGGCAGGAGGGGTAGACCCAAAAAGTGCTGGCTTGACGTCGTAAAGGGTGATATGCGTGCCAATGAGCTCACTACCAGGGATGCTGAAGACCATGCGAAGTGGAGTAGAAAGAGTCGGAAAGCGGACCCCGGCCACCGAAACGGAAGTTTAGGTTGCAACCGGGATACTACGCTTAGATTATGATGATGACATACCGGCGATTTCGGTCAGGTTTGCTCGCAATGTTTCTTTTCATCGTCAGTACATAGAAATTATGCTATAATATGCACATTATTTAGCATTTTAGCACATTTTTATCCGTGCAGGATCGGAAAAAGAATACTGACCTCTGCGGCCAGGGTCGGCCTGTCGTAAAAGACAAAACAACCCACCCTAGCTACGTGCTAAGGCCCCAAGACGTCTGGCTGGCCCAAGACGTCTGACCATCCGCCGCCCTCACTGTCGTGTTATGTGGTAACAAGAGTAAAATAATTAATCCCTAATACTTAATAATCATTTCTAATTAGTTTCAATATTGAGGGTATTTAAATGTAAACACACCAAGTAATTATTTCGATCGCGCGCACCTTAAAAAGTAGTTAATAACGAATTAAATTAACCAGACCATAATATATGGTAAGGCAGCGGCCGGGAATCGAACCATCTAGAAACCAAGCAGTTCAGTAGCGTTCATAGAATATACGAGGATGAATGAACGGTACGAATGACGAGCTGTTTGGGGCTTACTACATTGATAATTCTTTACCCCTCTGGCCTATATCTCTGTCACTGTTCCGCCATTTTTTTTTTTTTTGAGTAGCGGTCCAAAGGTCGTGCGCTATTCAGTTTCTTTCCATGCCGCAGTAGTAATACCAAAATCTAGAAGTTTCGATAAGTGGGCGTTGTCCTCTCAAAGTGGGAGCACGTCGTTTCGCGGCCATTATAAAAGGGCGAAGCCGCGAGAGACGCCAAGAATTCTGACACCAGAAGAGCTACAAGTCGTAGTTAGTTCGAAAAGCGAATCAGTGTATAGTGCTTTAAAAATATTATAATCATAATTTAAATAGTTTGTCAGTGCCGCAACGTTTTCCAAAACCCTTCGAATCGGAGGGTCCACCGTACGGGCTAGAAGCCGCCATCCACTTTGCGGTTTAAAAGCTGTCTGTCCTCTGAACGGGCTAGAAGCTGCCGACCACTGTACGGGCTGGAAGCCGCCGTCCACTGTACGTGCTGGAAACTGCCGTCCACTGTAAACAGCAGGGCACGTCGGGCCCCCGTGAAGCTGCGAAGGACGACGGACGACCTTCCAGGCGCAGAAAAGACATAAGCTAAGTGACCTGAGCACCAATAGGGTTTAACGACCGGTAAACTTCCCTGTGCTGCGAACCACGCCCCGGGTATAGTCTCATAGTCGTTGACGTAATTTTTTTTGTCTTTTGTTTACCTAATTATCATAATTTAAAATTCATTTCGTTATAAGGATCAACCTATTTTGACTAAGTACTTTCTTTTTTTTTATAATAAACTTAGTATTATCAATAGTCGTATTTTTATTATTATTATATTAAATTTGTACTCGACCGTCAGGTTGTCGTAACAGTGGCCGCGAGGGTGAGGGCCACGTACTGTTTCGCGGCCCCCCTTAACTTCTTAGAGCTAATAAAGGAGAACACCGGGGAGAAGAAACCCTGACCCCATGGCGCTAAACACATGGAAGAGGCCCGCCCTGATACAAAGGCCGGCCCGACGACGGCGGCCCGGGTTACGAGATCGGCAGGCCGTGGGCCCGGGCGTAGACGATAGGAGAACAGCGGGGTTTTTTAGTGGGTAGTCGGACATCTTTCCCAGAGTCCCACTTATCCCTCGGTCCCCCTAGGCCATAGGAACCCGTCACGAAAGGGTTCTTTCCCGAGACCAAAAACAAAAGTTTAGAGTTTCAATACGCAAGGCTTGACATTTTTTTTAAATACCTATTGATGCCACATGTGTAGAATATAACATCGTTCAAATGTCCGCCAGGGCTTCTCTGGGTGGAGCGCATCCAAAATGTCCAATTTTCCATGACTAAAATGGAAAATTGGATTAATCTTCTCCTATCTCAAAGGCACGTTGACTATTAATATTCTCCGAAGCAACTATACCGTTAGCAATGCAAATTAATTCAGAGCAATCTAGGATAAAGACATGAGTTGTGAACCAATTATCGATTTTTTCAAGATCTTCGTTGTCACGTTGTGACAACGTATGCGTGAATCTCGGTAATCAATATGTTGTTCTGAAGTATCCATTGAAAGGTTGCAGTATTCTGTTATTTGCTCACAAACATCTTGTAGACGTATCATTCCAAGGGTCCACGATGCCATCGTACTCTAAGTAATACCACGGCCTTGCGTTAATCCTGCAGATGATTTAAACATTCTCATAAGCGTCTGCTCAATAGTTTTATCCCACTCCAAAATTTATCCGTTCGTCTAATAGTAAAATAGCCTAAAGCTGTGAAAGAGTGAAATTCTTCAGGAGTCATTAAAACTAAGAGAATGAGAAAACTCAGATTCAGCATATCTTGCAAGTATAGATGACTCGACTTGGCATACATCGGAGCGCTGTAAAACCTTAGCTATTGACTTAATGAAAAAATGTTGCGTATAAAAGATCTTCCTCAAAAAACGATCTACAAAAATGGTCTGATGTTATTTTTTCGTAAAATGATAAAAAGAAAGTTATATTGAAAAATATAATTTTTTTCTCGAATTTCTGAACATTTACGCTTATAACTTTTTTATTTATAGTTCTACGACAAAAAGTTACTTAACCAAAGTTGTAGAGAATTTAATTTGCAACAAAAAATGTCAACAATTTTTTTAATCAGATAACTAGTTTAAGAGATATATCGTAAAAACCATTTCAACCCCTATTTTCAAGATGGCGACCGTGGGACAAGGGTGGCGACCCCGCAAACTTGGTTTTAGCTTTACACTGACCCCCCCTACACATCAAAAAAATAAAATTGTGTCCTTTAAAAAACGCAACCCCAAATGTAACTTTTCAATGGATTATTATAATACACAATTACATACCATTTTAAATGTTATCGTGTATTATAATTTAATATCATATACATTTTTTGCGTTAATTAATATTTTTGATATATTAATTTTATATTCAAATAAAATAGAATTTAAAGAAAAAGTATTCACATAATATAAAGACTAAATCATAATCTTAGTATAAAATCCTAACCATTATTAATTGTAACAGTATGTATATGGAGTATACTATAGTTTTTATTCTGTTTGTTTTTTTTAGTCTTAAATATTTTTAATTTAATAGTAAAAAAAAACTCTTAATTAGTTAAGTAAAGAGAATAATAATTTTAACACTTGGGTCAACTAAGATTAGAGTAGAGGTTGGCACTGAAAATCAGCGCCGTGTCGAAATTTCGATACGGCATAATGCTGAGTGCAAACCTTATTGGTGGAGGGACGGCGAATATTGGCGAAAACATGTACTCTATTTGTTAACTCTTATACTTGCTTGTGTTTTATGATAATTTTTCTGTATTCGTCATTCTTGATCACCAATAAAATATCTTTCTTTCTTCTTTCTTTCTTTCATTATCTTTTTATTGGTGAGCTTTGCTCTAAGACACTGTGGCGTTTGACCTGGAGTCAGCCATTGCATTTTCTAATTACGGTTATTGTAAAGAATCCACTTTTTTTTCTTTTTTCGTCACATGTCTCAATTCGATCCAATATTTCTTTATTTCTATACCGTTTCAACAGGGCAACACAAGTTTTAACACGTCTTTCCGCAGATCAGCGAATTCATGAGGCACCGATTTTTCATATTTTTTTTTATCTTATTGATGTGATGCACATGAGTCTGATTAGGGTAAAGTTAAACCATGCCGCTAATTCCTGGGTAGTTTGACTCTGATCAGCTTCCACTATTTCCTTTAATTCATGGTTATTCATCTGCGTCGTACGACGTCGAACGGGATCGCAGTCGAAGTTTCCCATAGACGTACTGTCTTGACTGACTTGACTGGTGTGACAGCCTTAGCCACTGAACCAGCTGTGTTGTCAATATAGCTCTACTATAAAAATTTCAAATAACTTCTGTTACTGAGAGCGTATACAGCATATTAGCTTTTTCAACGGTTTGGCCAGGCATTTCGATGTGACAACAATGAACAAAAAGAATGTGTGCCTTTGATGCCTGCCACTTAACCCATTCTCATTATTTCACAAAATCTATTTTTTTTTAATTATTTATAACCCAAGTTACTGCACTAATATATATATATATATATATATATATATATATATATATATATATATATATATATATATATATATATATATATATATATATATATACGTTAAAAATATATATTGTATTACAAACCCATTTCTATTCTTTATAGATATTAAATAATACATTAAAGACGATCCGTAAAGTATTATAATCGCATAATTAATCAGTCCGTAGGAAGATAGGTAATAAAGTACTAATTAAGATATTAGCGGGTCCCGGAAAGTTTTTAATTAAACATTGAAATCGGCTTCACATTTTAATGCATTCTTAATTAACATTACAATATTTTTTACGATGAAGATCTTTGTAAATTCATTTATTCCCTTTGAGGCTGGCGTGGAGGCTCAACCCTAGTAAAACTATTTCCGAAAAATGCTACATATATTTTTCGCCAAAAAATAAAATCGATTAGCAGTTAGCAGGAAGAGACGAAATTAAGTATTTTCGTTGATTTTTACGGATGTGAATAAGGCTAGAATGGTACATACTAGACGGCTACATTCACAATCCTGTTAAATGTTCGTACTACTTTATCTATACAAATAAATAAAATTGGAGGGTCTGTTTGTAATATTAAAATAACCGCTTTTTACTAAGTGCATTCGGACGTATGCACTGTACATATACCAAAACAACATTTTTTACAATTTTTGTCTGTCTGTCTGTTTGTTCCGGCAAATCTCTGAAATGGCTGCACCGATCTTGACGGGACTTTCACTGGCAGATTACTTTTTTTTTGGTCTCGGGGAAAACCTCTCTTGACGGGAACCCCCGGCCTGGGGGGACTGAGGGATATGTGGGACTCCGGGATTTTTCCGACTACCCACTAAAAAACCCCGCTGTTCTCCTATCGCCTACGCCCGGGCCCACGGATATATGGCCTGCCGATCTCGTGGCCCGGGCCGGCGCCGGCCCGCCCTTTGTCTTAAGGCGGGCCCCTTCTAAAGTGTTGGCGCCAGGGGGTCAAGGTTTCGTCCCCCCGGCGCTCTCCTGTAATAACTCCAGGAGTTGAGGGGGGCCACGGAACAGCACACAGCCCTCACCCCCGCGGCAATAGTGCGGGCGGCGGATTCTCACCCGAGGGGCCGCCCGCGGCCGCTTTTTACGGCGGCCGGAGGTCGTTACTTGCGCTCCGGCGCCGCCGACGTGGCCTGCGTTGGCGGGAGGGCAGTGTGGTGGTCGACTCCCGCTCCCGCTCCGCCGCCTCCTTTGCGGACATGACTGCCTCGCAGAAGGAGGCGACGGCCGTCCATCCAGGATCGCCCCCGACCATGGACAGAACCAGGGCCGGGAGCGACAGTTCCACGCCGATTTGGGCGACGAGGGCGCGGCACTCCTCGCGCCACGCAGGGCACACGGCGACAGTGTGGTTCACCGTGTCCTCCTCGTCGCCCGCGCCACAGTGGTGGCACCCTGACGTCATCTCCCGCCCTATGCGACACAGGTACCTCCCGAAGCAACCGTGCCCCGAAAGGACCTGCGTCAGGCGGAAGGTCAGAGCGCCGTGGCGCATTTCCAGCCATACTGGCAGATAGCTAATGTATCAAGGAGTAACTTAGGCTATTTTTATTTTAGAAAAAAAAATTGTTTTTGTTAAAAATTATAAGTTTCGAAAATTTTATTTATCAATTTAAGTTCATTTATATTATTAATCATATTATGAAACTAGCTGTGCCCGCGACTCTGTGCGCGTGGAATAGTGACTTTGGGCAGCATTTTAGGATATATCTTATGGTATATTTTGGATTACAAACCCTGTTAACTCTAAAATATAAATAAATGAAATATGCAGTCAGTATTATCGAATGCAACTGTTACGCCATGTAAGTAGTTTTTGTTAAACATGATAAGTTTCGGAAATTTTATTTTCCAATTTAAGTTGACCTCAGATTTATATCATCAATCATATGAAATAGGGTTCAGCTTAGGCTGGACTCTGTAGGTTGAATTTCCAATTTAAGTTAACCTCAGATTTATGTCATCAATCATATGAAATAGGGTTTAGCTCAGGCTGGACTTTGTAGGTTCGAACGTACGTATTCCGGAGGCGCATGGCGTAACAGTTGCATTCCATAATACTGACTGTTTGCATATTTCATTTATATTTTAGGGTTTATAGGGTTTGTAATCCAAAATAAACCATAAGATATATGCAAAAAATTCTGCCTAAGTCACTGTTCCACGCGGACGGAGTCGCGGGCACAGCTAGTCGCTTTAATAAAGTGACATCCATCTCATCTTTTACCTGAATACCGTTCCAAAAGTACTTCTTTCATCTTTTCCGCTTTTGTTGCTTTGGAGCTCGCAGATTATGGAGAGTTCCTTCTACTCCTGTGATATCTTAAGTATAATAAGGATATCTTTTAAGGAAGAATTCGTGTTCGTCCTACTAATGTAGGGTATGTGTTTTTGAAGTGAAAACTTCTTTAGCATTGTTGTGATCTGAAACTCGATGTAACGAAAAAGTCACAGTATTTTTTTTACTCCAGTAATACCAACCTTATCGATAATGGCTTATGGCTTATTCTATATTATAATTTTTAAATGATTCCATTGCATTACTTATATATATTCGAATTGCGACTTTATTACAATGATGAAATACAGTTGAGTTTTTGTGCTCTAGTAATACCAACCTTATTATTATAAAGTTTACCATAAAACTGATTTGAAAGACAATTATTACTTTTCGTCGTCCTCAGTTTGACGTAGGCCTTCCCGATTTAGCATTATCGATTAGATATCTGTTGTTATTTGTTATTCTGTGCAGGGGCGGAGTAAGCATACTAACCTCTGCATCCGGAGTTGGCCTGTCTTATAAGGCTACAATACAACCCTAGCTACGTGGCATGGCAATCAGTCTTGATCTATAAGTATGCCGTCATAACAACCTTGTGCTGTAATCCGGCATTAGTGACCCAGGTCCCTGTACCCCTCTGGAATAGCAACGTGTTCCTTTGCAAAAAAAATATATGTGCATCTCTGTCCTGTTCCTTTTCTATCCAGCTCCGAAAAATATAAGCTCGAAACAAATGTTATTATATCGAGATTTAGCAATTCGCAGGTTTCCGACAATTGTTTGTACATTAATACAATGATGTCATTGTAAATATGTAAATCACATGTTTGTTTGTGCTAACACTTTATTTAAAAATGTGTGATATACGTGCAAAGTGGAGTGCCCGCATGTGTTTATCTAGTTCACAATGTATATAATGAAGCATTTGGCAAAATCAAACGATTGTGCAGTGAGTTATAAGTAATATTAATAGCCAGTAACATGTCACGGCTGGACTCTGGCGTCTGTTTAGAACGGACAGCAAGTACATTCACCTGCTATTTTAAGGTAGCGAAATAATCAGCATCATCATCTTAGCCTTAAGTCCTGGTTGCAACCCAAACTTCAGCTTCGGAGTCCGCAGTCCACTTTCCAACTTTTCTTTCTTCACTTCGCACGGTCTTCGGCATCCCTAGACGTTAGTCCATTGGCATGCATTGATATGATAAGAGTAATTAATCCCTTTATAACATCAGCCTACTGTAATGCATTATTGTAATTTGTAATAAATAAATAATAATGTCTCAAACCATATCTTCTCCAAAATGGATATTAATTACTGGCAAAGTCGTGGGTCAATAAAGATATACGAGCAACACCATACAGTTGCCATTAACGAACGGTTGTCTGTTTGTCCGGATGATATCATGTGCCTTGTTACCTAGTTCATTATGCTGCATTCGTTCGTCCGAATCAACCCAATTTAGTTAATTTTAGTGCTGGGTATCACCCGAGTCGATATCGACTTAATCTTATATTAAAGTCAGGGGTCAGTCTGTCGTAAAAACCAACAACACAATCATGGTGTAGTGGTAGGGTCTCAAGCCCGTCTGGGTGGCCACCATCCTTGGTCTATAAGTATGCCGCTATAATAACTACGTGTTTTGTTCCGGCATTAGTGATTTTAAATTTATTGTAATTAAATAAATAAATCGGTTTCACCAACAATAATGACGGTAGAAATGCATAGGGACTTTTTTCTGTAAAATATACAAAGTAGTTGTTGTTGTGGAGTCAAACTGAGTGACAGGATAAGAAATAGTGAGATAAGGAAACGTTGTGGTCTGAAAGAAGATGTAGTGACAAAAATTGAGAAAGGTATGCTGAGATGGTTTGGCCATGTCGAGAGAATGAATGAAGAACGATTAACGAAAAAATTGTATAAGGCGAGTGTGAATGGAAGTGTTGGAAGGGGTAGACCTAGGCGGATGTTTCAAGACCAGATCAGGGACGTCTTGAAAAAAGGCCAGGTCAAAAGTATCCTAAACCGAAGGACATGTATGAAGGGAATAATGAAAGTGGACGAAGCGAAACAAGTATGTAAGGATCGTAGCAAGTGGAAAGAAGTGGTCTCTGCGGGAAAGAGGCGTGATTATATGTATGTATGTATGTTGTCTTGTTACAATAGTCTGTATTTTTACAAATAAAGACTTAAAATTATGGTTATATAGTACTTCAATATCTGTTTTAAAATGTATCAAAGATAACTGATGTCTGTGTCTTGTTGTCTTCATGTTTGTTTGGGTTTATTTCTGTGAAACAAATACTTTTGTATCATCGATTTTAATATATATTTTCGATAGATTCGCACAACACTATTTGAACATAATTTTGTTAACCTACTTCCGCAGTTGCAGCTGGAAGTTTGCAAAGTTCGTAACGAATGTGTGATTTGATATACCTAGTCAGGTCATAAATTCTGTCACATGTTTAATGTAAAATAATTGTAACAAGTTTATTAATTATGTAACCATTCATATACCAAAATGAACTTAACAAAACATAGATTCTTATGACATTAAAGTTTATTCAAAATGACCTCCGTGATTTTGAATACAAGCCTTCAATCTGCGCAGCCAGTTGTCTATCGCAGCACGAACGAGGTCCATGTCAATATCGGCGGCTGCCTTAATCAAGGATGTCTTGAGTGACTCCAAATTGGGATGAGGCTTTGAGCACGCCTTTTCCTCCAAGTGTTGCCATATCTTGTAATCTAACGGATTCAAATCTGGACTGGAGGAGGGCCAGTCTTCGTGCCGGATGAAGTCGATTTCACGCGCCGCCAGCCAGTCTTGTGTGCTCTTCGCTCTATGAGCTGGCGCCGAATCTTGTTGGAATACCCAGTGCCTGTTATTGAACATGGTATGAGAAACAGGTTCCACAAGGTTCGTCAGGACTGTATTTTGATACACAACTGCATTCGTTTTTACACCTTTCTCACAAAAATGTACCTCTGTTAAGCCCCAATAAGAAACTCCCAACCATACCATGAGCGAGGATGGAAAATGACCTCGTTGGACACGCGGAATACGGTTGCTCGCTTCTTCACTACTGTGTGCGTACACCTTATCATTTTGTTTGTTGTAGCTCTCTTCTACGGTAAACATTTTTTCATCCGAAAAAAGAATTTCCCGATATTTTTTTCCCGCGTACCGCTTCAACAAAGCGCGGCATCTCTTCAGTCTCAGGTCCATTAGACGAGCATTCAAACGATGTCCTGTTTTTCTTCGATATGCCCGAAGCCCTAAGTCTTCATTTAACACCCTTTTCACCGTGGTTCTGCTTCGCCCCATCTGAAAGGCCAACAGTTTCTGCTTACGTTTGGGATTTCTTTGAATTCGTGCCTTCACAGCTTTTATCACTGCTGGAGTCCTAACAGACCGAGGGCGACCACTTCTTGACCTGTCATCTACACTAGAGTCTTCATTGTATCGTTTGATGGTACGATAAACGAATCTTTTGGTTATATTAAAATTTTTCAGTATGTTAAAAATTTGAATTGGCGCGTAACCGCAACGATGCAACGCAATAACTGCAACACGGTCTTCTTTAAGCGTCCACTCCATATTTAAAAATGAGTAAAATTCTAAAAGTTATACATTTTTATTTTCATGAACAATTCGAAATTCGAATTCAATAAACTTTTTTGTGGCCAGCATTCTAAAAGAAAATTTTTTACTGTGTGACAATACTTATGACCTGACTAGGTACAAACAATTCGGTGTATAACTTGAAATAAAATTATTTAGTCCTCGCTAGCGGTATTAGGAATGTTTTTTTTTATTGCTGTGGGTGAGCAAATAGACTGACGACTCATTTAGAATTTAGCAGTTACCGACGCTTATGTGTGTTTGCAACGCCAGGGACATCGCTAATATGCTGCTGACACGTAGTGGTACTGGAACCTGGTCACTTATGCCGGATCACAACACAAGGTTATTATGACGGCATATTATTTAAAAAGTAGGTGTTGTTACCATCCAGACGGATTTGGAGCCCTACCGCCTAGCTTGTTTAGTAGCCTTCTACGACAGGCCAACCTTAGCCGCAGAGGTCAGTATTTTTTCTCCGCCCCTGCCCGGAGAAGAATATTGAAGATAGTTAAAAATATTGTTAAGAAAGTTAGAAATATATTTATTTAGCTATTTAATTCAATTTATTTTTTCTTTAATTTATTCATAACTAGATGATCCGGCAAACGTTGTCCGTCATATAAATTGAAAAAATTGCCTATATCCTTCTCCAGGGTCCAATTTATCTCTATATAAAATTCATCAAAAATTGTTTTAGCGGTTTATGCATGAAAACGTAACATACAGAGCTACTTTTTTTACATTTATAATATTAGTGTGGATTAATGTGGTGGACTGTATTTGGAGTGTTTTAGAAATAAAACGTATTGATCTTCACTTGGTGTTTATTTTCCGATTGATCTTGGTGGAATGCATATTTTTTTCCTTATAAGCTTTTGTTGTCTCACACGACTCGACAGCGACTACGGACGTCAAGGCATTCTAACTCCGTGGGAGCAGGGTCAATCAGCCGTAGCAGCGTGCTTGGAGACGCGCCTCCTGTGAGTGCGGTTCGACCGCTGCATGGGGAACAATTGAGAACCGCCACGAATGTCAAGAGTTTTTTTTTATTTGGGGTCTATCGACTTCACCGGTGAAACCGATCCTATTCTAATCTACTACCGCACCGTTTCGGAATGTTGGAGCTGCAGCTGGGGGAGACGAAACGGCGAAAGAAACTGCCCCGCAACACATCTATTCTACATGTAATTTTGTATTGTGTGAATTGTGTATCTATCTATAGACTATGGGGGGCGGAAGGCATCTCTAAACCTATTCCGTCGGACTGGTCCATGCCGAACTGGGGAGAACTGCGTCCGAGAAAACATTCGCTTTAGCGTCCTAGGGTCGCGTTTGTCCATGAGCACGTTTCGCGGGCGACGACGCGCGGAAGCAGCTCGGCGTTTGGGCGTGTAGCTGACTGTCTCCACTACTAGCGGATTGGGATGATGGGGAGCGAGACCTAAGAAGGATCGCGATAGGGAGACAATGTACTCCTTCACGGGAAGGAGTTCCAGGTCACGGTGTAGGTCCGCGTTGCGCATGTAGAGTGGTGCTTGGACTGCTATGCGCAAGAACTTGTTATGCAGCATCTGTATCGAACTGGTGTAGCATTTGCCGGCATCAACGAAGACTACACTCGAGTACGTCATGATTGGACGGATGCAGGTTTTGTAAAGTGTCACCTTATTCCTAAGGGATATCTTACTCCTCCCGCATATCATAGGGTACAGGCGGCCGAGCACAAAGTGTGCTCTGTTCCTCACCGTTCTGATGTGCTTGCCTTTGTCTAGAGTGACCCTTAGATATTTGACCTCATCAGGCCAAGGGATGATGCGGTCAAATAGCTTTATAGGATAGAGAGAGTGCCGACTCGGGCGAGTCGGCCGTCTCGCTTTTTGGTAAGGTGTGCCGCGAGTGAACTTAAGGTCTGTTCTCTAGTCCGGATTCAACTCGATCCGCCATTTGTGGAACCAGTTGTCCAGCGTCTCAACCGTCGCGTTGAGATGACTGCAGATCCGATGCTGGTTGATATCGGACGTGAAAAGGGCGGTATCATCCGCATATAAGGCGAGATGTATCTGTGGGGTGCGGGGCATGTCACTGGTGTACAGCGAGAGGAGTAGGGAGTACAGAGTTGGGGGACTCCGGCCCTAATGGGGTGGGGGGACGAGTGATTTTCCCAACGCTGATTCCTGAGTTCCTGAATGCGGGATTTCACTCGCGGTGAATCGAGCACAGGGTGACTCGGTTGTCTTCAGAGGGAAACCTATCGTAGGCTTGGGCAGCGGCTCTCTTCCTTCTCATCATGGGCTGATGGCCTGTCATCGCTTTTTTAACTAACATATAGCTTCAAATCAGAGAGAAAAGAAAAATTAAATATACTTCTTTTAAATGGAATATTTTTAAAAATATTATTTCCCAGAGGCTTTGCATTAATTCAAGACAAGTCGTGTCAACTGAACCATGTATATACACTCAAAAATGCTCATAGATTTTCTTTCAGAGTTGGATAGTCAAAGACTGGTTTGTAACTAAAAACACTGTAAACTTAAATATTTTGCGAGTTTCCTTAGTTTATAAATTATTTAATAATCTTTTCCAGCCGTTAATGGGAATGCTTGTGCTCTTGAACACTTCGGACAGTTTGCCAAAAGCACCCCACCCTAGGCGGATGCGACGCTCAATCTCGTTATTTTGTCCGAATTTGGCAAGGTTCAAGGTTTGTCCCAAGTAGACATATTCCTCAACTCTTTCTATCGCATGCCCATGCACAGTAATGTGGTCTATATTGGAGTTGTTGCACATTATTTTAGTCTTCGATGTGTTCATCTTTAGTCCAACAATCACTGATGCATCATAAAGCTCTCCGATCATAGCTGATAAGTGCTCCAGGTTTTCCGCAAAAATGACTATGTCATCCGCAAATCGGAGATGAGTAAGGCGCTCACCATTGATGTTAATACCTCCATTGGCATCCGTATCACCTTTTATGATATCAAGCCAGTACCTCCTCCCCTTCCAATCATTTGCTCACTGCTGAGCGTCGTGATGCTCCCGACCGATATCACGACAGCACCGCTTCCACTGCTCTCTGTCATTGGCGTGGTTTAGGGCGTCTATGATCTGTGTGCCCAGCTTTTTAGCTACTTGGTCGGACCATCTTGTCGGGCTGAGACCTCGGGGTCTTTTCCCCTCCACTTTTCCCGTAACTAATAGTTTCTCCAAGTTATCGGAGGATTTTCGGGCAATATGGCTGAAATATAGCAGCACTCTCTGGAGGCCAATGCTCGACAATCTCTGTGCTATTTTAAGCTCTTGCAGGATTGAGATGTTTGTCCTGCGAGCCGTCCATGGAATCCACAACATTCGCCGCCAGCACCACATCTCAAAAGCGATGAACTCTTCTATGAACTTTTCTCCTTTGTCATTCCTAACGTCAAGGTCATATTTACCTACTACATTTCTGATATGGTCATCTCCAGTAGTGTCACCAATCTTTGCGTTCCAGTACCCAAGAACGCAGTTGTTCAGTTTCTTGGGTATTACAACTGCCACACCATTAACACTCTCAGTTTAGCTGCCGGAGTAGTAGATTGTGTTACCTTCTTCGGTTTGGTGGTGGCCAGTTCCTCTCATATGCGTTTCTGAGAGACCCAGTATTGTTACCTGATGCCGATCCATTTCCTTTTCTACTATGCTAAGTTTCCCGTCTGCTAGTAGACCTCTCACGTTCCAAGTTGCAATACGTTGTGGACGGCGGGTCACAACCCTCTTTTTTTCGGAATCAGTAATATTCGCATCCGTCTGGGCCTAATGCTGCACCCGTACGGAGCCTTCGGTAGCTAATTTCACACTCGAAGACTCGAGTATCATCGAGCGCTGGTTGTCAAGCGGATGGTCCGACCTCGTATATCCATTTGTTTTTGCCATCATGATATAGGTAGGTCGGGACTTTCCCTAAGGAGAACTAGTCGTAGTGGTTTCCCCTTGCCTTCTACGCCAGGTTGGTTAGAGGCTTTTTAGTTCCTCATGGTCCCTGTAACCAGTGTGCGGGTTATCATATCCGCCGCCCGATGTTCGGCGTTGCCAGTTCGTTTTACACCACCCAGAGGACACGTGCCGGGTATGTGAGGTATCTCCTGCGAACGCAAGCGGCACCATCCTCCAAATAGCCAGTACTTACTTTTTGGATATACAACTTATATGATACTTATATATATTTCTTGAGTAAATAAATACTTATTATAAATCGTGGTCTCCGCGAAAGCCATTACTAAACAGTGGTAGACATATGATAATGATGATAAAATGGGTACACCGTAAAAATGTCTACTGAATTTCAGTTTTATAGTTACAGAACCAAATATCTAATAATCTCTTTAATGGCGTATGCCTGCAGTCGCCATCTGTTATTCGGCCGTTTGCTAGTTATAAATTACCAAAGGTTTAAATTCAAATCCAGCGATTTATTCTATATTTAGATTAATAGCGAGATTAAGCTTAAATGGTGACAACTCACTCATGAAATGAATATTTAATACTCAGATTGAACAAATTAAATATAGCTAGAAATATTGTAGATCAAACTTTATAAATATAAAAAAATTTAAAAATCTACACTTTGGATTCAGGGTTAGACAAGTTACATTTGATTTTTATAAACAAACCATGTGCAAATTAGAAGTTAAGAAATATCACTATCAAAAGACCAAGAAATTTTATCCCCACATAATGGGGCCAGTTACAACTGCGAGTCCTAGTTGCAGTGGTTGGAGCTTGAAGCCGGCAGTACCGTAACAAATAAATAGAATGATCTTTTTAACATTTCACGAAAGGAATTTGTGTTTAATCCAACATGTTGATAGAAAAAAATTGCTTTACAGTCTCGTCTATTAAAATTTACGTCTAAATTTCACTTCGTTCTGTCACCAACAATGACAGCCCAAAATTGTGTAATAATTTCATTGTTATAAGAGTTCAGAATAGTACATTAAAATACATATTATCAAGAATGTACTGGAGTAGCTGCCAGATATGTTGTAGACGCCAAAAATTTCACGGCAAGTACGTAATTATTAACGGAAAATTCCCCGACTTTCGGTATTACTTAGAACACGGCTCATAATGTAATTAGTTTCACAAATGCTTGTTTAAATTAACTGTCAATCATATAAACTAATAAGCGTTGCTTTTATTTAATGAAGATCACAATTAGTCAAAAACTGGAGTGTTGAGATGACACGATTGAGAAGGGGAGAAAAAAGTGATTTATTTATCACAAATCTTATCCTATATCTTTAAACGAGCAATTCTTGTGTATATATATATATATATATATATATATATATATTGGAATCTCGGAATCGGCTCCAACTATTTTCATGGAATTTAGTATAGGGGGGGTTTCGGGGGCGATAAATCGATCTAGCTAGGAATCATTTCTAGAAAATGTCAAAAGGTGGCGTTTGAGTAGTCCCAATTTAAACTGAAAATGACTCTTCCTGACATCTATCAGCGAATAATAATACTATTTTTTTAAATTGCTTTAACGACACAACAACACTAAAGCTATTCCAGCAGATGGCGTTGTTAAGTAACACGAAGTCAATGAGTGTTTGCTTTGAGGTTAGACTAACAAAATCTTTTGTTAATTTCCAAAAAATGACAATTTATAAAAAAAAATACCGGTCATCCGGATATTTACAATAATGCATTACCTATAGGTGTCCTTTTCGCAAAATTATATCATAAAAAACATATTTTAATTAACATTATTATTACATTTTTTTATTACTGTAGGACAGCACAGGCTGACGGCCCACTTAGAATTTAGCAGTTGCCGTCGCCTATGGGTGTGTCCCATTCCGATTCGATTCCCGATTCGATTTTTTAAATTCTTACAGGAAATATTTATCGATGTATTACAGGTGACAATTTTTAATTAAAATGACGCGAAGCAGGTCACGGGAATTTTTCGTTAAAGTATATCATACAGCAAAAGCGTTAAACGAAACATGTCCGTTATTTGTGTTGCGTTTTCCAGATCTATGTTTTATTTCATGCAATAAACATACAACATACCTGTTTATAACAGTTGATGGACGTTTACGAATGAAATGGAAAAGATGTTTTAATTTTAAATTGTTTATTTTGAGTAACTAAAGAATATAAAATAAAGTATTACACAGGTTCCACAGGTAAAAATGCTCAACAGAATACTGATGAATTAGGTTAGCTTTGAGCTCGTATTTTGTACGGTGACCTAGCTCACGTCCTCTCCCTCTTTGCAATCTGCTATCTTCTTCTATTTTGTTCTCGATTATTTTCCTACCTCCCGCTACTATTATTTCATACTCATAAAAATTACTCATTTGACGACCTCCATGGCGTAGCGGCTCACGCACTTCGGTCCGCATGCGAGGGTCATGGGTTCGATTCCCGTCTCCCGTCTGGGTGTTAATCATCATCATCATCATCATTTCAGCCGGAAGACGCCCACTGCTGGACAAAGGCCTCCCCCAAAGATCTCCACGATGATCGGTCTTGCGCTGCCCTCATCCAACCTATCCCGGCGATCTTGACCAGATCATCGGTCCATCTTGTGGGGGGCCTACCAACACTGCGTCTTCCGGTACGCGGTCGCCATTCGAGGACTTTTCTGCCCCAACGGCCATCAGTCCTTCGAGCTATGTGCCCAGCCCACTGCCACTTCAGTTTTGCAATCATCCGGGCTATGTCGGTTACTTTGGTTCTCCTGCGAATCTCCTCATTTCTGATTCGATCTCGCAGGGAAACTCCGAGCATAGCCCTCTCCATTGCTCTCTGAGCGACCATGAGCTTTCTCATAAGGCCCATAGTTAGCGACCACGTCTGCGTTCCGTATGTCATCACTGGCAACACACATTGGTTAAAAACCTTCGTCTTGAGACATTGCGGTATTTGGGACGAAAAGATTTTACGGAGCTTCCCGAACGCTGCCCATCCGAGTTGGATTCGACGAGTGACCTCTTTCGCGAAATTGGACCTGCCTAACTGGATCGTTTGACCCAAGTAGACGTATTCGTCAACAATTTCGAAAGTACAGTTCCCAACTGTTACGGGGGTAGGTGCGACATGGACATTAGACATGATCTTCGTCTTGTCCATGTTCATTTTGAGACCTACTCCTTGGGAAGCTGTATTGAGGCCATCAAGCATATGGCTTAAGTCTTCCATGGTTTCAGCCATGATTACGATATCATCTGCGAATCTAAGGTGAGTGATGTACTCACCGTTAATGTTGATGCCCAGTCCGTTCCAGTCCAGAAGCTTGAAGACATCTTCCAACGCAGCAGTGAACAGCATCGGCGATATGACATCGCCTTGTCTGACTCCCCGCTGTAGTCGGATAGGCTTCGAGTTCTGATCCTGGAGACGGACTGACATGGTGGCGTTTTCATACAAACACTTCAACGCTTTGATGTATCGATAATCAATGTGGCACCTCTGGAGAGACTGAAGCACCGCCCAGGTCTCGATCGAATCAAAGGCTTTCTCATAGTCCACGAACGCCAAGCATAGTGGCTGGTTATACTCCTCCGTCTTCTGTATAACCTGCCGCAGCGTATGTATGTGGTCTATGGTGCTAAAACCTTTTCGGAATCCGGCTTGTTCGGGAGGCTGGAAGTCGTCAAATCTGCGCGCGAGACGATTCGTGATGACCCTTGAAAACAGCTTGTAAACATGGCTCAGAAGTGATATCGGTCTAAAGTTCTTCAAAAGGGTTTTGTCGCCCTTTTTGAAGAACAGCACCACTATACTTCCGTGCCAGGCCTGCGGCGTTTTGCCATCGAGGATGACGGAATTAAATAGCTTCTGGAGGATTTTAAGCACAGGAGTACCACCAGCTCTCAGAAGCTCGGCTGTAATTCCATCATCACCCGGCGCCTTGTTGTTTTTAAGCTGTTTAAGGGCCACACTAATCTCGTACAGACTGACGTCTGGGATATCTACGGTGTAGTGTCGGGTTAATTTGGCTCTTGGGTCTTTAGCCTTGTTGTTAACAGGTGCCCGTGTAGTCGTGTATAGCTGTCCGTAGAACTTCTCGACTTCCCTCAAAAGTTCGGGTTTAGACGAAACGACCCTGCCATCGTCGGTCTTCAGCTTCGTCAGTTGGCTCTGCCCAATAGACAAGTCTCGTGCGAATACTTTAGAGCCCTTGTTACGCTCTATAGCCGCCTTTACACAGTCTGTGTTATGGCGGCGGATATCGCGAGTCAAGGACTTGGAGATCTGTCTATTTAGCTGCCTATACTGGGAAGCATCGTCCGGGGACTGAAGGGTCATTTGACGTCTCACATCCATCAATTTGAGAGTAGAATCTAAGATTTTTCCGGTTCTTTTTGAACGGCTGGCCTTGAAGAATTTAGACCCGGCCGTTTGAACAGCTTCCACGAACCTGTTATTATACTCGTCCACGTCAACGCAGTCACCGAGGCATTCGAAGCGGTTTTGCAATTCGAGTTGAAAGTTTACCGGGTTTTGGATCTGTATGGGTGCAGGTCGGAGCGTAGACTTCACCAGTCGAGACCTCTCCAATTTTGGATTGATATTCAATGTGCCTCTTACTAAGCGGTGATCACTCCCAGTTTTCACCGAATTGATCACAGAGACATCATTGAATATCTGTCTTTTGGTCGACATAATGAAGTCAATCTCATTTTTGGTGGCACCATCGGGACTAATCCAAGTCCATTTGCGTTGTTCTGGCTTCATGAAGAAGGAGTTCATCATATACAGGTCCTCCTTCTCCATGAAGTCGGCCAGCATCTGGCCTCGGGTGTTCCGATTTCCGAACCCAAATTGCCCCACTCTCAACTCATCGCCGCTACGTTTCCCCAATTTTGCGTTGAAGTCTCCCATGACAACGTTAAAGTGGGTTTTAGAAGTGTGGATGGCTGTTGAGATGTCCTCATACATGGCTTCCACCTCTTCGTCAGGATGTGTCGAAGTCGGAGCGTAAACCTGAATGACCTTCAACGAATACCGTTTGGTAATTTTGAGTATTAGGTACGCTACCCTAGTCGAAACACTCCCCACCTCAGTAACGTTGTTCACAAGAGACTTGTGAACGAGAAACCCGACACCACCTTGGGACAGTTGGTCGCCCTCCCGGAAGTAGAGCAGATTTCCGGAATTTAGGATTATTGAGTCCTCTCCCTGTCTTCGGACTTCAGATAACCCCACAATATCCCATCGCAGTCTGCTCAAAACTTCCTCCAGTTCCTCCAACTTCTCGTTGGTCCGCAGTGTCTTGACATTGTATGTTGCCAGGGCCAAAGGTCGTCGTTCTTGGTAGCGAATCCGAACCCGGGGATTCTTCGCACCCCCTGCCCCGTCGCTTATGTGGCTGCTACCGTGACCACCACGAACGGGGCCGCCGGGGACTAGGGGCCGGGGCCTGTGTGTATCTGTCATTTTAGGGGGGGGGGGTTTTGCCATAATCGCCACGCTTGGCAGGCGGGTTGGCGATCGCAGTATTCGCAGTTGGTGATGCTCTCACGGAAAGATGCTGCTGCCCATCCTCCGTTCTTTCTATCCCTTAGTCGTCTCTTACGACACCCAAGGGAGGAGATGGGGTGGTGCTATTCTGGTGCGACACCACACACTACAACAGTGACAATAAAAGGTAGTAATTAATGGGCAACTACAACATAGTTTACAAAGTATTCCAATTTCACACAACTATTTTTAAACTCTACACATATATGTGAGCGACACCAATAAAAAATTCCAATAAACTAAAATAAACGATAATGATCCATTATAATACATGATAATGACAGTTGATTTGTATTATCTTTATAAACACTATTATTAATGGAGTATGTTTTATAATAACTTATCTAAATTGTAGTATAGTCTTGAAATGGGTTATATTTTCAGATTTCAAACGTTCAATCACACACATAATTATTAAAATAAGTAGTAAACGATGCGCTATTTTTTATATATAGCATAAAGATAAGATCTGCTGATCTCCATTTATGAAAATCTTCTTCCTCCTGCCCTTATCCTACATTATATAGGGTCACACAACATGTTGCATGTTGCAATAGTTATGGCTTAGTTTTTACAACCGCCCGCTTGCCTGACGTTAAGCCCTTTTTGGGGGAAAAAAAAATCAGTCATCCTTTTTATTTAAATTATTTTCTGGTTTCACATTGAAAGTAGGAAACGAAATTTCGTTGTTAGTCATCTAACATATCCTCAAGCTACACTTTTATTGGTTTCTCCTTGAACAAACAACATCCGAGTGTCGGTTTGGATGTGCAGGGTGACACTTTTGCTGGGTCGCCGACTTTTACGGGGTCCGTGCACAATCACATTCGACAACTATGTCACGAGAGCTTCTAAATAGGAAATTCGCAGTGTCAAGCGTCTTCGATTGCTCTTAGTCCTGCATTTCATTGAGCTTGAATGCAGAAACAGGCAGCTTGCGCAGGAGCTTGCGCACAATCTTCTTATAATTTAGTGGTGGATCACAGCAATCTTCCTCTTAGAAAGTTAGAGGCCTTGAAACACGCAGCTTTTTCACAATAATATATAACCTTCGGCAAAGGACATCGTGGCAAGCAGGGATAGCACATAGGTGGATCTTCATAGCACGTTTTTGTACAAGGGGCCACTAACATCATACATACTGCAAATTGTTCGCAGTCTTTAGGATAAAAGCACGTCATTTTTATTTAGATTTACTTCTTATTCTTCTGTAAATTTTATATAATAATAAATAAATTTCCACTAGAATTTTGATAATTTTATGTTATGGGTGTTAATGTATAATATATATTTATTTACAAAAAAAAAACGTATATACAAAAACTTTGACAAAAACCATCTAAATTTTTTTCACGCCTTAAACTTGATTTAAGGAACCCATTTTTACAAAAAAAATTGTATGTCAAATTTTCACCATAAAATATTTCATTCCAAGGAAAATATGGTCACTAATTCAATCGTACAAAATAGTCATATGGTGCAAATTTCGTACGTTAACCTGTTATTACCTGTCTCTGTCACTCCCGCGTGAATTATATTAGTATTGCGTAGTATTCGCTCGCACAGATGCAATGACCGCCGTCCTCGGTCTCGTACTAGTCATTGTACCAGTTTTTTGCGGTACTGATGGAGAGTTCATTGACACTTACGCGCCGTAGTATGTAAATTGCGAGTTATTTGGATAACTTTGTGATGCTGATTACTCAACATTTTTGTACTATGTGATACTAAACTAAAATACATGTTTCTCATAACTTTTACTAAAGATTCTTCTGTGTGAATTTGGACAGTGTTGTCAAAGTCACCCTATGTGTAGTTTATTAGTTACACAAGTACTATGCTACTTGCTTTGGTACTATATAGCACTGTGTGAATTGCACCAGTATACTTACTTATGTTATTAACTGATCCGGCAAACGTGGTTCTGTCATATAAATATAAAAGTAACCTATGTCCTTCTCCAATATCCAAGCTATCTCTATACCGAAATTCATCAAAATTGGTGCGCGGTTTAGGCGTGAAAATTTTAACAGACAGACAGAGTTACTTTCACATGTATATTATTAGTATGGATGGTAGATATTGCAAGACAGTCACGTTGGCTTAGTCAATTTGGACGATAGCAAGCGCTATAGACTAAGATTCCCGGGACAACCGTATCTATACTTTTGAAGTCCCTTGAGACCTATGGTAATATGGTATGGTAAATACTTCGAATAGTATGATATGGTAAGTACATGTTTCTAGAAACATGTATTGCTAATTCCTAATACTGTGTGATGTTGAGGAGGAACTACTCTAGAGAATAAATTAAACCAATTGGGGATTAATGACCAGATAATGTCTACAACAATTATTTAGGGTAGCTAATAATTTTACTACTGGTTCTAGAGTTCCTTGCTAGAATATTTTTATGTCTGAAACAAGATAAACATCTTATAACAAGGTAATTAGCATGTTAAAACTTAATGACGGTTGGAACTTAACGTTAACCTATTATTTTTTTCCTATTAGCTTCTCTAAATTAACATTATAATAAATAACAAAAATAATAGAACATAATTATGTGAACGAAACGATGTGAACTTTTAATAACGATGAAACATGTTTTAATTCTTTATTTTTAAAAGAACAAAATGATCACTGCCAACAGAAGGGTTACTTTAAATATTTATTTTTATAGAAAATTGGGACTCAGTAAAACTTTTTGTATTAGACGACTCTTTTTTTTTGTTATGGGGTGGAAAATGTTTAATGTACACCCCGACGGTGGGTGGCGACAGGGTAGTGTGGGAATCCCGTGTATTGCACCCGTACATCCCCCACATTGGACAAGGGGAACTCACATCGCTGGTATACCTATTAAAACCTACCCCAGTGTTCCTCTTCTGCCCGATGCCCGGAAGGGAAGGATTTATTTTGGCATGCGCCTCTCACCCGAGCGGACTGGGTCGACCGTGTTTTACAATTTCCAACCTCTCCTGTGTCGGCCGGGGTGTGTGTGTCTTGCCCCGGCTGCCTCTGGAGTATAACTAGATGACCCAACCACTCGTTTCCATGGTTCATTATAACACTCAAAGAAAAATTAAAATAGTACAGTCGTCGTTAATGGTATGTGACCAAACACAAATATGACGTGGAACAGAATGTATTTTATCTAGAAATCGAAACACACCGCCATCTACTAGATGTCGACGAAACCCAGATATCAAATGATTGAGAGTTGTATTGATGAATTAACTTACACCGCCATCTATTCAGAATTCATTGAACAAACCAATAAATAGAAACGATTGTCGTATAATAAACATTTAATTTGCAATAACAAATATTAAGGTCAATAATTGAGATAAAAAATATCCTATCTTTGAAGTTCGGCCAAATTATAGATAGTTACTAAATTTAATCAAAATTGTTTTCAAGTTTATCCTGATCATAAATCGAGGCATAAGATTTTTGTGTCTATTACACAAAGTTTAATTATTAATCTGAACTCATTTGTAATAGTCAGAGAGTTGCGTATTAAGAACGATGCATACATTTTTTATTCCATATATATTTTACGTGAGCACTAGTATCGTAAATACGAGTATGTTGAATGGTTCTAGCTTCAATGTCAAGTTATAGCAAGTGAAGATCCTAAAAATATTAAATTATTAACAAATTCTTATTCTATGTGTATAAATACGGAATCATATAAACTATGGAAAATTTCTGCAAAAAAGTATAAGGTTAGTGTTTGATTCTATTTTAGCAATATTTTGTGAACTTGAAGTATTTGTTAAATTATCAGATATTGTTAGTAAATTTAGCAAATAACATTTTGGAAAAGATTTCCGTAAAATCGTTTATTCGTGAGCAGCTACATCTCCTGTGTGACTATGCTAAATCTCAAGTCAATCGGGTGAATAGTTTTAGAGATCTCGTGGTATTCCTTTATGATTTATATTTGTTGAATCATTAGTGCGAGTCTCAGTGTTAAAATTTGCTTCAAAATGAGATAAATAAGTGTGCATTTTAGATTACATGTTATTAATATGTTGTGTGTTTTGATGATGATAATATGTTTAAGTGTATATAGAAGGTTGAGATATTTAGCCATTGCATGGCGACTAAATTAAATTATTAGAACTGAGTTTATCAGGGAATGTTCAGAAGTAGCGCTAGTAGTTGCCAAACTAAAAGCAACAAACTGGCGTGGTATGGCCATGTAATGTGAAAGGGAGAATGTCATACAAAGAAAATACGAGTGAATAAGACAAAGAAAATGGTATAAATTAGAGTAGATACATACAAAAGGAGGGGCAGTCCAAAGAAAAGATGTATGGATTATTAATAAACAGACGATATGGCGAAAAAAACTGTAAATGTTGTGTTGGCTGTTAACATAGAAGAGTAAAAGAACAAGTTGTCCTGTCCTTACATAATGTAAGAGAAGAAGTAATTAAATATTTTAATTATTATGGACCCAGTTTCATCCTACTTAGACAGTAATAGATACTGAATAATTTTTTTGATCATCAATAGCGCATGAATAATTCAGACAAGGTCATATAACAAGAAAATGAACAGAGGAAAGTAAAATGAGATAAAGTGCCCTACCTATAAAATACGGGATAAATATACTGGAACACAGCGCCATCTAGTCCATAAGTAAGTAGCATAGCACTTGTGTTATAGATACTAGATAACTAATATACTACATACATACGTCTTTTTTGTTAGTGGTTACGCCACGGAGGTCGTCAATTAACATCATTTTCCTAATTCATTTCAGCCTTTAAAATTAAGGAAGTAAATCGAATAATACGAGAAACAATACAATACACAACATGAGCAAAACTCATATACTCTTTACTCAGCAATGTCTGTACCGTGACCAAACCAAAACATGTGAAGCAACTGGTTTTGCAAGCAAAGAATGTTGTAAATACAAGATTTCAGAGGGGACAGAGTTATCAAACCAATATTGTTCTTTGTAATCTTTAGTTATTCTTATTAAAATTTATTTATTTATTGATACAACAATGACATTGATGCTTAGTAAATAATTGAATAATGATGATTATAAAATGAACGACACCAATTCTGTCAAGGCTAGAATCAATTTGCAGAATCAGCGATGACCTACGGAACTGAATTGTCCACATTTGTGATGGTTATAGCAAGATTACTTTAGAGCAGGGGTTGTCAAACTATTTTAGGCAAGAGACCTCTTTTCCAAAATGAACGGATACCTTAGACAATGGCTAATGGGTCTGAGGTTAATAGAATAATTACTTTAAAAATACTATCTCTAGTACTTTTTCCTATTGATGCAAAATACTAGTACCTACTAAAATATTAATTATTGTTATAACAAATTGGTACTCGTAACACAACTTATAAGTATCTTAAAAGTTTCAAATAAAAGTAGTCTAATTTTAAACTTCGTTGACCCTCAAAATAGTTTTCATTTATGTCGACACCGAGGGGTCGATATCGTCCGCTTTAGGAATCCCTGGTTTAGATAATTAAATTTTGATCATAATAATATTAACTTAGTCTACGCAGTTTAGCTCTATCCCGATTTGTTTGGCTGGGGTCTTCCTTAGATAACAAACCATATATGGCTCAAACTTAGTTCCACAATCAACAATTTTTGGCTGTTTTGAAAAGTAGAGCGAAACCCACTAAAAATAGTAATCAAATATTGCTTATATTTTATAAATATACACTTTTAGATTATATTAAACAAACAGACAAACGGATACAGAAACAAACGGATGCTAAAGACCGTGCGAAGTGGATGAGAAAAGGTTGGAAAGCGGACCCCGGGCAACGATACACAAGGTTAGGTTGCAACCGGGGTTTAATGCTAGGAATAAGTATATAAGTAATGAAACGAATAAGAAAATTCACGCCTTCATAGAAATCTAAAAATATTCGTCATAATTAAAATATTTGAAATTGTTTTCTCCGTGCAGAGGCGAAGTAAGAATTTAGTAACTCCAACTCCTGCGGCTGGGGTTGGACTGCCGTAAAAGGGGACAAAACAACCCTAGCTACGTGGTAGGGCCTCAAGCCCGTCGGTATGTCAACCACCCTTGGTCTAAAATATGTCGCCATAATTACCTTTACTTGTGTTCCGGCATTAGTGACCCAGGTTCCTGTACTCCTATGGGCCGTCAGCCTGTTTGTTGTTCCACAGCAATAAATAAAAATTAAATTACCACTGCCACGATATTTGTTATTATTATTTTATTATTTACTAGCTGTGCCCGCGACTCCGTCCGCGTGGAATAGTGACTGGGCAAAATTTTTTCGATATATGAGGTCAACTTAAATTGGAAATTCCACCTACTAAGTCCAGCCTAAGCTGAACCCTATTTCACATGATTGATGATATAAATCTGAGGTCAACTTAAATTGGATTTTAAAATTTCTGAAACTTATCATTTTTAACAAAATCTATTTTTTTTTTCTAAAATAAAAATAGCCTAAGTTACTCCTTGTTACATCAGCTATCTGCCAGTGCAAGTCCCGTCAAAATCGGTGCAGCCATTTCAGAGATTAGCCGGAACAGACAGACAGACAAAAATTTAAAAAAATATTGTTTGGTATATGTACCGTGTATACGTCCGAATGCACTTAGTAAAAAGCGGTTATTTTATTATTACAAACAGTTCAACTCCAATTTTATTTATTTGTATAGATGTAATATTTAATGTAATATATATCTTACAGAGAGTAAGCAAAACAAGGACATCCTCATTTCATAAGCCGTGTAATATCTACACGGGCTTAATCTTTGACCGCGTCGTACAAGGCACAAGCTTCAGATCAGATACGCATGGCGTAATGTGCAGAACAGACGTCGTGTTATAATTTTTATATTATACTTTTTGTTTACGTAGTTTGAAAAGTTTTATTTTATTAGAAACTTGTTTTATCAAATATAAACGCATGGGAAAAAATTGTGCTTATTATATATAAACGTGAATTAATATTTGATGTTGAAACCACGGATTTATGTTATTTTTATGTTAAAAACGGGCTTTTTGAAGGCAAACAACTTTTAAAATTTAAAATAATATAATAGTTTTTGTGAACCTGCATAACTATTTTAGTGTCAATTACTTTATACAATTAAAAATATAATACTTATTTCTAAATATTTTTAATTAATATAACCGAATCCTTCATCAATGTTATTAATTAAAATAAATTGATATATTTGCTTGTTAACTTATACAAGTTTTCTGTGATATTTAGTGTAGAAAATCATGAATGGGGCAACTTTGAAAACGGAACGCGGCAACCTTAATGAGGGCAAAGTGGACGGGTAAGTTTATCAACTTACAGTTACTTTAAACATTATGGAATAGTTTTATGCAGCTAAGTTATGTGCATGTTATTCTACGATGAATGAATTAAATGAAAGACTCTATTACATACAAATACTTAAAAACTACTTATAACCCGCAAGTGAAGAAGTTGTAACAAAATACATAATAGCGGTGATATGCAAATAATATTACATTAAATAACTAAACTAGTAAAATAAAATTACAGAGACATTAAAAGAGAAATAATAATACATTCAGAAGTCAACAAAGACTGCTTCTATGCTTCCTCCAAGAAGTAATTAAAAACTGATCTCCTAAATGCATGTACTGTTTTTGCTTTTCTGTTATTAAAACGAAGCGAATTCCATAAAGGAATTGCTTTTATTGTAAATGATTTATGCATAAATGAGGAACGTATTTAATAAATTTTTATAATTAGTTATACTACTCATTTGGTTTTTACATTTTTAATATCACTCTACAGCGTCGCACAGTTGTTTTTATCCAAAACAGAATGGTGGGTGTTCACCGATGATTTTTTTCAATATTTATGATGAAGAAATATATTACACGTTGACATTTCAGAACTTGATTATGATATATTTTTTTATAGTTTATATTTGCACGTTCAGCGTGTTTGCATGACAGCAGACAGGTGGACGGCCCATTTAGAATTTAATTACCGTCGCCTATGCGTGTTTGCAACGCCAGAGGCATCGCCAACACGCTGCTGTCTGCGTAGTGGTACTGTAACCTGGTCAGTGACGCCGGAACACAACACAAGATTATTATGACGGCCGATTTAAAAAAAATAAAAACGCATCAGATTATAATTATGACAACATAAAAAAACATATATTTCTGCAAATAAAAATTATTATTCTTTGAGGTCAGTATGTGAAATTAAGTTATGCACAGCTCTGTTTCTTTTAAGCGATTTTTCGCGGTTGTGTCAAATGGTTGAATACATCACCCAGCAAAACATATAAAGTTGAGTACGCTTTCCTCACACTTCTGTTTCATGAGCAATGAGACTGCTAGATCATATGTGTGTAAATTTTGTTTTAAAAAAGCTATTACCGTCTAAGTGCGATATGAATCAAATGGATTAACTATTTTACCCACTTTTGCGACTTCCAAGGAAAGTGTTCGAGCAACATTAATCTCATTATACGATATTTATGCATTTAAAATATTTTTTAATGCTTTGAAATAGCTGACAGACTGACTTAATAGTTTGCAATTACCGGCGCCTATAGAGATGTTTGCGACGCTAGGGATACCGCTAATACCGCTAATACGCCGTCAACTGGACCTGGAATACGACACAAGGTTATTATGGGGGCATATTTAGATGTCAGGGGTGGTGGCCATCCAGACGGACCTAGAGCTCTATCACTTCGCAAAATTCTAGACAAATCTACACATATGTATATACATTCGTATCAATACATTTTGGAAAATGTATCATATGTTAAGAAAAATATCACAGATTTCCCTAAACTCAGTGATGTTCATAGATAAAGACACAAGGAACAAAGATAAATAGATTACATTATTGTAGACTCCGGAATATTCAATAGTATTATTGGGCAAAGTATACTTTTTACAATAAAATTCCAGAGAGAATTCAAAGACTTTCAACAAATACGTTTAAAAAAGCTATTAAGCAACGTCTGTGTGGAAAAGGATATTATATTACACGATTGAAGATTGCCATTATGTTAACTCATTTTTTCCCTCTAATTTCATTTTGTAATTAAATTTATTTTCTTATTGCTTTAGGACAGCAGACAGGCTGACGGCCCGCTTAGAATTTTGCAGTTACCGTCGCCTATGGGTGTTTGTGGGTACAGGAACTTGGGTCACTAATACCGGAACACAACACGAGGTTATTATGGCGGTATACTTAACTGGTCCCCATCCAGACGGGCTTGAGGCCCTACCACGTAGCTAGGGTGGGTTGTTATGTCGCCTTTTACGACAGGCCGACCCCGGCCGCAGAGGTTAGTATTCTTTCTCCGTCCCTGCACGGATAAAATTTGACTGATTTGTACACAATAAAAGACAGATATAAAATAAGATTAAAAAAGACCATTCGCTGGGGAGTTTGTTTCGCCGTTTCTTCTCTAGGTAGCGTTTTGTATTGGAAACGGTAGTAGATTCTTGACATTCAATAAGTGATCTGTAAGATCTTATATTGATGTAAATGATTTTGATTTGATTTGATTCACACAGTTTGATCAAATACTCTTATTTATAATATATTTTGTGAACATTAGGCTCTAAACGTAAGCTCCTAAAGTTTCGGCAGAAGTTATCTAATATATAAAATTCTCGTGTCACAGTTTTCGTTGCCATACTCCTCCTAAACGGCTTGACCGATTCTCATGAAATTTTGTGAGCATATTGAGTAGGTCTGAGAATCGGCCAACATCTATTTTTCATCCCCCTAAATGTTAGGGGTGACCCACCCCCAAAATTTTTTTTTTTAATTTTTTTACATTTTATTATTTATATGGCAGAACAACGTTTGCCGGGTCAGCTAGTAATCTAATAAGATGCTATGACTGATTGAGGCCCAGTAAAGTGTTTACTTAATAGCTTAGTGGTATTACACTCGAAGAACAATCTAAAGGTCCCCGGTTCAAATCCCACAGTGGCATGCACCATTTAGGCAGGTTTTTACGTTTAATGTTCATATTATGGCAATCCGCCTTGGACGAGCGTGGGGGGTATACTGTTCGTTCCCTCTAGAGGTAGGCCCTAACCCAGCTGTGGGACGTTATGGGGTTTTATTTTTTTTTATATTATATTTAATATTTTACATAATATAATATATAAGGTTAAAAACAAATTGTTTAATAAATTAGTTTTGGCCTTAAAAAATACCTTTTCCGAGAACAACACTGCGAGCGTTGTTTCCGGAAAAGATTATGCCATGATTATCTGTCCTCGACCCACCCACGAACTTGGGACCTTTGGGTCGCGGAATCTTGTTTTCAAAAACATCTTTGGAATTTAATATTTTCCTGTTTGGCGTTAATAGACATTTTATTATTAAAATATGTTGTGTTATATTATACTGTATAAGTATGTATTTCTTGCACTCTATATTCGCAACGATTTTTTTTAGTTTGCAGAAATATGTCTAGCAGGGTCAATTTAGTTTTCTTTATAATTTTATCCAGAGAGTGAATTTTCTTCATGCAGGGGTGGAGAAAGAATACTAACCTCTGCGGCCGGGGTCGGCCTGTCGTAATTGGCGACAAAACAACCCTAGCTACATGGTATGGTGGCTACAAGCCCATCTGGACGGCAACCACCCTTGATGTATACGTATGCCGCGATAATTACCTTGTATAGTATTCCGGAATTAGTGATCCAGGTTCTTCCGGGAATCCTGTACTCGTATGGGTCATTTTCGCGGTGCCCCTAGCGTCGTAAACATACATAGGAGACGGAAACTGCTTACTGTCTACCGGTTTCCTGTTCCTCAGCAATAAAGAAGTGACTTATATCATATATCACTCGGTTGGGTAGTTTACAGAGAATAAAATTCCGTTTGTCCTTTCGGAATCTTATGTGGCTCCTATAAAAAAATACTATTTATGTGCTCTGGAGAAATCTATCTCATAGTTTCCTTTTGCATTGTAAATCGGATATGACGAAATATTTAGTCATACACGAAGTATTACTGTAACGGGCATGACGATGTTTTTCGTCATGGAAATTCGGAGTATTATTTTTTTCTGTGTTGAATTTATATGTTTTTATTTAAATTACATAATAACTTAAATTTATATACATAAATTATGTTGAATATAAATAAGTTAAAGTAAATAACATTTCCTTTTACCTATTACTTGAGGTGTGATGATATTATTTATAATTGTGAAGGAAAAAATCCCCATTGTGAAATGAGTTGAACAAAAATTTATTCCCCGATTAACAAGTTAAATAATTAATAAAACTAAAAAGAAAAAATTAATTCTTAACATAAGAATAAAATTACTGACGAGATAGAATAGTGACATTAATTTTCTCGTCAGTAATTTTATTCTTATCTTAAGAATTATTTTTTACATTTTAGTCTGATTAACTACAAAATATAATTTATTTGTTGTCAATTCCCAATCAGTAAATGTTTTTTATTAATTAAACGCCAGATGGCGTTTCGGCAAAAGGAAAAGAAAGCGTTAATCCTGATGATCCTGATAAGGTCTATGGGACAAAATTATTACATTTGTGTATTGATATTAGGTCTTGACAAGTGTGCACAATTTTGAAATTTTTGACCGTTCAAAGTGGTTTACCCACAATCGAGTCTGAAAATTTCATTACATACATACAGGTCAAGATAATATAGTGTGTAAAATAGTTCTTATTGTTGTTATTATTCGATATAAAAATATTGGCAAGTAAAACCACGGGTCAATCGTAGACAAGTACAAAGTCAAACATTTCCTCATGCGGACACGTGTTTGACAGCTGTTGTTCACAATCCACAATGAACAGTATTTCCTCCTCGGGTTATCGTGAGGTTATCATACGGCTGCACGTTTGAGTACAAAGGATTCTAAGAGATCGATCGAGTCTTCAGAAGTAAATGCTTTGATGTACAAACGTTTTATCCCATAAAATAGTATTGACATATCAATCGGATTAGAAAATAATTTAAATTATTCAACATGTAAACTTATTTTCTGATGCTTCGCCTTGCATTTTGGACCCTAATTAAATCGTTGAGTATTGTCAGCGTATAAAACTTGAACGAAGTCATTCTGAGGCCACGTCCCGTGGTTCAGACTCCAGGCGTACGAAGCCCGGAATAGTTTTAGTAAGTACATCAATGTCTCCTCATTATGAGTTGGAGGCGTGCGGACGTACTGCACATGGAGTCCCCCAGTCCCAAAATAAGTCATTTGTGTTATGTCTCCTAGACAACTAATACTACTTATATATATTTCTTTTGCAAATGGATACATATTATACATATCCAGACTCGGAACGGGAATAAAATCTATGACCCCGCAGACGAAACCACGTGCGTGCGTCGTTCAAAAGTTATCATGAAAGAGATCGTAAGGAGAGCATTTCACGTCAAAAAAGACTTTATTAAAATTTAACACTTTGTAAATAAACAATGAGTGGAATATGTGTAGTTTATTTTGGTTTTTAAAGAAGAGACCCTTCGGACCGCAACCCTAAAACAGAAATTGATCTAAGCTCTCAAAAAGATAGGATTTTTTATAGCTGATGTCAGCACACAGGCAAATGGCTCACTCAGTAGTAGGTGGTCACCGTCGCCTATAGACGTTGGCAACAACAGAGGCATTGCCCACGCCCTGCCGACCTCAAAGAGGAACTGGACTGGTTTGCCAGTGCCGGAACACAATTAACATAAGATCATTATGGCGGCATGTCTTAAAACCACCCCCGTGTAGGGGCATTTTTATACGTGCAGGGGCGGAGAAAAAATACTGACCTCTGTGGCCAAGGTTGTCCTGTCGGCGACAAAACAACCCACCCTAGATAGTACCACTTTGGCCTTAAGTATGCCGTCATAATAACTTTGTGTTGTGTTCCGGGATTAGTGACCCAAATTTCTGTACCCTTATGGGACAGCGTGTTCGTGATGCCACTGGCGTTGCAAACAGATGTTAGATATACCTACGCGACGGTAAGTGATCAATTCTAAGTGGGCCCTCAGTCTATTTGCAGTTCTATAAAAAAAAACAACACAAAGAAATGTGTTGAAGAAAGATATTTGTTACTTCTTCTTTGGAGGATTAACCGGACCTCCTATTGGGTAGATTATCTAAGCTAGAGATTTAATCAAACACATATATTTCATTGACTCACTATTTTTAATCATGTTGTGTATCATGTTATTGTGTGTTCACTAATTAAAAATTACAAAACGTATTTCTAATTATAAAACAGTTTAGTGACAGACTCCGATATTATTACATTTGTATTGATATATCATAACTTCTCGAAAAGTCTCTAAAAAGTATATCCGGATACAATTCTTAGATTTTATCAGTGTTATAAATCAGGTGGCGAGTGAGGCACCACAGTTCGTTGTAATGAAAATGACAAAGATGTTTATTTCTAAATTAGGTACGATGTCATATTCTAATTGTTTGTAATAGCAACTATCGCTAAATACTCGTATATTCACGTATTATAAACATCAGTTAGCAGAATTCCAACAAAATGTATGGAACAAAAATGCATTGAGATGTATAAAGTATATCTTAATCAACCCCAAGCTTCAAAATGAAACCTTTGGCTTTTTTATTGCTGTAGGAAAACAAACAGGCTGACGGCCCACTTAGAATTTAGCAGTTATTGTCGCCTATAGGTGTTTGCACACCAGTGGCATCGCGAACACGCTGCTGTCCCATAAGGGTACAGGAACTTGGGTCACTAATGCCGCAACACAACACAAAGTTATTATGGCGGCATATTTAAGACCAAAGGTGGTCACCATCCAGATGGGCTTGGCGCGCTACCACATAACTAGAGTGGGTTGTTTTGTCGACTTTTACGACAAGCCGACCCCGGTCGCAGAGGTCAGTATTCTTTCACCACCCCTGCACGGGGCACCCCTGCATATGAAATTGGATCGGAATTTACTCGTACCGCTCAAATGATGATGATGATCATTAAAAAGATATGACTATCTTTAAAGTGTCCAAGCAATTAATTCTTACTTGGAGATATTCCACAAATTAATGTGTATATCAATTAAGTCAAGGCCTACTTCTTGATTACTGCCTATTGTTTAACGAGCCTCTTCTAGAAATACTAGTTTTCTAGTTCCACCTTACAGCCCACTTAATAGCTAGCAGTTACCGTAGCCTATGGATATTTGCGATGTCAGGGGCACCGCGAACATGTTGCTGTAAAGATATTTCAAATATTTAACGCTTGGTCAATTGCTTTTTAATTTAAACACAGTATTTTTCTGTTAAGAGGTCTAGCCCTCGTCTTATTTGCAATGACCGTTTTTATCCGTGCAGTGGCGGAGAAAAAATACTGAACTCTGCGGCCTGGCTCATCCTGTCGTAAAAGGCGACAAAACAACCCAGCCTAGCTACGTAGGTAGGGCCCCAAGCCCGTATGAATGGCGACCACCTTTAGTCTTGAGTATGCCGCCATAATAACTTTGTGTTGTGTTCCGGCATTAGTGACCCAAATTCCTGTACCCTTATGGGACAGCAGCGTGTTTGCGATGCCACATGCCACTGGCGTTGCAAAAACCCATGGGCGTAGGTGACAGCAAAATTCTAAGTGGACCGTCAGCCTGTCTGCTGTCCTACAGCAAAAAAAAGTATAGCTGGAACTTGGATTATTTACCCTGGAACACAACACGAGGTATTATGGTAGTCTATTTGGGGACCAGGGGGTATTGGATTCAGATGAGCTTGGAGCCCTCTGTCTAAGGTTATTTTATCGTATTATACGACAGGCCACCCCCGGCTGTAGGAGGCAATATTCTTACCCACCCCTGCACAGAGAAAAAAAATAGATTATTCACAAATGTATCAAGTGTGGCGGTTAAGATGACTTCTAATAAGAGCTAAACCTGTCTCTTAAAGAATATTATCAGCAAACACGCGTCGACAAAGTTGCTATCTGCGAGAAATGTTTTGTGTTTGTTACGTTTTTGTTGTTGTGATTGACATGATCGTCGACGTATTGTGAATGGTGGACAATGGCCGTTTCCACGACGTCTTGTTGTATGTATAAACAGGTCTTTGTTCAAAATCGCTTCTTATTTATTATTATATCATAAGGGGAAAATATTTTCTTGTTTATTATAAAGCTCGTGTCTGTACGAGTATAATGACGACATAGACTATCAAAGTCGAACAACACCGGGTCTATATAAAAAATATTGTTATTATTTTTTGAGTAATCAATAGAGCAGAAGTAAATCTCCTTACTTAAGTAATTTTAATTTGTACAATAGATTATTATAAATTAATACTAAATATAATGTCACAATTCAAACAGCGCCACCTTGTCTCAAAGTAAGCAGCAGAGACAGCTTTTGTTATGGGTCATAGATAACTATATATTAGATATAAAAAAATTGTAAACAAATATATATATCATATTATACATAAACACCTAGATTCGAGCGAGAATCGAAGTGGTAGCCTCCTCAGCCGTGTGACGTACGTCAGCCGTTGTGCCACGGAGGAAAAATCATAATGAATAAAGTTTGCATTATGCAAGATACGAAACAGTTTTATGTAGTAAGGATATTTCTTGACTCCTGGAACACCCAGACTAGTTTTGAGGTATACAAAATACATTAAGTTTTCACTAATAAGTAGAACAATTTCTAGTGATGAGGCGTGTAATTGCAAAACCCGCTGAAATGATTTTTGACAAATTGACGATATCTATACAAATAAATAAAATTGGAGGGTCTGTTTGTAATATTAAAATAACCGCTTTTTACTAAGTGCATTTGGATGTATACACGGTACATATACCAAAACAACATTTTTTACAATATTTGTCTGTCTGTCTGTTTGTTCCCGCTAATCTCTGAAACGGCTGGACCGATTTTGACCTGACTTTCACTGGCAGATAGCTGATGTATCAAAGAGTAACTTAGGCTACTTTTATTTTAGAAAAAAAAATGGTTTTAGTTAAAAGTGATCAGTTTCGGATTATTAATAATCCAATTTAAGTTGACCTCAGATTTATATCATCAATCATATAAAATAGGGTTCAGCTTAGGCTGGACTTTGTAGGTTCGAACGCAGTTTGTATAATTCATTTATTTATATTTTAGAGTTTATAGGGTTTGTAATCCAAAATAAACCATAAGATATATCCAAAAAATGCTGCCCAAAGTCACTATTCCACGCGGACGAAGTCGCGGGCACAGCTAGTATAATTATAAAACATCATATTTATCCTTTTACTTTGCATGGGTTTAGATCAATTTACGATGCCAAAAAATATTGTTAAAGTGCCTTTTGCAACTATATGCTTCAGATATTGTATAATTATACCGTAGTAGCAAGTCAGCTGTAAATATTGATTTGCTCATATAATGTTCAAAATGGAAATAACGATAATATAGAAAGCAAATATAACAACAATAATAAGTCGATTTGTTACGCTATTTCAGTCACGGCGCGAGGCGCACGGACACACGTCGTAAATTTTATAGAATTTTTACAACGCATCCAAGTGGATAATACGATTTGGTATTTCTTTTATTATTGAAGAACAGCAGACAGGCTGACGGCCCACTTAATAATTATCATCGCCTATAGATGTTTGCGATACTAGGGGAATCGCTAACACGCTACTGTCCCATAGGGGTACAGGAACCTGGGTCACTAATGCCGGAACACAACACAAGGTTATTATGACGGCATACATTAGACCAAGGGTGCACGGATTCCTTTATTTTTGGCAGTAATTTTTTTTTCTACACTCTATCCACTTTACCAAAAATAAAATGTAAACAAACGAACCAATGTTTCTCAAACAAACATGGCGGGTATAATCCGACCGTAATAATAAAACACTCCTTCCAATCGACAATAGTACGTTGAACGGTACACTTATAATTACCAGCATATAAAACCAGTAAGAGATTTGGAAACATTGTCTTTTTAGTTTCTTTATAATGTAAGTTAGTTATTACAATTAATGTTGTAAATATCTAAATTTTATACGCATTATATTTATCATTCATAATTATAAAAATAAAATTACTGTTTTTTTTAAAGTAAGGAATAGTAATATAAATAAGAATATAGGAGATATGTATTTCTAATATATAATTAAAAGTTGCTATGATAATTTTATATCAAGTTGATTATTGTAAAATCGACATACAAAAACCTCTTTTTACGATTTGTTTACATTTTATTTTTTGGTAAAACGGGTAAGGTATAGATTATCACACTGTCGATAATCTAGAATTCTCTGCTTCAACTTTCTTCTATTAGTCGACATCTCAACAGTCCCATTTTTCTTTGTCAAATCATCTTTTATACAATCCTTCTTTTCTTTGGTCTACCCCTCCATTTGTATCCACTCTCATTTCTAGCATTATCCTTGTAATAGAAGAATTATATTATAATAGAATAAGTTCCTTATAATAGAGGCACGTCATATGTTTGTTTTAATATGTTGTATTTACGAATATAAATCAAATATTGCATCTAAACCATCAAAGTGACTTCAAAAATCAATAAAATCTAGACATAACCTTTCTTCGAACATATTATTTATTTTACTCAAAAACCCCGAAACTTTAAACTATTTCTAAGGAAACATTCATTAACAATCCAATTGGTTTCAATCTAATGTACCGGAAACCATAATTCGCGGATCACGTATGGGAAATTTGAAATAAATAGCTCTTATACAATATTTATTTTCTATTTAATCTGTGATCAAAGTGAATGAATGGACGTAATCATTAATCAGGTCTTCCGTTTAATACAAACATCACTCGAGAAAGAATTTGGAGTATAAATATTTTATTTGCGGATAATTTTGGTGTAATAAATTCAACAATACATCTTGTTTATTTTATTTTTAAACAGTGGTTCTAATCACATATTTGTAATACAAATGACATGTATGTTATTACCAGATATCGTATAGTGTTGTTACACGGTTATTCATGCAACGAATGAATTTAATGTTTCTTCTCGCTAAGAAAAGGAAAAGTTGAACCCATCTATTGTAATAAATCTAATGAAGCAACCACCCTTGGTGTATAAACACCTATGTTTCCTATATAACCTTGTGTTTCGGCATTAGTGACCCTGATTCCTGTACCCCTTTAGTATAGCAGCGTGTTTGCGGTATGTTTAGCATCGCAAACATCCATAGGCGACGTTGTATTTCTTCTAACTACGGCTGCCTGGGTCACTAATGCCGGAACAAAACACAAGGTTATTATGGCGGCATACTTTTAGGCCAAGGGTGGATGCTAGTCAGATGAGCTTGGGGTCCTACTACGTAGCTAGGGTTGTTTTGTTGCCTTTTACGACAGACCGCAGGGGTTTGTATTATTACTCCGTCCCTGCACGGAAAAATTTAGTCAAGTTGCAGTCGAGATTAGCTATTTAAAAATATACAATAAAATGTTAAAGATACTTTTCCGACTGAATTGCATCTTCATAGCTGGTATAGATAGCCGAGTAGATCGTCCGCCAGTTAGGGGTTCCTGTCTCGTGTTTTATTATCACGAATGAATGATTCTTTATGTACGATACACAAAATAAATACAAAATAGGGGATAAACAAATAGCAAGTATTGTACAAATGGTAGGCGTTTTTTTGTGTTTTTTGGCAAATGGTAGGCTTAATCGGCGTGGACCTGTCGCTCCCGGCCCTGGTTCTGTCCATGGTCGGGGGCGATCCTGGATGGACGGCCGTCGCCTCCTTCTGCGAGGCAGTCATGTCCGCAAAGGAGGCGGCGGAGCGGGAGCGGGAGTCGACCACCACACTCCCCTCCCGCCAACGCAGGCCACGTCAGCGGCGCCGGAGGGCAAATAACGATCTCCGGCCGCCGTAAAAAGCGGCCGCGGGCGGCCCCTCGGGGGAGGATCCACCGCCCGCACCATTGCCGCGAGGGTGAGGGCTGCGTGCTGTTCCGCGGCCCCCCTCAACTCCTAGAGTTGTTAGGAGAGCGCCGGGGGGACGAAATCCTGACCCCTGGCGCAAACACTTTAGAAGGGGCCCGCCTCAAAACAAAGGGCGGGCCGGTGCCGGCCCGGGCCACGAGATCGGCAGGCCATATATCCGTGGGCCCGGGCATAGGCGATAGGAGAACAGCGGGGTTTTTTAGTGGGTAGTCGGATGGCCAAACATCTTTCCCGGAGTCCCACATATCCCTCGGTCCCCCCGGGCCGGGGGAACCCGTCAAGAGAGGTTTTTCCCCGACACAAAAAAAGGCTTATCGCTAGAATCGATTTCTTCCAGGCAACCTTAGAATAAGTCTTACATCATTCGTCTCGTTCCCCATGTTTGCAGGACGTTATTTGCTGAAGATAATTATTATTTTTTATGATACTATTTAATCAGATCGTTAATTTTATGTTGTTATAACTTATACTCGTAATACGTAGCCATGCGAAAACGCCATATGTGCCGTCTCCCTCACACCTGTACGTCTATGACACTGTCCTGATACCCATTTCTCACCAAGAGATGGCGTGTTAAACCGTTAAAATTTTGACATTATCCCCGTGCGCGCGCGCTTATTATAATTATAATTTAAGAATAGTTTCTTGTTGTTTACGGATTAATAACATTACTGTAATTGTGTACACATTAGTGATTTGAAGAATATAAATGTGGACAGCGGCAGTACGAGAAAAGAAGACCCCTGGAATCGGTGAGTCCCTTCAATTCCCGTCCTCTATCAATAGGGTGTTTTCGCATGTCGACAGAGTTCCGTAAAATTTACAGCGCCTACAATGGATATTAAATACGATATATGTATAACAATAATATTAAAAATAAGATTAAATTACCGTTAAAAGTGCTTACAAGCAACTATATGTATAGTTACCTAGTTTATTGTAGCATAATTTTTAATGAGATAAGAATGTTATAGGTTGTTATCAATCCATACGACATCATCGCTTTGATGACCTCTGTGACGCACCGTCCCGTCCCGAGTTTAGGTGTTTCTGTATTATATCAGTTGTCTAGTATTCATAACACGAGTCCTCTGATCAAGATGGCGCTGTTGATTGTCACATCTCCCAGCTGTAGATAGACCTAGTGCTCCACTTTTCGCATGCAACCGAAATTATTTATTAATCTATCCTTATAAATATGAAAGTAACTCTGTTACATTTTTACGCCTAAACCGCTGAATCAATTTTAGGGAATTTCATAGGCTACTCTTTGTCGTGATAATGAAACTTGAATGGGGTGAAATAGGGTGAGGGTAAGTAAAATATAGATAATAATATCGTCGTCTACAAATTGGATGCTGTCCTTGTGCCTTAAGTTAAATTCTAGTTTCTGCGCTAACTTACACCCATTTGATACGAATGATGATGAGTAGGCTAGTATTACGGCTAGATTGATGTATGCCCTTCACCTCGGCTTAATCCCTTACCGAAACAGCTCTAATAGGGATTCGGTTACGTGAACACGAGACATCGACTATAACCACATTTTAAATGGCTCTACATAATAATTTAATCGTTCACTTAAAGGTCTTGTGATATACTTGATTTAATAACGGCTTTCATGTTTGCTTTGTTATATATTATGTATATTGAGTTGGCAAGTCATTGTCAAGTCACGTAATGGTAGCTGCTAAATTCTAAGTGGACCGTCCGCCTTTAAGTTTTCATACAGCTATAAAACAAGAACTTTAATCAGTCAGATAGTTTCCATTCTTTTCGATGACCTTTTGCCATCTCACTGGCAACTTCATGATCTCATGCTCATACAATTTCTGGTCCTTAACAGCAAAATCAGCCAAGTGCGATTTGAAGTCATGGTTATTAGTTTTATCGTCTTTGTCATTTAAGAAGTTTTGTAAACTTCGAATTAATAATGCGATGGTATCGGGTTGTATAGGGGATGCGACATCACTCCCAACCAAGCTTCAATAGTTTCGTATGTGTTGTTAAACATATGAATAACCTCGCATTCAGTTCAGTGACTACGTGAGTGGCCTCGCATGATCACGTCTATGAGTTTGATCCCACGCAGGTGAGAATGTATGCTCACAAATATTTTTTTTCTAATTTGGATATAGATGTCCTTCAATCGTTAAAAATGCTTATTAATACATTGTTAAAAATCCTTGTACTGGTTTTTACCTAGTTAAGGTGTTGTTATATACGTATATTAATAAAAAATTCTCTTTTTCGGTGAATAATTAAGATTTCTATTATTACCGGAGGCAAATCCATCACGAGCGTTGTTTACTCCGTGTGGATATAGTACTCAACAACGGATTCCCAAACTCTTAAAGTTTTTGATGCAACTAGGATTAGCCACTCGATGACGATAAAATTAATAATACCCATGCTATCTGTTACATGCATATCTAGCGTGCAAATTATTATTAAATATGGATACAACCACACCCGCATAAAACTAAAACTATTTTTATATGAGAATCATCTCTGGCCAATTATCTAAATGCTCTTAGAGTACAAAATATAAAGTAATATATCTTACTCAAGAACACATATTTTATACGAATTCCAAACATCTTTTAATTGTCATTGTAATTACGCAATCGCAATGAAGTTTTTATACATTTATCCCCTTGAAACCTAAATCATCCTAATTCTATGCTGGAATTCGCTGAACAATGACGACGGTTAGCGTTTTAATTAGAGGTTCAAAGAATCGCTAATTTGCGATATCCTCTGTTAGCTATAGGATCGTAGCCACATTTATAAAGGATAATATCTGGCATCCGCCACCATATCTTCATCTTGTCAACCTCGTAAATGTAAAATACTCGCAATTATTATTACTTATACTAGTAAAGAGTAAAAACGAGCTCTGCCCATTGATTCTCAACTCCTCCTACAAGCTGACTTTTTACTAAAATAATAACCAATGACCTTCCTTGACCACTCATCAATGATCAGCAAACTTTTAATCAGCCCTTGTCTATGAGCAGTTCGCCTAAATCGCGACTGTGATTGCACGAACAGCTTGCGGTACAAGATAAATCCGTTACACTGTTATGAGGAATGTATAAAATTGCAGGGATCAACAACATTTATAACTTAAATTAATATTACTCAATGACAATTCCCGTCTTTGGACAATAACATTTTAACCTAGTCCTCAGATTTTTTAATTTATAAATGTACTAGCAATTCACATATTCTATGCGTGCAGGGGCGGAAAAAGAATACTAACCTCTGCGGCCAGGGTCGGCCTGTCGTAAAAGGCGACAAAACAACCCACCCTAGCTACGTGGTAGGGCCTCAAGCCCCGTCTGGGTGACGACCACCTTTGGTCTTAATTATGCCGCCATAATAACATTGCGTTGTGTTCCGGCATTAGTGACCCAAATTCCTGTACCCTTATGGGACAGCAGCGTGTTCGCGATGCCACTGGCGTTGCAAACATCCATAGTTTATGGTAACTGCTAAATTCTAAGCGGGCCGTCAGCCTGGTTGCTGTTCTACAGCCATAAAAAAAACATAACGCAATCCCAAAATAAGTAGCATATCACATGTGTTATACTTACTAGATAACTAATATACAACATATATACTTTCCTCTTGAACCTTCCGGGAATCGAACCCGTGACCTCCCACTACCGTTAGCCGTTACGCCACGGAAATCGTTATTATGAAACGTACTTTTAATGTAGAATGACAGTTATGATTACTTAAAAAATAATGTTTTTTAAGTAATTTTAAACTGGTAATTACACCATTCTCACTGTCAGACACTATCATTCAGTTCAATATCATTCATCAGACAGTTATTTTATTCATAGTTATAAGTCGTATAAACAGATCCTCGTGCAGAAAACTCTTGTAGATCGTACCCAATTGTAATATAATTGTCACTTATAATGAAAATCAAACCGCAGTACGACATAGGATATTTTGAAAAGGGAGTCATAAACCTTCTTCGTGAGCGGCAGCGTATTGACGGTGTCCCTGGCGACGCAGACATCCATAGGCGACGGTAATTGCTTATTATTATATGGGCCGTCACCTGTCTGCTGTTCTTCCACATTAATAAAAAAAATAATCATCGTGAGCGAACATTTCGAATAAGATCCGATTCGTTTTTGACAAATCTGCCAGATACGTTGTTCGTTCTCTCTAAGGAAATGCCGAAGTATCAAAAATGGACCACGAAATGAAAACATCCAGAGAATAAATATAGTATTCCCTATAATTGGTTATATAGCTATGAGCAAAAGTTAATTAAATGAAATTAATGCAATTATCGCTTCACTGTGTGTATTAATTATTTCTTGTATCGTATTACGAAATTGCGTTTTGGAATTTAATACCTTAAATAGGCTTGAGTATAATTACTTAAACGATTACTTTCTAAAGAAGCTTGTCATATAATTTTTAAATAAAATATCATTTAAACAATTGCCTCAACAAGATAAAGGATTTTTTCTCGGAAAAATAAAAAAAACTGGATGGGATTCGGCGCATAACCTTCACAGATCACCAAAGACAAATGTGTAACTCAGTAAACTTTTATACCGCCAACTTAACATATAGCTGCCAAACATGCTAGACGATTGCTACGCAAAGGCGTTGATTAAAGAAGCTAGAAAGATGAATGAAGAGGTAACCACATTACGTCCAGCAGCGTTAAAAATGCGCTAAAAGAAAAACCGTTTTTAAAAGAGAAAGCAATATACGTATATAAATTAATAAAAATAACTTTCATAAATTATTTATTAGCATTTGAACTTTTTAAGAGAATATATTTAATTTTTGTTTTTCAAAAATTGCAACATAAAAATTGACGTTTTCCGAAGCACTATGGAAAAAATGTTGCTCCACGGTCTGCGTCATTTCTCCTTGACATGTTTATGAATCTTTGAAACACATGTTTATGAATATCTATCCGTGCAGGGGCGGAGAAAGAATACTAACCACTGCGGCCGGGGTTGGCCTGTCGTAAAAGGCGACAAAACAACCCACCTTAGCTACGTGGTAGGACCTCAAGCCCGTCTGGATGGCGACCACCTTTGGTCTTAATAACCTTGTGTTGTGTTCCGGCATTAGTAACTCAAGTTCCTGTACCATTATGAGCAGCAGCGTGTTCACGATACCACTGGCGTTGCAAACACCCATAGACGACGGTAATTGCTAAATTCTAAGCGGGCCGTCAACCTGTCTGCTGTCCGACAGCATTAAAAAAACATAAAACAATACTTCTAAAATAAAGTTTTAGTTATAGTTTATCGAGCACGATTTTTGAAATTCGAAGAATTTTGCAATTTACGGCAGTTTAAAAAAAATACTTTTTGTGTCATAAATGTCACAAGTTAATTATTTATATAACTTTTCTTATTTACTATATCAAAAATCAGGCTCGATAGACTATGGAGACAACAATTTTGGATAATAAAAAAACGCATTACAAAATATCAAAAACTGTATAAGTTATCATACAGGCCGTGCCAGAGTCAAAAGTAGTTTTGAGAAAAGCGCACTTTAAGTTTCAAATGCATTTCGCTCTACGTCGCACACAGCTAAAGCAAGAACTTTTTCAATTTATTTTGTTAACTTACGTCTAATCTCCTATTCCACCTTCTTATTGTATGTCTTCTTTGTCAATAAACAATTGTTATTGCTTATTTTTTTCCAGTCGACGAGTTAGTTGTCTGTCCTCTGTCTGCCCTCTTTTATTACCTGTGTGCATCAGACTCTTGCACTCGGGCAGTCACATCTTCTATGATAACTTTTGATCTATGGTGAATATATACAATCGACCTTCACAGAAATACACCTAAAACTAGCTGTAAATAATATCGATATTTTATATATAATGCTGTATAGCAATCGGCGGCCTTATCGCTTAAAGTGATGTATTAGATTATTATCTCACATTTAAAGTAATGACAAAATTTCTTTTACCTTCTTCATGTATCTATATTGCTGGAGAGTTAAATTTATCGTTTATTCCCTTGAGCAGCGTTTACCTAAGAAAACGGTAATAGTTTTATCGTGTTTATACAAAATATTTTGTTGTGTATAAATATTTTTTAACGATATTAGTGTAAATTATAAACAGGGTATATGAAAAACAGGGTTATGACATACAAAATAATATAATAAATAAATATATTGGGATAAATCACACAAAGCCATATATAAACTATGTGGCATAGCATGACTAATATACTACACGTGCGTTAACCTTTACGCCACAAAGGTCGTCTAAAAATGTATCATAATTAAAACTTAGAAAATAAACCTTACAAACTAACCATAGTTTGTTGTTATACATACGTACTCGTATAATCACAGCTATAGACATTACTGCTAGTCAAGCACAGAGGTCGCCATAAATTATATCAGTAATTATTTTACTATCCAAATGTTTGTGACCCCGACTCCTCATCGTTTGGCGTTCCCGGTGATGAGGTCAATGACTCGCAACAGATACGATTTATTGCAGATTTATTTGTTCGATATATTTACTTATAACAAATATTGGAATTTATAAAGGGTCTTGTCGGAAAACAATAAAAATTGTATTTTTTTATTGCTGAAGAACAGCAGACAATCTGGTGATGATGAAGGGATGTTTGCGACGTTAGGGACACCGCGAACACACTGCTCTCCCAATGAGGGTAAAGAGACTAGGGCTGTTTTGTCGCCTTTTACGACAGGACGACCCCGGCTGCAGGGGTTAGTAGTCTTACTCCGCCTCTGCACAGAGAAAATGGTGGTTTGTGACCAGTTGGAATGAAAAGTTCTTGAGCAATAAAATAAATCAATATAACATTTTTAACTTCTACGACGAAGTCCATCACACAATTAGGATGCACATGCTAGTCGATTTGAATGAGACCTCCTAAGATGTGAATGCGACTCTTGCCCCCCCCCCCCCCCCCCCTCTTTATCAGACTATTCATGTTCATAAGTATTAGAAGTCATATCTGTTGTTAGCTCAATATTAATAATTTTGTTTTTTATGTTATAATAACATTTCTATGTATTGCTTGTATAAACAAAACGAGCAGTAGACCAAAGACCTGATGTCATTAGTGTATTCTTTCGTTACTTTTTTCTAGTTAATGCTTTTTATTTACTTATTTTATATTGTGTCTTCGGGTCCATAGAATTTTCTTTTGGGCTCTGACTAAATTAAACACCTGTAATTTTTTGTCGTTACCCCGACATTGTCTAAATCAGCGTTTCCAAGCGTTGAAGCCATATGTGAATAAAAGAAGAAGAAAGATGGATAAATTGTGTAAAAGATGATATGTCAAAAAGGTTGTTGATGATATGTCATGTTGAGATGACAACTAATACAGGAGAGTGGACGGAAAGGATATATTGTGCTGACCCCACATAGTCAGGGAATCACAAGGGCAGGAAGAAGAAGAATAACCTCATATAAATAGTTTATATAACATCATATTATAGTACAATTTAATAAATATAATGTAAACCAAAATTAATTCACTTTATAACTAAAAACATTAACACAGAATATTAAGCTAATTTTCATTCATCCATGAAACGAAGTTAAATAATTTTTTTCTTACAATACAGTACATCTATATTGTAAATGTGAAAGCTGGTATGAATGGATGGATGTTTGCTACTCTATCACGCCAAAATGGTTGCGAAATACGAGTACTACTATTTATCGGGAAAATACACATTAAAGTTTTCACACAAAACTAATCGCGTTAAACAGTATTTATTCTATTATTAATTTAATAAAATAGTTATAATTTTATCCGCGTCATAAAACAACAAAACAATCCTAACTACGTGGCATGGCTCCCAGCCCATCTGGAATCTTTGGTCTATAAGTATGGCGCAATAATAATCTTATGTTCCGGCATTAGTGACCCAGATTCCTGTACCCCTATGGGAGAGCAGCGTGTTCGCGATGCTCCTAGCGTCGCAAACATCCATACGCGACGGTAACTGCTTACTATTAAGCCTGTCTGCTGTTTCGCAGCAATAAAAAAAAATCAAACGATACAACGTCGTACTTAAAACAAAGTAAATTTAAAGCTAGGGTTATCAAGTTCATAATATAAAGAAAACCGCGTAAGCCTCGTTCAAACCACTTTTGATCGACGCTTTCAAAGAACTTTTGTATTCTACGAGTAGTATAATTAATTTTATGTAAAATTATTTAACATTTATTTACCAGTTACTCAAATTAATAAATGAAAATTAATTATGTACGAGTATTTATACATTGCAAAATGTTTATTACAAAAATCTTTCTGTTTTTGTTTAAAATATAGAAGTATCATGAAGGAATATGTCTTTTTTTATCTGGAATTGTTTTAAATATATAAGTAGGCAGACAGACTTTGTATAGTTTAAATCGCCTGAGAGGCTGGATCCAGAGCGAACTTTGAGCGGCGTAAATAATCACACACATGGTCATTTTCATCCATGCAGGGGCGGAGAAAGAATACTGACCTTTGCGGCCGGGGTCGGCCTGTCGGTGACGGCCCGCTTAGAATTTAGCAGTTACCATTGCCTATGGGTGTTTGCGACACCAGTAACATCGCGAACACGCTGCTGTCGGATAAGGGTACAGGAACTTGGGTCACTAATACCGGAACATAACACAAGGTTACTATGGCAGCATACTTAAGACCAAAGGTGGTCGATATCCAGACGGCCTTGGGATCCTACCATGTATCTAAGGTGGGTTTTTTCGTCGCCTTTTACGACAGGCCGACCCCGGCCCCAGAGGTTAGTATTCTTTCCCCGCCTCTGCACGGATCTCTGAAAGTAGCACGTATAAATGATAAATTGAGAGGATGGGAACTGACATGGTACGGGCATTTAATGAGGGATGCCGACCACATTACTAGAAGAACATGTAACATGGGTACAAAGGCAGAGGTAGACTTCAAGAATGCGTGATCTATGATATGAGGGTTTGTGAAGTGACAGATGAGAAATGCCACGATAGAATAAATTGTAAGAAAATTGCATATTGTGCCTTGGATATTGGATAGGAAATCAAAGATTTATTTTAAGGTGACCAACTATACTCATTTACTGAGTTTTGTACTTTATTTTCGCAAACCGTACTCTTTTTAAATCCTGTACTCTGAAAGTACTCATTTTACAGTAAAAACATTATCTGCCGTCTTAACAATCAAATTTAATATGTAAAATGAAAGTTGTTCGGATGTGGCTACATTATTAAACGAACATCCTCATTTAGCAAAAAAAATCCACTCCGAAAAAAAATATGTTCTTAAAAGAAAATAAAGTTTTTATCGTTTTTTTTCTTCTTTTTTTCACCTATGACATACTTGCAAAGTGTACTCTTTTTGAACAAAAAATAGTTGGTCACCTTATTTATTTAGACACACGCATGTGATGACAGAAGAGAAATAACAACGAGAATTCATACACTTGATGTAATTCATAAATAATATCGCATAATAATATTACATTATATTGTATAACGCCATCTCTAGGCGATAAAGCGAAAATTCTCAAATACATCCAGACCAAAACGAACTATTTGCAGAACCGCTAAGTCTTTGCAAGCCACTGACTTTTGTCGCAATATATTGTAAATTACTCCATCGACAGAAGGCGAGCTGTTACATTTTAATATGATTGGGAATTGCGAAAGAGAGTAATGTTTCCTCCCCATCCGTGGTTCCTGAATAAAAGACGAGGTCGCGTCGATCCACGTCACGTACGTGCACCCGATATCGAATTTAAATTATTGTCCTGAATTTCTTGTGAACACGTAACATTATCTATATAACTTTTGACTAACTACTCGTATATTCTGAGTGTATATTTCACATAGGTATTCAAGCTAATATCTTTGTGATTGAGTTGATAATTCTTATACTGCGTTTTTCTTCGGGGTGGAGTAAGAAGATCTGTCGGAAAAGGCGACAAAATGACCAGCCAGCTAGGTGGTAGGGCCCTAAGCCTATCTGGATGGCAACCACACCTGGACTATAAGTATGCCGCCATAATAACCTTACGTTATGCTCTGGTTCCAGTAACGCTATGCGGACAGCAACCTGTTTGCGGTGCCCCAGTTAGGCGCCGCAATCAATCACAGGCGACTGTAAATGCAAGCGGATCGTCAGTTTATCTGCTGTGTTCCTCAGAAATAAAAAAAAATTAATTAAAAAATAAAAAACACTACGTATGGTGCTTTGCTCCTTAATTTGATACACAAGGTGTCCCCTTTGTTTAACCTGCCATTAAAATATGTAGTTTTATGTTACCTACATTATAATTTTTTTTCCTATTTTTTTTTTATATTGCTGTAGGCCAGCAGACAAGCTGACGGCCCGCTTCGAATTTAGTAGTTACCCTCGCGGTTTTTGCAACGTCAGTGGCATCGCAAACACGCTGCTGTCCCATAAGGGTACAGGAACTTGGGTCACTAATGCCTGAACACAACACAAGGTTATTATGGCGGCATACTTAAGACCAAAGGTGGTCGCCATCCAGACGGGCTTGGGCTTGGCTTGGCCCTACCACGTAGCTAGGGGTGGGTTGTTTTGTCGCCTTTTACGACAGGTCGACCCCGGCCGCAGAGGTTAGTATTATTTCTCCGCCCCTGCACGGATAATACCTACATCATAATTTTTTTCCATTTAATTTAACCCCGTCATGTAAGAGTGCTTACACATACTTTAGCATAAAACAGCAGCTGCATTGTAAATGTGCCAAGAGTATTTCTTACTTATTCGCGTCGTCAAGTTTGAGCATTGACACGCTTATCTATTCACATTATTAACCATCTCCGTAGCGTCATTACGCTCGCACATCAAAACGCCGTGCCATGGATTCGATTTCCATCCCAAATCTGGGTATGTATTTGTACAAAAAAAAAGTACATACGTAGAATATTAGTTGGCTAGTACCCATAACACAAGCTCACTGCAACTTACTGTGAGACTAGATGGAGCTGTGTGTTGTTTCAGATTGAGAGCGTATCATCTCAAAAAAGTCTATAACGATATAAGAATTGTATACAGTGGAATCCGTTTATAATGGACCTTTGGAACCTCTGGTTTTTGTTAAGTATATAGGTGTATTTATTTATTTTAACTTGTTGCCTAGAAGATATCGCTTTAAGCGATAAGGCCGCCCATTGTTGTACAGCATTATGTTTTTGTATATTTTAAGTATCTGTATTCAATAAAGAGTTATTCATTAATTCATATCCTCATTGTATTGTAATAACAGTATCTAATACTATTGTGTGAAGAAGGTGTTGCCATGGTCAAATTATCATTTTCAATATTGCTATGAATAGTCTAATTCTGCAGCTTTTAATGCCTCTTCTGCAGCAGGTAATCTTCCTCAAATTCATCTTCCCCATCACTTTCGCGTTGCTCATTAGCTTAGTTAGGAAGGTGTTAGGAATCATGTCGGTCACTATATATAACCGGACATCATTGATTAAAAATAGGTCATAATAAGCGATATATCACTATAAGCGAAGTCATTATATTCGACTTTGTTATAAAGAATTTTAAATATATGAAAAGCTAATTTCGCAGTGTAATTACTTCATATTGCGGTTAGCCAATATAGGCGGAGTCATAATAAACGGATTCTACTGTAGATCCTTAAGTTATTTACAGTGAAATTTCCAACTGTATTGATAAACACGTCTGGCCGACCCGGAGTTTTATACCTAGACATTGTTTGCACGCTGACGTGAAATATATTGCCCTGAGCTAGTCGTATTCCAGTGATTGGCAGTTTTAACCAGATTTGGTTAGAGTTGACTTAAATTTAGGAAATCTGTAAAGCATATTGGTAATTTTATACCAGCCCCATCGTACCCTTTGTAATATCCATCCACCTAACCCTACACAACTAAATGACAATGTTTAACACAAATTTACATAAGACGTCGTTTGAACCGGGTGCAGGCAAGATATCAAAGTCTGTACATATGTGTCATAACATAAGTAGCTCTTTGCATAAATATTCCCTAGATGCTTTTCAGCGGATACATTCCAAGAGAGATAGATTGCTTACGTCCTCGTTGGTTATTTTAATACGTTTGTTTCATAATCCTTTTTTCGTTAGTAAACGAGGTGTCAAATTAAAAATGTGAAAACAGTTGTGAAACTAGACAAACTAACAATAACAAAAGAATTTTTTATAATATTTTATATTAATTAATTACATTGGTTTAAGAAAGTTTTTGCTCTACGAGTATTGTGATATGATTCTACCGTTCAAACAAATACTTTGCCTATTGAAATCGATAAATTTCTCTTCGTAGTTGACAAGCAAACAAATAGACATAGTAACGAACTTATAGGCGAAGCAAGGAAGATAATAAAATATCACCCATTACGCCCACCCGGTACCCGTATAATCGGGCCACCGGAGGCTCGCCCAACGTTCTCGATTTGGCGCTACTGAAGGGCGTGTCCCTCCAGTTCCGCTCAATCGAATCCCTAGACGACATCGACTCGGATCACCGCCCGGTCGTCCTTAGACTAGGCCCTTCGCCAGACCAGACGCCTCAGACCAAGTCAATCACCGACTGGTCCAGGGTCAGGGACTCACTCCAACGCGGAGGACTCGCTGACCCTGAGCAGGCCCCAGCCCCCATTAGGACCCTTCAGGACACGGAAGGGGCGATCGAAGCCCTCACCGGCCACCTCCAAAACGTCGTTCGGGAGTCGACTCGGCAAGTCCCATGCGGGGACGGCCGATTTGCGCTCCCGAGGGACGCGAGGGAGCTACTGAGGAGGAAGAGAGCCGCCGCCCGAGCCTATGACAGCTTCCCATCAGAGGAAAACCGAGTCGCCTTTCGTTCACTTCATCGGGAAGTGAAAGCCCGCATTCAGGAGCTCAGGAACCAACGCTGGGAGAGCCTGCTCTCGGAGATCTCCCCAACGCACCAGGCATACTGGAGGTTGGCGAGATCGCTGAAAGCGGAATCCCTCTCGTCCATGCCGCCTCTCGAAAAACCCGACAACACTGTCGCGTTTGACGATGACGAAAAGGCGGAGTGTCTCGCCGAGAGTCTCAGGGAGCAATGCTCCCCCAACACCGCGCACGTCGACCCGGCCCACCTGCGCGTGGTGGACGCCGAGGTCGAACGGAGATCCTCTCTTCCCGCGGAAGACTCACTCGAGCCTGTCACGGTAAAAGAGGTACAGGACCTAATAAAAGGCCTCAGGCCCCGGAAAGCTCCCGGAGCCGACGGCATCTCCAACAAGCTGCTCAAGCTACTCCCTATACATCTGTTGATGATTCTGGTGAGCATCTTCAATGCCGCCATGGATAACTGCTCCTTTCCCTCCGCCTGGAAGGAAGCCGACGTCATCGGCATCCGAAAACCAGGAAAGCCCGCTGCGAAACCCTGCAGCTACCGTCCGATCAGCTTGCTCAGCGCGCTGGGCAAGCTGTACGAACGCCTCCTCTTGAGCAGACTCAGAGACTTCGCTTATGAAAATAAGCTGATCCCCGACGAGCAGTTCGGCTTTCGAGCCCTACACTCGTGCCCCCAGCAAGTGCTCCGCATCACGGAACACGTGCTCGCGAACTTCAATCGCGCCTCCAAACCCTGGAAGACGGGTGCTGTCTTCTTCGATGTGGCGAAAGCCTTCGACAAGGTCTGGCACAACGGCTTGATTTACAAGCTGTACAAACTGGGAGTGCCGGATAGACTCGTGCTCATCTTACGAGACTTTCTCCTTGATCGGAGCTTCCGCTTCAGAGTGGAGGGCACGCGCTCATCTCTCCACCCCATCAGAGCCGGAGTCCCCCAGGGCTCGGCTCTGTCCCCCCTACTTTTCACGCTGTACACCAGCGACATGCCCCGAACCCCACAGGTACATCTCGCCTTATACGCAGATGATACCGCCCTCTTCACTTCCGATATCAGTCAATATCGGATCTGCAGTCGTCTCAACACGGCGGTTGAGACGCTGGGCAACTGGTTCCGCACTTGGCGGATCGAGTTGAATCCGGACAAGAGCGCAGCGATCATGTTCGCTCGCGGCCCCCGCACTCAAAATGAGAGTCGGCCGACTCAAACGAGGCGGCAGTCTCTCGTCCCCATACATCTATTTGACCGCGTCATCCCTTGGGTTGACGAAGTCAAATACCTAGGAGTCACTTTAGATAGAGGCCTGTACTTCAGCAAACACATCAGGACGGTAAGGAACAGAGCACACTTTGTGCTCGGTCGCCTCTACCCAATGATATGCGGGAAGAGTAAGATGTCCCTTAGGAATAAGGTGACACTTTACAAAACCTGCATCCGACCGATCATGACGTACTCGAGCGTAGTCTTCGCCCATGCCGGCAAATGCTACATCAACTCGATGCAGCGGCTGCAGAATAAGTTCTTGCGCATGGCAGCCCAAGCGCCACTTTACATGCGCAACGCGGACCTTCACCGCGACCTGGAGCTCCTTCCCGTGAAGGAGTACATGGTATCCCTTTCGCGATCCTTCTTCGGTCTCGCTCCCCACCATCCCAATCCACTGGTGGTGGAGACAGTCAATTACACGCCCAACCGCCGAGCACCCCACGCACGTCGTCGCCCGCGTAACGTGCTCACGGATAGACGCGACCCCATTTCTAGGACGCTAAAGCGAATGCTCTCGCGGACGCAATCCCCTCCAGTCCGGCATGGACCAGCCCGACGAAACAGGTTTAGGGATGCCTTCCGCCCCCCATAGCCTGTAGACGCACACAAACCACACAGTACATAAATACACGTAGAATAGATGTGTTGCGGGGGAGTTTCTTTCGCCGTTTCTTCTCCCCCAGCTATAAGCACTCCGAAACGGTAGTAGATTAGAGTAGGATCGGCTTCACCGGTGAAGTCGATAGTCCCCAATTAATAGTATTCTTGCCATTCGTGGCTGCTATCAATTATCCCCATGCAGCGTTCGAGCCGGGAGCGCGCCTCACAGGAGGCGCGTGACCGAGCACGCTGCCACGGCTGATCGACCCCGCTCCCACGGGGTCGGAATGCCTTTTCCGCCCGGTGTCGCTGTCGTTAGTCGTCTGAGACGATGACAGCTTTAGCTTTAAGAAAAAAAAAAAAAAAAAAAATAAAATATCAATAGTGAACTGGCCTACGACCTTTTTAAGGCGACAATGCTTGTAGTACTGATTTTTCAATGTGTGAAAAATCTGTGAAATTGATGATGGTAAATAACAAAATATGCTAATAAACTTTTGACCTGGACTATGTACAAATTGTCTGCTAAATTGTAAAATTCAATATCTATGTAGAAAAACGGGTAAAGATACATATTTTAATCAAAAGGGGACGTCCCATACCTGAGCTGGACCGAAGAGAACTGGAGGAGCGTGAGGCCTTCTGGAAGCTCCCTCATCAGGAAACCAGACATTCGGTACGAGTGTGTGCAAGATATGCACCCCGAGACTGTGGCTAGGTACAGCTACCCGATCGTCTGATTTACACCGATGGGAGTAAGTCAGATGATGGGGTCTGGGCTGCATATACCTACTGGTGGGGTAAGTCCAAGATCAAGACCAAGCGGATGTGGCTCGAGCCACTGTGATGGCTATGATGGCCACTGTGATAATGATCAAAATATTTATAGTTTTGATCATCTAATATCGAGAATATTTACAACATTTAAAAAATTATAGTGGCATAATATACCTGTGCCTATTTACATAAAACAACTTACATATTCTATCTATATGTTGATATATACACACTGTGACGCCACTATGTTGTAATTATGCATGTATGTTATTAATTTATAAAATGTTTACATTGAATATTTATAAAAACACTATAAACTAAAGTCAGAAGGAAATTAACATTTACGGGCGCTCTAAGCCATATGTCAGAAGATAATCAAAGGGGTAGAAATATTCTGACAGTAAAATAAAATGTGGTCAATCGTTCGCCTAACCACATTCACAGACGCAGTCGATGTCTTTTAAAACATAATTTTATATCAGTATTTTATACATTTTCCAGAACAATGTACAACGGGTATTTTATACTTGTGTGTAATTGTTTACATGTGAAATTTAAAAATAGGTTTATAATAACCTAATAGTATTAAAACATCAAGCAATTCCATCATCAAACAAACTTTTATTTTAGTTATAAATATATTAAGTTTCACTTCATTCCACTTCGGAATAACACTGTTATGGTTAAATTAATATAGGTCGAAGTGTTTGAAAAATTATCCAGATCAAAGGGAGCAAGCAACAAGGCGACCCTTTGTAATAAATACCGTGCCTTCCTTCATTTGCAATTATTAAAATGTTATGTTCTCATTACAGATGAACATTATATTCAAATTTATTTACAGATATAACTAATGTTAGATAAGAAATAACTTAACTCAAAACTCTGTTTATGAGATATATCCATGTACATATACGTATGTACATGTACATATTTAAATAACCTCTCAACAGAACAAGAGCGCGACAACCGTCCCAACTGTCAAACGTCACTCCATCTACCCGTAGTGGTGTACCGCTCATTAGTGATGTGCATTTTGTAATCGATGTTTACATTCTCTAATAAGGATAGGATTATCTAAGGATAAAATAAGTTCAAGTACATTCACGTGGGTCGCATACGTGCGATTCCTTTAACCCTGTGAACCATGTAATACCAAGGAGTTATTAATGACTTGTGCATTTTAACATATTTTTCGAAATTTTAATTTTGCGTTGGAAAAACGACATTAAAATGACCATCAACAATGTTATGGTTGAGAGTAGCACAGAGGGAAACTGGTGCACACGTTTCGTGGCACATTCTTCTCTTATATACGATACGATCTCTACGATGATCAGCATAAGCAAAACCTTGAGTAAACTAGTCAGTTATTTAGTAGGATGCACGAGATGGTATAAGAGGTCAATTTTGACCCCAAGAGGTCTTAATAGAAACCTATGTTTATTATCTAGTACACAAAATCAAATTATATCAAATTAAAATACGTGAAGCAAAAACGTTGTATCCCTTTAAGCAAAAATTACGTGTTTGAAATTTGGCACAGTCAAAGTTTATACGGTGCAGAAAGCTAATATTTTAATTAATGCTTAATAGATTAAATTAATAATAAAATCATTACACACACTTCCACTACTAACACACATACATACATGTACACAATTATGTATACACTCTCTTGTTTGTAGACTGTAGTCAAACTGAGAAGAAATTAATGAAATGAAATTTATTAATAAGTATGTATAATATAACTAATAGGTATCAATTATAGGTACAAATACTTCCTTTAGTAATCGTAAAAACTGTATTGCATCCACCTCCGAAACTAAAAAGCTTATAATTATATAGTTAGTAGAATATATATTTTAGCCTATTTTTAAATTGTACACATTATGTTAGTATTATTATGTTATCATATTATTGTACACATTAGAAAAACCTAATATCATGATCTATTATGAATTATGGTCGTATTTTAACCACTAGGCGACTGCTAGTATTAATAAAATACTAAGTTAAAGTCACATAGGTGCACAGGTTTGAAGCACATACATACACACATACATATAATCACGCCTCTTTCCCGTAGAGGTAGGCAGAGACCACTTCTGTCCACTTGCTACGATCCTTACATACATGTTTCGCTTCGTCCACTTTCATTATTCCCTTCATACATGCCCTTCGGTTTAGGGTACTCTTGACCTGGCCTTTTTTCAAGACGTCAATGGTTCCATTCACACTCGCCTTATACACTTTTTTCGTCAATCGTTCTTCATTCATTCTCTCGATATGGCCAAACCATCTCAGCATACCTTTCTTCTTTGAAGCACTTACATGTCCTTTTATATTCCGCTTTGAACAAGCGTGGCGGGTGCCTACTGTCTGCTACCTTTAGGAGGAAGGGCTAAGCCCAGTAGTGGGACTGATGAATAATTTGAAAATTCTTATGTATTTAATAAATTAAATGTGACCAATCCCCGCTACCCGCCATCTAACGTACTCGAGCTTCACATGTGAATCTGTAATTTTAGCATTTGTTTTCCGTTTCAGGTAAGTGTACATTGGCTGGCCGCCATCTTGGGTGCAAGGTCAGTTTGATTCCGCTCATTATATACACGCACGTACATTACCATATAGTAGTTAAAATCAACAAACGTGCCATTTTCCTATTAAATATTAACACAACTGGTATTTATCTATTCTTGCATGGCTATATTATCAGGTGTACAATAAATAAATAATAAAAAAACTTGAGAGGTGTCAAGGGACACCCGGATGGAACGAAGTTCCTTTCGATTAATTAGTGAAGGAATTGTAATAAAAAAATTTTTTTAAGTTATAATAATATTTTTTTATTATGAACAAATATAATGTAATATAAACTTAATCAGTAACTAACCTAACTCCATCAGCAATATCCGGAACTTGTGCAGAAACACTGTCAGGATTCATTATTATTATTTTTTTATTATTTATTATGTACAAAAAACCTGTATACACAACAAAAATAATCGTCGGCGACACCACACTGTTCAATGCGAAATAGAAATGAAAATATCTGGCTTGCTTTCTATAAGAGAGAGAGAGAGAGAAACAGGCGCACGCCGCACTGCTTACTATAGCAAAAAGTGTCGATACAACTTTTCGTGAGAATTTTTTCCCCTTTCACAACGCGCGATAAGGAACTTCGTTCCAATAAATATTCTAGAACAGCTCACACAACCAACACGGTTTGTACCATGTTTGTACATATAACGCGAAAAGAAAATTGTTATATGACAAGGAAAACGGATGGATGGATTTCTTAAAGACTGGTATGGCAAAGGTGAGAATATTGATGATTAACAGAGAGAACATGTTCTCATCCCAAATGGCGTAGAACAAGGGCAAGAATCAGACCTGTGTGCTATTATCATAGATTTTTATGCATTTTTTAAATAATTAATTTAGCCTGACGTTCGTTCCATCAGACTTCTTATTAATTACACTTACACTGTATAACTAATTCATTAAAATCAGGTATTCAATAAAAAATGATAATGAGTATGACGAAAATATCTTTTATGAAATGTTATTTTATTTTTGGACGTAGTCACCTTTCAGGTTTATACACTTTGTATATCTTTTACCTAAAACTAAAATTCCCTTTTTAAAAAAAAACTTTCCGTTCCCTTAAAAAATCGTCTACCGCGGCGACTACTGCGTCATCATCTTCAAATTTATCGCCCCTGAGATGTTCCTTTAACCCCGGAAATAGATAGAAATCACTAGGAGATAAGTCCGATGAATGTGGATGATGTTCCATCAATTCGAAGCCAGCTTCTTGAATGGCAGCTGTCGCAACTCTGGACATGTACGCGGAGGCGTTATCTTTGGGAAACAAAACAACTTTTGCAAGTTTGCTACGCCGTTGCTTGCGCATTTCCTCACGCATCTTTGTTATTTATCATGCGTACAAGTCCCCGTAATAATGGCTCCATGATTAAGGTATTCGATTATTACCACCCCTTGGCTGTCCCAGAAAAAACAGCTCATGATCTTACCAGCGGATAGAATCACCTTCAATTTCTTCGGAGTTGGAGATGACAGTCTCTTCCAAGTCATTGACTGTTTTTTCGTTTCCGGCTCATAATGGTAAAGCCTGATTTCGTCCATAGTTATGAATTGAGCCAAAAATCGCTCAAGATTTATTTATTTATTTATTATAGGTACACCAACAGTACAGTACACATTAAATAAGACCATGATATAACAAACATAACAATTATATACATATATGCATACATGCCAATGACAGGCGTACACAACTTTGTCTACAGTTTGACAATGTTAATATTTATTTTAACTTCTAACTTAAATTAACTTAATCTTCACGAAAATATATGATTAATTTCCTTTTAAAATTACTCAATGAGTCGCACAAGATATCTATGTTCGCAATTTTACCGGCTATTTCATTATATTTATTACACATTCTAGACAATGGTAGGTGCTGGCCGAGATTGGTTTTACACGGGGGAATCCGAAATACACCAGGCCGAAAATTGCGTGGGCAATTAAAAGGGACATTGATCTGTATATGAGCAAGGGGATGCTGACATTTGATTTTATTATTGATTATTTTATGCAGAAATATTAAGTCAATCATTATACGGCGGTGATGAAGGGTAGACATGTGAAAGAATTTCAGTCTTTCCACGTACGGTTGAGTATACATAATTCCAGTAGTTTTATAAGCCAGGTGACGGGTGAAGGCACGTTGTATACTCTCGATCCTCTGGGAATTTACACTAGATCTTGTTATAACAAACCCAAACAGCTTTGTGAAATTCTCAGTCTCGTTTGTTTCTGCGCGTCAGAAAGCATTCTGGGCACCAAGCGCGCTGACACTTTTTTCATACCAAAATGGTTGTGTATAATATTATGGACACTTTCTATAGAAATCTTCATTTCTTCTGTTATAAAACAAACAGTAACACGATAATCCACCAAGACAATGTTTTCAACTTTTTCAATCATTTGTTCAGTCACTACCGAAGGTCGTCGTTAATGGAAGTTCTTCCTCGCTTGAACGCAGCACACCGCGCACATGAACCTCTAATGTTCAAGTCTTGATTTACCAGCTCTGTACTAAATTTTTCCAAGCAAAGATATTTTATTACCGCGCGAACTTCAATTTTATACATTTTTAAGAACATGTTCCGACACGACGCAAACAAATGACTTCTATTTTTAATAAACAAAAAAGAAATGATTGCTTTTTTATTATTATATCTAATTCTGGGCTATGTCTGCCAGTATTTTTTTTTCCAAGGAGATTGTATCGCATTATCACTAATATCCGGATGACCGAGCTTTGCTCGGTATTTTTATTTTTTTTGGAAATTAACAATTGATTTTCTTAGTCTAACCTCAAAGCAAACACTCATTGACTTCGTGTTACGCCATCTGCTGGAATAGCTTTAGTGTTGTTGTGTCGTTAAAGCAATTTAAAAAAAATAGTATTATTATTCGCCGATAGATGTCAGGAAGAGTCATTTTTCAGTTTAAATTAGGACTACTCAAACTAGAATTGCTCGTTTAAAGATATAAGATTTCTTGAACACCCCTCGTATTTATACGTTTTGTGAGTTATTTATTGTTCATGGAATTTATTTACTAATATAGTTTATTGCTGTGATCATATCTTCTTCTTATTCTTCCTCCTGCCCTTATCCCACATTATATGGGGTCGGCACAACATGTTACATGTTGTAATAGTTGTGGCTTAGTTTTTACAACCGGCCGCCTGCCTGACGTTAACCCCTTTTTTGTGGAAAAATCTATCATCCTTTTTATTTAAATTATTTTTCACGTTCCACAAAGTTCCACTTTCAAAGTAGGACATGAAATTTCGTTGTCAATCATCTAATATTACATACTCAAGCGACACTTTTATTGGTTTCTTCTTGAGTAAACAACATCCGAGTGTCGGTCTACCCCGTGCATACCCGTGCACGGTGGCACTTTTACTGGGTCGCCGACTTTTATGGGGTCCGTGCACAATTCATATTCGACACCACTACGTCACGAAGACTTTTAATAGGACATTCGCAGTGCCGAGCGTCTTCAAATGCTGTTAGTCTTGCATTCCGTTGCGCTTGAATGTGTCCATCTTTATATGTTCTGGTGGTGACTCACTGCAATCTTCCTCTTGGCAAGTTAGAGGCCTTGAAACTCGTGGCTTCTTTTCACTACAATACATAAGTTTCGGCGAAGGACGTCCTGGCAAGCAGTGATTGCATACCGGTGGATCTTCACAGCACGCTGTTGGACAAGGGGCCACTAACAATGGACATAATTCAAATTGCTCGCCGTCTTCGGGGTAAAAGCACGCCATGTTTATTTAGATTTTACTTTTTTCTTTTGTAAATTTTATGTCATAATAAATTTCCACTAGAATTATGATAATTTTGACGGATTTTGCTGTGATCATATGTGGTATACGTATAGTTTTATATCGTCTACACTCGGGAATGTGTTTTAGCTTGAGACAAAAAGGAGAACATGATGGAATATATTTAGCTTCATTTGATTAAAATACTGACCGAGTCTCGTACTTGGTTTGGGAGGGTGTATCATCTAACAGATCCTCATGGGATTTATCGTAATACAATTGCGTAGTAACTTATAATATAATACGTAGCTTCATTTTTCTTCTATTTACAACTTTCTTTGCTATAAAATTACAGAAATCCATGAAATCAGAGAAACTTTTTTAAATTTCAATGTTTATTTTATTTGCCATACAAAGGCGTTCTCAGCCATCGATAAGACAGCTGAAAAGAAGGCGGGACACAGTTCCACCACTTCATACACGGCCGAGGCGCTTTTCTGCATTGAGGACGCGTATGTCATACATCATCGCTGGAATAGGTGTGAAGGCCTCGCTTTAAATTCTGGTGGCATCGGCAATTATTTGCTGGTCCCTCGTAATCCGACACTGATTGAAGTTTACTACTTTCCCGTTCCTTCAGATACTTTGGGGCGGTGCAGAGAATATCAATTAGTCGGGGAGAATGTTAGATGGCGCTTCGCTATTGGAGAATTGCATGTCTCCTTTCTTAAAATTTGCATTCTTAATATATATTACATTAAAAAAAACTAAAACTTTAACTTTTATGGTTTAAAATTTCGTTGTTAATAATTAAAGACAATTAATAGTTAGTCGGATGTTTGTTGACCATAATTATGAAGGCTATCTTGAAAACAAAACGTCAAATATTTTCATTTCAATTTTTAAGTCATCGTTGAAACAAATGTTATTTTATTTTATACTCTCTCTCTCTCTCTGGTAATCTAATAGTATTCTTTTCAGTAATAACTATTACTTAAATAGATATTACTTATTTTATTGTAATTTACCTGCACCACCATATTAGGTTATATGGAAGAGATCGCTTTATGCGATATGATCCCTTTTTATTTTATTGTATTATTACTGTCTAATTTTATTGTCCTGGTTATAAGTTTTATTAAATTTGTATAGTAAGCAACAGAAAGTTGTCCATCTATCTATTATCTATACAAATAAATAAAATTGGAGGGTATGTTTGTTATATTAAAATAACTGCTTTTTACTAAGTGCATTCGGACGTATACACGATACATATACCAAAACAACATTTTTTATAATTTTTTTCTGTCTTGTCTGTCGTCTGTCTGTTTGTTCCGGATAATCTCTGAAATGGCTGCACCGATTTTGACGGGACTTGCACTGGCAGATAGCTGATGTATCAAGGAGTAACTTAAGCTATTTTTATTTAAGAAAAAAAAATAGTTTTTGTTAAAAATGATAAGTTTCGGAAATTTTATATTCCAATTCAAGTTGACCTCAGATTTATATCATCAAACATATGAAATAGGGTTCAGATTAGGCAGAACTTAATAGGTTGAATTTCCAATTTAGTTGACCTCATATATCCAAAAAATGCTGCCCAAAGTCACTATTCCACGCGAACGGAGTCGGGGGCTCAGCTAGTTTACAATAAAATAAGAAGTTATGGAACCATTTTAATTTATAATTGCGTGAGCGTGAGACAAAGAATTGTATAGCCCTCTCTGTCCTATATTCATGTATCGCACTATTCGTTGGCTTCCAGTTTATAACTCAGCAAAATTCGTAGAATAGTTTCACTCTAAACTGTAAGGTTAACTTTCAAGTATTTCATAACTAGACTAGCTAAAATCCCTCTAAGTATGAGCGCAATTCCACTGAAACATTTCACACTATTTTTATTTAAATAAAGCTGCACGACTAAAGTTTCGCCTTATCTACACTGCTGACTGATATTATCAAAACAAATACTACATACACAATCGATTATTATTATAATAACCCTTTTATCGGTATAAATCAATTTTTAATAACCAATATAGGCCACAAGTAACTATGGGTATTATGAATCTTGTATATTACAATACAAGCAAAATCATGCTTCTGAAAAATAAATAAATTAAGACACCATATGCAACGCCAACTAGCCCGAAATTGAGCAGAGAGGCGCTTGTGTTATGGGTAATATACAACTAACACTTTCTTCCTACATTTGATATTTAATAAACAAGACTTGGAACATGAATCGAAACCACAAGCGAATAGGCGCGCGAAAGCTTGCACCACGGAGGTCGTCAAAAATAAACAATATTTTATTTATTTATTCAAAGATCGCAATACAGGTAAATTTTATACGTGCAGGGGCGGAGAAAGAATACTAACGTCTGTGGCCGGGGTCGGCCTGTCGTAAAAGGCGACAAAACAACCCACCCTAGCTACGTGGTAGGGGCTCAAGCCCGTCTGGATGGCGTCCACCTTTGGTCTTAAATATACCTATAGGCAAACACCTATAGGCGTCGGTAACTGCTAAATTCTAAGCGGGCTGTCAGCCTGTCTGCTGTCCTACGCAATAAAAAAGAAAATAATAATAATACAACATATTTTCATTTCCTATTATTTCGCATATATCTCTATATCACATATAAATATATAGTCATCTGTATTTGATAACAAAAAATAAAAAATTTCTCCGTACAGGGGCGGAGTAAAGAATACTAACCTCTGTGGCCAGGGTTGGCCTGTCGCAAAAGCACGTCGGGATAGCAACCACCCTTGATCTATAAGTATGTCGCCATAATAACTTTGTGTTATGTTCCGGCATTAGTTACCCAGATTTCTGTACCCCTATACGAACAGCAGCGTGTACGCGGTACCCCTAACGTCGCGCGATACAATAAAAAGAAGAAATTTACTGGTTAATTTATATATTCAACTAGCTGTTCCCGTGACTCCGTCCGCGTGGAATAGTGACTTTGGGCAGCATTTTTTATGGATATATCTTATGGTTTATTTTGGATTACAAACCCTATAAACTCTAAAATATTAATAAATGAAATATGCAAACAGTCAGTGTTATAGAATGCAACTATGCCATGCGCCTCCGCAATACGTACGTTCGAACTTACATAGTCCAGCCTAAGCTGAACCCTATTTCATATGATTAATGATATAAATCTGAGGTTAAATTAAAATTGGAAATTAAAATTTCCGAAACTTATCATATTTAACAAAAACTATTTTTTTTTTCTGAAATAAAAAATATCCTAAGTTACTCCTTGTTATATCAGCTATCTGCCAGTGAAAGTCCCGTCAAAATCGGTGCAGCCGTTTCAGAGATTAGACGGAACAAACAGACAAACAGACAGAAATTGTAAAAAATGTTGTTTTGGTATATGTACCGTGTATACGTCCGAATGCACTTAGTAAAAAGTGGTTATTTTAATATTACAAACAGACCCTCCAATTTTATTTATTTGTACAGATTTTCTCGAGTATTTGCAGAGCTGAAACTGAAATAAGGGTCTATAATAGTTCCTCGTGTCCAGCAATGCATGCTAACTAACTAGTTAGTGTTTTCCTCGCACTGCAAAGTTCGTACATATAACAGTACCGGGAATTTCTATATTCTCTTCGTAGTTATATAATTTGCCTCTCTTTAACACATTCACTGTAGTTAGGTGGTGAATCTGTCTCAAAGTAAGTTTAAACATAATTCGATTTCAAAAACTTGTGTTTTTTGTAGTGCGTGCAACATCTACGCTCAATCACTTTTTTATTGTTATAATTTATTTTATGTTTTCTCTTGAACCAAGGGTCAAGCTAGGTGTAAGTAACTAAAAACCTAAGTAGTTTTAATACAAAACTAAACATCACATCATTTGTTTAATTTTGAAACATTTATAAAACATTCCAGGCATCGTACTGAGAAATAAATTGTTTTTTTGTACCATTGCACTACAAACATATATAAAATGACTAAAATTAGATAAAATAATTAATTCCACTTGCTCCAGAAGTAGATCTAACTGTATATTTGGGGCAAGTTTTTATCATATTCTAAATAGTTAAGGTATGGGTTGTCTCGACCGCATCTTGCAGTGAACTTGTTAATAAATCTTAAAATATGTCTTTCTTTATCAGTTTGTAGGTTAGCAGCTCAAATAAACGCTACATTATTGTTACACTACAAGTATGACCGCGTACAAAGGTAATAAATAACATATACTGCTTATAGATCTGATACTTATCCAACTGTCAAAGTATACATAACTCCTTTGTAATAATAAGAAGCTTCCAGAAAGACATTTCCAAAGCGGCAGTAAGCAGGCTTTAATATAAATTTGGGGAACATTTTTCCTTCTGTCGTTTTTCCTTTGTATTAATTAGGTTGGGGATTAAATCCGTGGATTTATTTACGGTTGAAGAAATACAGTTTTATATAGGACAAACACGTTTTTAGACAGCTCACTCAGACGAGAAAAATATTATAATATAGAAATATTTGTAATATTTCGAAATGAAAAGCTTTAAATATATATTATACTTTTTTAAAGTTTAGTTAAAAATCTCATGGTTTCGTAACCCAATGAAAATTTCTAGAACTTACCTTTGTTAAAATGTTCAATGTTCTAAGTATCCACTGCGTTGCTCAGAGCCGAATCCTATGGTGATCTAGACTTGTTGAAAGCGAAAGGCCCAATTTTTTTTTTTTATTAAAAGTTTACATTACATTCCAACTAGCTTTAGTTTAATTACATGAACGCTCTCACACTCACAATAGCAATTTTTTTATTGCTGTAAGACAGCAGATGGGCTGACGGTCCACTTAGAATTTAGTAGTTACCGTTAACGAACACGCTGCTATCCCATAAGGGTACAGGAACTTAGGACACTAATGCAAACTAAGACCAAAAGTGGTCGCTATCCAGACGGGTTTGTTGTTGTTTTGTCGCCTTTTACGACAGGCCGAGCCCGGCCGCAGAAGTCAGTATTATTTCTCCGCCCCTGCACGGATGCAGAAAGCTTACAAAATATATTATTTTAAATATCCCCTAAATATATTATTAAGTATTATTAAGTATTATTATTAAATATCCCCTAAATATCATACATACAAAAACAAGTCTCAGACTGTAAGTAAAGTGAGTACAAGTTTTCAGTATCTGTAGCACCTGGTACCAGAGAATTGTCTGGAAGCCCTGGTATCTTGATCTAGAAAGAAAGAAAGAAAATGCATTTATTTAAAACAAATACGAGCACTTACAAAAATAACATAAAATAGACAAATAGAGAAAATTGCCCTAAAAAGGGCCCAAACTCAGCATGTGCTGGCAGAAGCTAACAGCGCTATTCTTCCGTTTGGGCCTTACCTTTGGTTACCTCGGGGAGTGTAGAACCCCACTTACCTAACCGTATTTTTATGAAACATACTATTTTCTAGTAAAAACTGAATTCATGCATGTATTCTGTACATTTCAATATTTATTCATTAACTAGCTGTGCCCGCGACTCCGTCCGCGTGGAATAGTGACTTTGGGCAGCATGTTTTGCTAACCCCTTTTTGGAGAAAATTCTGTCATCCTTTTTATTTAAATTATTTTTCTCGTTTCACATTGAAAGTAGGACAGGAAAATTCGTTGTCAATCATCTAATAATCAATAATCTATATCAAATCTAATGGGGCGTATTGACAATTAGAATTGAAAATGACATTTTCTATTTGCTATACAAGAAAATGGGAGAGCTGCAAGTGCTCCAAAATTAACTACTACTACAAAAGCTCAACATTGGAAGCGTCTAAGCTTTGCGTTTTTCTTTATTAGATTACTGTATTGAAAAGATGTTTTAGTCCGGTTTTATCAGAAATGCGGATGAAAATCCCTTTCGGATTTTTCATAATTATGACGAACCTTTTACCCCAGCATACCTATGAATGTATATAAAATAATGAAGATCAAACAGGCGGCTTATAGCGAAAAGTTAATTAACAACAGAATCAATATGTACTAGATATCGTCTAATTAATTTGACATCCATGAACAAAGCCTAGGTTGTAGCTTTGATGGAACCTTCGTATACACTACGGAATAATTACTAAAGTGATGGAAACAGTCTTAAAATAGTACTTGAAATAACACGACATTAACGCTCCAAACGAATTATATGTATAGTGAAAGTCTTAGTTCAGCGTATCAAAGTAAATTCGTAAAACAATGGAAAGAAATTAAAAACGGAATATAACAAAAATGGTCGTGAGTTACCCACAATTTTTTAATTTACTTGTTTCTTTAACATTAGGTAAAGAAAACAAAAAAAAAACCACGGAATAGTATTAAGGGAAAAGTACAAAGTTTAATATGTTTAACAAAAAATCCTTCGTCCCTTGAATCCGAAACATGTGAATAAAAAGCAAGAAAGAAATATTTACTATGTACGGTACATTCTTGTTAGAATATTTGATTTTTCATCTGTAGACGTGTTCCCATGGGGAGTTTATACAGCGTGAACAGAAATAAAATGTATACGACTTCTAAGAGATGAAAGAGAGAGCGCCGAACTGCGAATGGAATTTAGATAGGATGTCTTCTAACTGCATAATATATATATATATATATATATATATATATATATATATATATATATATATATATATATATATATATATATATATATATATATATATATATATATATAATTGTTTTAAAGAGGTCTTGTTTTACACCTCCTTCGTATAAACTGGTTATATAATCTAATTTTAAAAACAATTTTAATTTTATTTAAGACTACATTATTTTAAAATATTCCAAAATGACAGGCAAATGAGTTGCTCCTATGGCCTTGTGTTGTCAGGTTTATTTAAATCTCAAAAGGCGAACTAGTGTTAACCCGCTTAATCTATTTCAGTGAACAGGAACGATTTTATTACTTTTTACTTGAATTCTGTATCAAAATTATAAATACAAATTCATAACTTCATAGAAGATTTCATATATTTATATATTTGTATTTTTTTAAAATACACCAAACTCAAAGGGCAATGGAGAGGGCTATGCTCGGAGTTTCCCTGCGAGATCGAATCAGAAATGAGGAGATTCGCAGGAGAACCAAAGTCACCGACATAGCCCGGATGATTGCAAAACTGAAGTGGCAGTGGGCTGGGCACATAGCTCGAAGAACTGATGGCCGTTGGGGCAGAAAAGTCCTCGAATGGCGACGGCGTACCGGAAGACGCAATGTTGGTAGGCCCCCCACAAGATGGACCGATGATCTGGTCAAGATCGCCGGAATAGGTTGGATGAGGGCAGCGCAGGACCGATCATCGTGGAGATCTTTGGGGGAGGCCTTTGTCCAGCAGTGGGCGTCTTCCGGCTGAAATGATGACACCAAAGTTGACGTTCCGCATTCTCGCCAAAAGCTTTATTTTGAACCTTGCTTTGTAAGAATTCTTTTTTTTATTTACAGCTTGGCGCGATAAGTGTCAAATGAAACTTATTCCTGAGTTTTAATTAATACTGTTTGATCAAATCAAAGTAGTGGGGTTTCGACTACCGCTGACAGAGATTTTATATACGAATAAAAAAAATTTACTTATCATCGCATTTCCTTAACTGAAGTTAAATTCCGAATATGTACTTTGTATAAACTTTGCTTAAACATCAGTTTTGTATTTTAGTATATATCTTAAATAAAGTAACAAAAACATTGGTGAATTTGATGTCGGATAAAACACCGTGTCTAGGAAATCAACACCTAGAAATAACAGAGTTTTAAGCGCCAAAAAAGGGTTCGGATTGGAACGAAAGCAATGATTCAATCAACGCATTTTATCCGTGCAGGGGCGGAGAAAGTTTACTGACCTCTACGACCGGGGTCGGCCTTTCGTAAAAGGCGACAAAACAACCCACCCTAGCTACGTGTTTGGACTCCAAGCCCGTCTGAATGGCGACTAGCTTTGGTCTTAAGTATGCAGCCATAATAACTTTGTGTTGTGTTCCGGCATTAGTGACCCAATTTCCTGTACCTTTGTGGAACAACATCGTGTTTGCGATGCCACTGGCGTTGTAAACACCCATAGGCGACGGTGATTCCAAATTCTAACCGGGGAGTCCAAAATGTGGCTTAAAGCATTTACCCCGTCGTTTTATTTTTTGTCTTTTCATCTTGCTTGTTGGCTGTTAAAGGTCTCGTTACCAGGCCATAAAATCTTAGAGATTTTACGTACTCTATCTACAGAAATAGATTATCACATTGTCATCATCATCCTATTGAATCATCATCCACTGCTTGACGTAGGCCTCTTCCAAGAGCCACAAGAGCCCTATCACATTGTGAAGTCATCTTATTATTTCAAAATAAGCCGTTTGTCTGTCTGCTGAACTCTAGCTATAAATAAATAAGTATCAGAAGGAAAAGAACCTTTCTAAGTACGCTGAGCTCTTGAGTGTATTCCCATATTACCTGCCCTAACGAGGTACTAAAGGATTCTTATTTAATACACAGTCGTATTGAATCGAGATTTCGAACAAACCCCAGGTGTTCTATATGTTTCTTTACCACATCATATTATTTACTATATATTCTGGACTTTATGTGCTATATCTTTCTAATTAAAGTAAATAATGAAATATCATTGCATGCCCACTGCAAAAAAGTTTTAGGTCCCCTTGAATCTCTTTTCTAGCCAAGAAGATATAAAAAAGCTGGAAAAGGTGAATTTCGCTTTTTATGTGGCCTGTAAAGTAACAAAAGCATTAATCCATTGGTCGTCTTTGTCTCTGGAAATTAATGGAACAGCCGTATTAGCCTTATTTATACCAGAGACCACATTTTTTCCTCCGTGCAGGGGCGGAGTGAGAATACTACCCTGCGGCTGGGGTCGACCAGTCGTAAAAGCCGACAAAACAACCCTAGCTACGTGGTAAGTCCTTAAGCCAGTCTAGATGGCTGCATGTGTATGCCGCCATAATAACCTTGAGCTGTGTTACGGTACTAGTAACCCAGGTGCTTGTACTCCTAAGCGGACATTAGCGTGTTCGCGATGTCTCTAGCGTTGCAAACATCCATAGGTGACGCGTGGCGTGACGCGCGCGTATTTGACGTGACAAGTGTTTTCTCTTTAATTGATGCAATAGAGTATATATATATATATATATATATATATATATATATACCTAGTCAGGTCATAAATTCTGTCACATGTTTAATGTAAAATAATTGTAACAAGTTTATTCATTATGTAACCATTCATATACCAAAATGAACTTAACAAAACATAGATTCTTATGACATTAAAGTTTATTCAAAATGACCTCCGTGATTTTGAATACAAGCCTTCAATCTGCGCAGCCAGTCGTCTATCGCAGCACGAACGAGGTCTATGTCAATATCGGCGGCCGCCTTAATCAAGGATGTCTTGAGTGACTCCAAATTGGGATGAGGCTTTGAGCACGCCTTTTCCTCCAAGTGTTGCCATATCTTGTAATCTAACGGATTCAAATCTGGACTGGAGGAGGGCCAGTCTTCGTGCCGGATGAAGTCGATTTCACGCGCCGCCAGCCAGTCTTGTGTGCTCTTCGCTCTATGAGCTGGCGCCGAATCTTGTTGGAATACCAAGTGCCTGTTATTGAACATGGTATGAGAAACAGGTTCCACAAGGTTCGTCAGGACTGTATTTTGATACACAACAGCATTCGCTTTTACACCTTTCTCACAAAAATGTACCTCTGTTAAGCCCCAATAAGAAACTCCCAACCATACCATGAGCGAGGATGGAAAATGACCTCGTTGGACACGCGGAATACGGTTGCTCGCTTCTTCACTACTGTGTGCGTACACCTTATCATTTTGTTTGTTGTAGCTCTCTTCTACGGTAAACATTTTTTCATCCGAAAAAAGAATTTCCCGATATTTTTTTCCCGCGTACCGCTTCAACAAAGCGCGGCATCTCTTCAGTCTCAGGTCCATTAGACGAGCATTCAAACGATGTCCTGTTTTTCTTCGATATGCCCGAAGCCCTAAGTCTTCATTTAACACCCTTTTCACCGTGGTTCTGCTTAACCCCATCTGAAGGGCCAACAGTTTCTGCTTACGTTTGGGATTTCTTTGAATTCGTGCCTTCACAGCTTTTATCACTGCTGGAGTCCTAACAGACCGAGGGCGACCACTTCTTGACCTGTCATCTACACTAGAGTCTTCATTGTATCGTTTGATGGTACGATAAACGAATCTTTTGGTTATATTCAAATTTTTCAGTATGTTAAAAATTTTAATTGGCGCGTAACTGCAACGATGCAATGCAATAACTGCAACACGGTCTTCTTTAAGCGTCCACTCCATATTTAAAAAATGAGTAAAATTCTAAAAGTATACATTTTTATTTTCATGAACAATTCGAAATTCGAATTCAATAAACTTTTTTGTGGCCAGCATTCTAAAAGAAAAGTTTTTACTGTGTGACAATACTTATGACCTGACTAGGTATATATATATATATATATATATATATATATATATATATATATATATATATATATATATATATATATATATATATATATATATATATATATATATATACTAATATTATAAACGTGCATGTTTAGATGTATGGATGTTTGTACCTCGAATACGCCAGTGTACATCTTTTCGGAACTGAAATAGGATATAGGCTGCAATTTACCACAGGAACGAAGTCACAGGTGACAGTTACTTTAGATTTAAATTGTTGTGTGATTGTATGCTAATTATCAGAAATTTTACAATAATCGATAGCAGTGTGATTTAAACAACTCCACCAAATGAACTCTTACTCCGAAATATTAAACAAAATGTCTGATATTACAAATATAGTGTTCATACACACCAACGGTTATGTTTTTTAATGCTGAGGAACACGAGACAGGCTGACGGCCACTAATAGTAAGCATATATCGCCTATGGATGTTTGCGACGCACACCGCGAACACACTGCTGTCCCATAGGAGCACAGGAACCTGGGTCACTATTACTTATAGACCAAGGGTAATTGGAATCCAGGCAGGCTTGGAGCCTTAGCAGCAAGGGTTGTTTTGTCGCTTTTTACGATAGGGTGACCCCGGCCGCAGGGGCTAGTACTCTTATTCCGTAATTCTAATTGTGCGATTGGTAACAATTGTAATGTTACCAATGACAATTAAGGCAAATGTCGCTGGACAAACCGCCCTCCAAGATATTAAAACATACCTAACTAATTGCTGAATGTTAACAATGAAACAGATCGCAAAAATATATACAAACAAAAAAAACATGCGGGGCTGTCTTTGGGGACTGCCGGTAGAAGTGAAAACTAAGTAACTTGTGAATTGTATCGTCAAGCTATTAGATTATTTTTGGTTTATAAAGAAGTGTTTTGATCAAGGATAAAAGTTTTAAATTGGTCATTAACACTTCTTTACACACCAAAAATTGTTCACCCAAAAAGTGCTCAACGCGCCTAAAGAAGTTTCCACTTCAAAAACTCAACTGTATTTCATTGTAATAAAGTCGCAATTCGAATGTAAGTAATGCCATGCAGTCATTTAAAAGTTACATTATAAAATAAACCTTCAGTCATTATTAATAAGTCCGTCCATCTTATGAATTTTCGATCAGGTCACGTGTCCTGACCCGAGTTTAAATTTTTTTACCCATCACAAAAAAAATAAGTTGACCTCAGATTTATATCATCAATCATATGAAATAGGGTTTAGCTTAGGCTGAACCTTGTAGGTTGTTATTCCAATTTAAATTGACCTTAGATTTATATTGTCAATCATATGAAGTTATATTATAAAATAAACCTTAAGTCATAATTAATAAGGTTGGTATTACTGGAGCAAAACTCCCTCTGTCTTACGAATTTTCGATCAGGTCACGAATCCTGACGCGAGTTTAACATTTTTTACCCATCACAAAAAGTGCACAACGCCGCTAAAGAAGTTTTCACTTCAAAAAACAATGACAGTGGCAAGCAAATAGTTTTGAAGAATTAATGCGCTCTCTTCATGTGAATATGAAAAGGGCACTCCTCTTCTTTGCTACACTTTAACAACAAAAACTCATGATCAAATACGTCAATCAAAGTGTGTGTCAGCAGTAAATGTTCTTCAACATCAATTGAAAGCCGATAAAACAAATCTAAAATATGTATATGGATTCCTTTGTGATGGATTGGCAAGCTCCCAGCTTCCATTGAACAGTTCTATGTCATTAGGTCACTGAACTTCAGCGAGAAAGCGGCACTCAGAGATATTAATCACTAGGGAATATATTAAGGGAACTATTGAGTCTGTAAATTAAATAAAACACTTTTCCGAATTAAACCTTGTATTTGCTATGTAGCGTTTTGACAATATGTGTGGTACCCATATTAATTGGCATTATTACTTAAGTCAAGTACCTACCTACAATGCTAAAGTAGAAATTGTTACCTACCTACAAAGCTAAAAGATTTTAAATTCTGATATCCCATGGCATAATCCGTTTTTCGCAATTTGTCTTTAATGGTCTGTACCATTATTTCTGCCAATCCATTTGTAGATGGATGATATGGTGCTTTATTCACATGGCGTATGTTATTAGTCATGAAAAACTGCTGGGTATCTTGTGATGTAAAACTCATGCCATTATCTGATACAACCACATCACACAGTCCATGTGTGGTAAAAACCATTCTCAAAAATTTTAATACTATGGCTGCAGTAGTGTTATTTACAATAAAAACCTCATGCCAACGAGAATAAGCATCCACAATTATCAGAAAATTCTTGTTGTGTAAGGGTCCAGGAAAATCAACTTGGACCCTTGACCAAGGTCTGGCCGGTGTAATCCACTCATAGGAAGTTCTTGGAGCCATGTGTCGGTGTTCAAGACATTTTTCGCAAGTACCTACAAAAGCTTCAATGTCTTCATTTAGTCCTGACCAGCATACATAACTCCTTGCCAATGCCTTTGTTTGAACCATTCTTTAATGCATTCTGTGTAGAATCTTCAGTATATCTTGTCTTAGACTCTCTTGTTTTAGACCCGGGCGCCGAAGCGAGAGTTTGGGCTGCAATCGGGACTCATCGCTAAGATGATGATGATGATCTTGTCTTAAAATCTTAGAGATAATGACACGAGATCCCAAATTGCAGTTTTGCAGTAATAAAAGCCTTTTGTTATACCTCTGTCATTTCCATACCTATGATTTCTCTAAAAGCCGGTGTAAAGGTTCTAGAATTGTAGCTTTGTATCGAACAAATCTCTCATAAAAGTTGTATAAACGAAGAAATGCCTGCAATTATTCTTTTTTCTTGGGTTTCAGTGTATTTACAATAGCCTCAATCCTACTAGGTGTGAGGTGAATACCCTCTGCATCAATAACAAACCCCAGAAATTCCACTTGCTTACTTGCAAACTTACATTTAAATCTGTTGAAACGTAAACCTGCATGACCAATTCTTTGTAGAACTGTATCTAATCTCACTTGCATTTAATTTTTTGTATGGCCACTAATAATGATTTCATCAATCAGTACAGCTACACTTGGAATGCCAGCAAGCAAGAAAGTCATTAAGCGTTGAATTATTCCTGGACAAGCCTTAACTCCAAATGCTAATCTGTGTACCATATAAAGATCTTTGCATGTATTCAGGGTTAACAACTTTGAAGTTTTTTCTGTAACAACCACTTGTGTATAAGCCCTTTCAAAATCTAAAGTAGTAAAAAGTGTTCAACCAGCAACTGTCGCAGACACTTCATTTGCAGTTGGCATTGGATATGTATTAGATTCAGTTGCTTCATTGACTGTGCTACAATAATCTCCACACAATCTGATCTTGCCCGATTTCTTCACTATTGGAACTACTGGAGTAGCCCAGCCCACTCAGAGTAAGATGTTGCCTGAAGAACATCATCGTTTACTAGTCTGTCATTTCTTCTTCCACTTTCGCTTTAATTGCGTATGAGTAGATTACTTCCACACCTTCATACGTCCGAAAACTTGCCAGATAATAGTACGTTTCTACAAGAAGTGATTTAATTTGCAAAAAATCAACAAATCTATTCTCAAATTGCACAATTGAATTTTGACTTAGATTCCAAAAGAATATATGATTTATTGAATTCTATTTATTCAATTTATTTGATTACATAAATAATTATTAATGGCTATATTATTATAAAATACTTATATCAAAATGATCTTCACAACAAAAATAAAATTGTTTTTGTTTTGGGATTAGGTCGTTACACTGCTTGGAACCATTTTTTCGACGTTTAACATCTTGAGAAACATTTAAAACATTTTTTCGGGAATTGTTTTTCTAGTATTCGTACATAACGGTACGAAGCAAATAGATAACTTTTAAAGTTCGACATCTTTTATATTTTTATCAAAAGTCAAAACACTGTACCAGCTGTGTGGTACGATGAGTAGAAATTAACATTGTGACGTCACACGCACTCAGGTTTGTTCGGGAACTGTCGGCGTGTTTTCGGTGCTGAATTCAAAAATTTAATTATACCAAAAAATACTAAAAATATACACATCAAAAAAGTCAAAGCAACATGCATGATATTACAAATTTGCCATTTATATTAATTAATTTCTAAGTCTTTACTCACTCAAAGTGCGTAGGTATGTAAACTTTTTTGTTATTGATGACATACTGGCTGGTTGTAAAAAAAATTTCGATTATGTTTTGTTTTTTTTTTCATAAAATTAAATGAAAGGGAATTTGTTTGAATTTAAGTGCGTTTTTATTGCTACGTTTAGTTTTGATTTTATAATTTTACCAACCATTTAAATAAAGTTAGCGACAAAATTTAATTGTTAGATATTCTTTACGTCATGGAGTGACGTCATTTGACGGTAAATGAAATGCAAAGAGCTGTAGGGATGTTGCAAGCGGGAAGTAATCAATCTCAGGTATATCGGCATTTTGGCATTCATAGAAGTGTTATTTGTCGTCTTTGGCAGCGCTACAATAATACAAGGGAACCCGCTGAACCGCATCCAGGCCGTAAAAGAAGTACAACCACTCGGCAAGACCGGTACATACAACTGACTGCAAGACGCCAGCCGATGTTAACCGCTCGAGAGATAAGTTTGAGGCTAGAAAATTCAAGTGGTGTTGATGTAAGTCCCCAAACTGTGCGAAATCGACTGCATGAGTACGGCCTACGAGCTCGACGCCCAATTAGGTGCCCACCGATACATCACGGGAATCGCGCTCGTCGAAATGAATGGTGTAGAGAACGCAGAACATGGACCCGGGAACAATGGGATAAAATTATGCTTTCCGATGAGTCGCGATTCGAGTTTAGGCCTGATACAAGAAGGGTGCGTGTGTGCCGTCGGCCCGGGAATACCGAAAGGCTCAGGTGCATTCAGGAAGTTCATCCATACAGCGGCTCATCCACCATCCTAAAATTTAAATTAGTACATGTTGCTTAGACTTTTTTGATGTGTGTAGTTTTGTTATATATGATTTAGCCATTTAAGACAAAATAATTTTCTATTCAAAATCCCAATTCCATCTGCTTCCAAACAACATTTTGTTGCTGTCCAATGTCAAATGTCCCAATTATCTGGTTGTGCGTTAAATTCATCAAATTTCACTGCTTTTGTATCCATTTTACACTTATTTTACCACTCGTCGCCACTATTGAGTCCGTAAATTAAATAAAACACTTTTCCGGATTAATCCTTGTATTTACTATGTAGCATTTTGACAATATGTGTGTTATCCACATTAATTGACATTAGTTAATAATGTAAAAAAGTCAAATACCTACCTACAAAGCTAACCGAAGGATATTCATATATGACAGGAACAAAATAGGTAAGTATTATTAGTAGTATTACTATACTTATTAATATAACATATTCCTTTGTTCAAATATTATATTATAAATAACCTAAATGAACATACTATTTTGTCTGTCATTCTGACTGAATAAAAACCAGATAACATGATTTTATATAACACTAGCTGACCCGGCAAACGTTGTTCTGCCATATAAATAATTAACGCCCCCGCAACCCCTCTTGGGGGTGGAATTTCGTAAAATCCGTTCTTAGCTGACCTCTACTCGGTGAAAAGAATATTCCTACCAAATTTCAAGTCTTTCGCTCTAATGGTTCTAGAGATATCGTAATGAGTGACTATATACGTGGAAATCTCTTATATATATTAGAGAAGATTAGATTATAATTATAATTAATTTTTATATTATTTTTTTATTTATTTATTAAAAAGAATAATTTTAAAAAACATTCAACTACACCCAATAAACCTGACAGGGCTTGTCTTGGATGTCAGATTCACATCTTAACACATTTAATATTCATTCCCATCCTAACTTAGTAAAGTACCTGCAATTTATTTATTCCTACCGTACATTCATACGAAATTCGTTGACTGACAACAAAACAGTACATGAGATCACTGCCTAATAACAGCAAGAGTGAGTAGGAGGGCATTAACATAAATCTCTTTTCTTCATGAAGACTTTACATACAGGTTGACGTTTTCGGTGCATTATTCGATATAAGTATATTACATAATTATTAATTTATAGTAACATAAATCCGGTTGGTATAATATAATTAATTTTAACATTCAGTGTCTACATTATTTATAATAATAGTAATAATAAATAATAATAACAACGCATAAAATCCCACTCCTGAGCTAAGAACCCCTTAGAGGGGGCGGACATTGTACACATACCGATGTTTTCCGTGCACCGTCGATTCATGGCAATTATGCTATAATATGCACATAAGGGAAGATGAACTGTTCAAGCAGCGCACGCTATTGCAGGATTCGAACCCGCAACCTCTAGAATGGTCTCAGACCGCCACCACCAGGTACCTATACATTATAATATATAGCTAAATTTAATAGACATATACGTAGAACCTACAAATATGCCCTAAGTTTGGATCGAACCCTAATACGAGTAGTACAAATAACCGCAACGTCTTACTTGTAATAATGATAGTTTTGCTTGAGTAAATGAAGCTGTGGATGTTAATTAACATTGTAGTAGCAAACACAACTATACATTTAGCCTCGGGGGGAAGAGCTAACTTTTATTATATATAGAAACGTTTTATTTAAAGTATGTCGACGTAAACAAAATATTTTTCTTAGTTTTATAACTTGGCTTTAAAATCTTTGACAACGGATCGCGTTCACATTAAAATAATTAAACAGTTTAGTAAAGAACATGTTGAAAAATAAACTTTAATATTGAATGGTGTTGTTTGCAAAATAATATACTTTTTTTTTTTTTTTTTTTTTTTATACCGAGGAAAACTGTTACAGTTTCCACCAGCCTCCGGGGGAAGGCCGGTGGGGTATGTGGGATTACCTCCCGAGGGGGCTGCCTACTCCCCTCGGGCGGACCGGGGGCTAAGGCCGCCGGTCCTACCCACTAAAAACCCCGGTCGCCACTCTTGGCCTTAGGGGGCTTCACAGGATCGCCTTTTGGCATTACTCTGCTAGGCCCCCAGCCAGACGTCTCCAATGAGGGTACCCCGAGTGACAGTTCCCGCTGCCGGCGGTCACACTAGACCTGCCGGTGACCAGACACAGAGTGTCCAGTCGGGGTAGGGCACCCTCCGTCTCATTGCCTTCGCCGGGAGCTTCCCCCGGAACTCCCGGCTGGCCGCTCTTACAAGAGAGCGACCGGCAACCCCTTCTCAGGGTGGGATGAGGTGCGCATAGCGTCTCCTTCCCCGATTCGTCCTACGCCGACGAATCGGTGGAGCCGCCGCGTCCTCCTCCCTCGCACGCTCGATGGCCTCCTTCTGCCGCATGACACTTTCGGCGAAGGAGACCACCGCGTTCCAGTTCCTCTCGCTGCGGAGCATTTGACCTACGATTGCCCGCAGCGAGAGGTCACCTCCTACCACGCTCTGCATATTGAAACGCTGGGGCCCCCAGGCGGCGCACTCCGACACCGTATGTTCCACGGTGTCTACTGGCGCGCCGCATTCCCAACAGGCCGGGTTCGGCTCCCGCCCCGCAATCTGGTGCAAGTACTTGCCGAAACAACCGTGGCCGGTCAGTACCTGCACCAGCCTGTATGTCAGGGTCCCGCTTGACCGCGAGACCCATTCTGACAAGTAGGGGCGGATTGCCTCAACCGTAACCCGGCCCGGCTCGGGTGGCCCCAGGATCCTCAACCAGGACTGGGTCAAGGCCTCCTGGGCGAGATCCCTGACCCGTCGCGACTCTTCCGGGCACAGCCGGAGTCCCCTCTCCCTGGCATCGCGGCGCAGGCGGTATGTCTCCGCGAGGACAACCGCCCGCAGCTCCCAGGGCGGGTCGGCTGCCAGGAGTGCAGCCGCCCGCCAGGACACTGTACGGTACGCCCGAATGGCCCTCACATCTATGACCCTCTGAGATCTTCTCAAGAGGGCCCTGCTACGAGATGTGAGGTGGTCTGCCCAGACAGGCGCACCATACACCGCCATGCTCCGCACGACGCCAGTGTACAGTCTTCTCACGGCTGTGCCCGGCCCCCCCACATTGGGCAGGAGTCTGCCCAGGGCGGCAGCGGCCGAGACCAGCCTCGGGCACAATTGGGCAAAATGTGGCCCGAAGCTCCACCTAGGGTCTAGTGTGAGCCCCAGGTATTTCATCTGGGGCTTCACTTCGACCGCTGCACCCCGGAGCACGATGCGCGCGTCTCGGGGTGGTCTCCTTCTTCGTCCATGCATAAAGAGGGCCTCCGTCTTTTCTACGGAGACCCTCAGACCGCACGACTCAATTCGGTCCACCACCAGCGAGGTGCTGATGGTGGCCCGCCGGACGGCATCTTCATATGACTCACCCCGAGTTGCGACGAGGGTGTCGTCCGCATAACACAACACCCTCGTATCGGGCGTGACTGGGCATCGTAGGACCCAGTCATACCCGATATTCCACAGAAGTGGTCCCAGTACCGACCCCTGCGGAACGCCGCACGCAACGCGCCTCCTTCGGACCCGACCGTGGCCGTCCTCCCAGACTATGAAACGGTCCCGGAGGTATGCCCCCAACAACCTCCGCAGATACAGAGGCACTCCATGGAACCGGAGTGCCTCCAGTATCGTCTCGAACGGGAGGCTGTTGAAGGCGTTCGCTATATCGAGCGATACCGCCAGGACCACTTCTCCCTGACTCACCGCCTCTTGCGATATGCCCTTCAGGGCGGTTAGCGCATCCAGCGTGGAGCGCCCCGCCCTGAATCCGTACTGGGCGGCGGAGAGTCCCGGCTCTGCCGTGTCCAAGTGCTGGACGAGACGGCTCGCAACTACCCTTTCAAAGGTCTTCGCCGTCTCGTCCAACAGGACGATCGGGCGGTAACCGGAGGGATCATCTGGGGAACGGCCCACTTTGGGAATCAGGCAGAGCCTGCCCTCCTTCCACTGGGCCGGGAACTGTCCGGTGCTGAAGCACTTATCGAACAGCTCCCGAAGCCAGCCGCCAAGGTGAGTGGCGGCTTGGAGGAGCACTCTGCCCGGAATCCCGTCGGGTCCAGGTGCCTTCTTGGTGCCCTGAAGGTGTCGCAGGGCATCTTCGATTTCTACCTCTGTTGTGGGGGGAGGATCCACGATCTCCTCTCTAAGCAGAGGGACGGCCATAGATGGGGGAGTGAATGCTCCCAGGCTCGGGAAGAGCCCCTCAATTATGCGATTGAGGGCCTCCTCTGACAGGGTCGCCGTTACCGGGGCGCCCGCAGCACGCATCTTCTTGCGCGCTGACTTGTACGGACGCCCCCAGGGATCCCTGTCAAGGCCCTCGAGGAGCTCCTCGTAAGCCCGGGCCTTCGCTTGGCTAATTGCTCGCTGAAGGGCTTTCTTGGCAGCATTCTGCTCCCCCTTTATCCTCCGGAGTTCTTCTTCGTCCGGCTGCGGATTCCGGTGTCGGTACCGGTGGACGGCTCTGCGGGCGCGCTGCGCAGCGTTGCGCAGCTCCGCTATTTCGGCTGACCACCAGTACACCTGCTTCCGAGCCGGACGCCGCCGGACCCGTGGCATAGCCGCCTCGCAGACCCTTGTGAGGGCCGTGCGAAGGCGACCGGCCGCCTCCTCTGCTGTTTCCCCTACGGGCGCTGGGTATGCGTTGTAAACCCAGCGCTCGGCGATCGCCTGGACCTCAGCCATCTCTTTGTCGAGACGGCCGAGTGCCCAGCGAGGGAAATTTTCACCTCTTTGCGGCTGCGGAGTGCTGCGGAGGGGGGAGACGCTGAATCTGATGTACAGATGGTCAGACAGCGTCTCTACCTCCTCCTCAACGTGCCAGTCCACCACCCTGCATGCGACCAAAGGAGTGGCGAACGAGAGATCCACAATTGAACTGCCCTGTGGTCGCACGCAAGTGGGAACCGCCCCCCTGTTCAGGAGGACGAGGCCACTCCGCAGCGCCCACTCTTCTACGGCCCTACCTCTTGCATTGGTGGTAGGACCGCCCCAGGCTCGGGATTTGGCATTGAAGTCACCGAGGACCAAGGTCTTCCTCGGCGGCATCCGGCCGACGGCGGCCCCGACGGAGTCGAGAAATGACTCGAACTCCACCAGGGTGCAAAATAATATACTGGGACAATTCAACACAACATGGTCTAGCCCCAAAGTAGTATAGCACTCGTAATATGGGCATTAGATAAATAATATTTATGTTTGTGTAGTAACACAAACATAAATAAACAAAATATAAACCTTTAAAACTGAACAATATGTTATTTCATAAAGTAAGCTTTAAATTTACTTCTGTGCTTTCTACATACTACATATTATTTTGCTTCTACACCAAAAATAAAATCCAGTTGAAAAAAAAAATACGTAACAAAAAAAATTATTCAGTTCCCTACCCTTTAAAATTTATCAAAGAATTGTAAGTGTAATATCCCTAAAAATTAAAAAGTTTCAACTTTACATAAAGGTCAGAAAAGATTATCTGCAGTATATTTATAGTTACACATTTTGCGTGGTAGTCTTCTTATGGGTCATTAATCAATTATTGAAAAATTCCACCTTTCAAAGCTGAATCGAGTATTGCCTTTTTTCGACTCCCACAGAAAGAGGGCTATACGTTTACAGTATATATATATATATATACCTAGTCAGGTCATAAATTCTGTCACATGTTTAATGTAAAATAATTGTAACAAGTTTATTCATTATGTAACCATTTATATACCAAAATGAACTTAACAAAACATAGATTCTTATGACATTAAAGTTTATTCAAAATGACCTCCGTGATTTTGAATACAAGCCTTCAATCTGCGCGGCCAGTCCTCTATCGCAGCACGAACGAGGTCCATGTCAATATCGGCGGCTGCCTTAATCAAGGATGTCTTGAGTGACTCCAAATTGGGATGAGGCTTTGAACACGCCTTTTCCTCCAAGTGTTGCCATATCTTGTAATCTAACGGATTCAAATCTGGACTGGAGGAGGGCCAGTCTTCGTGCCGGATGAAGTCGATTTCACGCGCCGCCAGCCAGTCTTGTGTGCTCTTCGCTCTATGAGCTGGCGCCGAATCTTGTTGGAATACCCAGTGCCTGTTATTGAACATGGTATGAGAAACAGGTTCCACAAGGTTCGTCAGGACTGTATTTTGATACACAACAGCATTCGTTTTTACACCTTTCTCACAAAAATGTACCTCTGTTAAGCCCCAATAAGAAACTCCCAACCATACCATGAGCGAGGATGGAAAATGACCTCGTTGGACACGCGGAATACGGTTGCTCGCTTCTTCACTACTGTGTGCGTACACCTTATCATTTTGTTTGTTGTAGCTCTCTTCTACGGTAAACATTTTTTCATCCGAAAAAAGAATTTCCCGATATTTTTTTCCCGCGTACCGCTTCAACAAAGCGCGGCATCTCTTCAGTCTCAGGTCCATTAGACGAGCATTCAAACGATGTCCTGTTTTTCTTCGATATGCCCGAAGCCCTAAGTCTTCATTTAACACCCTTTTCACCGTGGTTCTGCTTAACCCCATCTGAAGGGCCAACAGTTTCTGTTTACGTTTGGGATTTCTTTGAATTCGTGCCTTCACAGCTTTTATCACTGCTGGAGTCCTAACAGACCGAGGGCGACCACTTCTTGACCTGTCATCTACACTAGAGTCTTCATTGTATCGTTTGATGGTACGATAAATGAATCTTTTGGTTATATTAAAAATTTTCAGTATGTTAAAAATTTGAATTGGCGCGTAACCGCAACGATGCAACGCAATAACTGCAACACGGTCTTCTTTAAGCGTCCACTCCATATTTAAAAATGAGTAAAATTCTAAAAGTTATACATTTTTATTTTCATGAACAATTCGAGATTCGAATTCAATAAACTTTTTTGTGGCCAGCATTCTAAAAGAAAAGTTTTTACTGTGTGACAATACTTATGACCTGACTAGGTATATATATATATATATATATATATATATATATATATATATATATATATATATATATATATATATATATATATATATATATATATATATATATATATATATATATATATATATAAAATTCTCGTGTCACAGTTTTCGTTGCCATACTCCTCCGAATCGGCTTGACCGATTCTCATGAAATTTTGTGAGCATATTGAGTAGGTCTGAGAATCGGCCAACATCTATTTTTCATCCCCCTAAATGTTAGGGGTGACCCACTCCCAAAATTTTTTTTTTAATTTTTTGTCATTTTATTATTTATATGGCAGAACAACGTTTGCCGGGTCAGCTAGTCTCTATATAAATAAATGATAGAGGTCTGCAGTTGTGTGTGCGCATATCACGACAAAACTACTGGATAGATTTCAATAAAATTTTCAAAATTTTATTTCTTAGACACTTTGTCCTTATCTAAAAAACATTTTTGCGATATCTTCATTTAATATAAGGTTATTAAAGTTTCAAAAAACATATGTTTTTTTTTGCTGCGGAAAAATGACGCAAGCGGTGTAGCGCGCATGCATGCGAAAATTTCTCTTATAATATTTTTTTAATTTCCTTTATTTTATTATTCGACCAGCAAAGTGAGCGGAAACGCTTAGTTTGTTATAAATAACCACCACATTCTATAAAGGCCAGATAATTTTGTAAAGATGTAGTGTAGTTTTAAAATTTATTAAAGCATATTTCTTTTGTAAATATATTTTTACTTTTTCATTATCAGATAATGGGAATAATTAACTAGTTTTTATAAATGTAAACTTGTTTGTACTCTTAAAGAATCAGGTCATTTTGATTATAATTCTACTTTTTAATGGAACCTACTTTACCACACTTGGGAATTCAAAACTGTATTACAATATTTATTTTTTCCTGTTCTTTTATTATCGTTTAACCTGGTTCTCTTCCAGTCCATCAGGAATTACTTTTCCTCTAAATAAATTTTTCACTTTTGTTAATTGACGAAAATCATTCAATCCTTTGGCCGAGTTAGAACTAAATAGACTAAATACAATGATGTTTTTACGTTATGTTGAATGCAATTAGTGCAGTCAATAACAAACAGCGGGCGCTTTGTGTTTGGGGCTCTCTATTCACCCGAATTGGTATATCAAACCTGCTCAGTCACTACGAAAACAGAGCTTGAAATATATATGAAAGCAATAATTTAAATAAATAATTAATCTTAGACCCAGCAAATCTTTCAAATGTAAAAAATTACTTTTATTGCTCGCCAGAGGCTTGTAAGGTACTTTCTCCGTCCACGAGTGGAGTAATAATACTGACCCCTGTGACCAGGGGCGACCTGTTATAGGGCTGCGATAGGGCTCCAAGTGCGTCTGGGTAACAACATCCGGTGGTCTTTAAAAACGCCGCCATAATAATCTTATGTTGTGTTTCGGAGTAACCCAGGTTCCAATTTCCTACGCGAACGGCACCGTGTTAGCGGTGCCCCTGGCGTTTCAAGAGACAGCCTGTTTGCTGTTTTATAGCAATAAAAAATCTTCGGGATGTCGAGGCCCGATGTTGGCAACGAGACATCCGTCCCTCACCGTATGCCGAAGAGCGGATAGCGAGGGGACAGGGGGCAGTGAAGCTCATTCTAGGTACCAGAACGGGCAGCCGCTAGGTTCTTTGAAGGAGGCTCTTTCCAGTACAGTTACTTATTAGTTCTCTGCTTTGAATTTATCCTAATATTATAAATGCGAAAGTGAATTTATTTATTTGTTACGCTTTCACGCCTAAACCGCTTAACCAATTTTGATGAATTTTGGTATAGTCATAGATTGGAATACATACTTTTTTAATTCAAATGGCAGAACAACGTTTGCCGGGTCAACTAATTAAAATAAACGTATATAAACATACTTGTAATTGAAAGTGTTGGAAGGGCTAGTAGACCTAGGCGGACGTTTCGAGACCAGATCAGGGACGTCTTGAAAAAAAGCTAGGTCAAGAGTACCCTAAACCGAAGGGCATGTATGAAGGGAATAATGAAGGTGGACGAAGCGAAACAAGTATGTAAGGATCGTAGCAAGTGGAAAGAAGTGGTCTCTGCCTACCCCTACGGGAAAGAGGCGTGATTATATGTATGTATGTATGTATAAACATACTTTGGGTTCTGACAAAGAGGACGGGATTGGTAGCCTCAGGTGGCTTAACAAAGTTAACATCGTCTCGTATAACTGAAATTGCACTAATCTCATTCTTTACTTTACTCGTACTACTTACTTTAATTAATTAAATTTCACTTTAAGCTGTTACTCGGTCATTAGATTTTATTCTTAGAAGTAGCTTTTTTATCCGTGCAGAGGCGGAGAAAGAATACTAACCTCTGTGACCGGGGTCGGCCTGTCGTAAAAGGCGACAAAACAACCCACCTTGCTACGTGGTAGGGCCTCAAGCCCGTCTGGATGGCGACCACCTTTGGTCTTAAGTATGCCGCCATAATAACCTTGTATTGTGTTCCGGTATTAGTGACCCAAGTTCCTGTCCTGTACCCTTATGCGACAGCAGCATTTTCGAGATGCCACTGGCGTTGCAAACACCCATAGGCGACGGTAACTGCTAAATTCTAAGCGGGCCGTCAGCTTGTCTGCTGTCCTACAGCAATAAAAAAAGTAGTTTATTAGACACCTGCATGGAGTTTTAATTAGTAAAACATTGATTCATTGATTTATAATTCGTGTGAAGTTGAGAAATGTGTTGAATATTGATCAATTTGGGTTCACATGAATCCTATTCGAAACGTCAACCAGAATTCGATATCGATCTAATAAACTCATTCCCGCCATCTGTTGGCAGTTTTTACATGAAGAAACAGATTGTGAGGAAGCCTTTACACCAAGACCCAAGTATTTCTAACCTAATCAGCATTGGTTATGCAAGCGTCGCTGGTCGAGATAGTATACCTCGTAGAAGCAGATGTGGACTCAGCGGTAGACTGTTATTATTACATGTACAGTGACCATTCTATTCTGATAGCACTACTCATAAATTCCACTTTCTGGACTCTTCTATTGATGTGCTCGTTTTTTTTACAGTAGATGAACAGTAGACGCGGCTGACTTGATAGTAAGTAGTTAACGTCGCCTATAAATGTTTGCGACGCCATAGATACCGTTAGTACGCTGCCGTCCGCGTAGGGAAACTGGAATCTGAGTAACTTCTATATCACATCACAAGTCTATTTTTGGTGGTATACTTAGAGATCAAGGTAGTTGCCGTGTGGACCTTCCACGGTTGTAGACCTTCCTTTTTCTCGGCTTTAACGATAGGCCGCCCCTAGTCGTAGGGGTCAATATTCTCTTCGTCCTTGCACGAAGAGACTACTCTTGTAAATAGGAAAATACAGTGTAAACTCTATATAACGACAGTCTGTGCATTTTTCAGCGTTATAGAGAGTGGTCGTTAATTGGAGAGAAATATTAAAAAAAAGTATTATTTTACTATTCTATAATAATATATAATGTATTTACAAATATAGTACACAATTTACACACGAACATTAATATTCATAGAAATAACAACACTTCTTGCGTATAGTCTGTTATCTTCGTCTGATGTTTTTCGCTGCTCCAATATTTTTAGTGTATCTACTTATATATTTTATGAGTAAATATATTTATCTTGAGATACTGACGGGTAGATATTAGATAGTTTCACTAATTGCTTGATTGATGCTTGACGGAGGGACAAGATCGTCTGTTTCATCTTCTTCATCCACTTGTTGTTCTTCGGTGTGATTTATAATGCGTTATTTTTGTCGTTAAATCGAGTGACGTTATAAAGAGTTTACACTATAATTCAAAAGCGATAAACTTGATTATTGCTAATCTACGTAAACCGTTGTTTGTTTGAAACTAGTTGACTTGGCAAACGTTGTTGTGATTTAACATATTTAATTATATTAATATTTAAAAAATTACGTTTTGGACAGGATTTTTGTAAAATCTATTCTTAATCAGCGTCGACATCGCGGAATGAGCTACCATGCTGAATTTCAAGTCAATTGGGTGTATAGTTTTAGAGTTTTAGAGATCTCGTGATGAGTGGTGTCTTGGTTATATATATTTACTAGCTGTGCCCGTGACTCCGTCCGCGTGGAATAGTGACTTTGAATAGTGAATAGGGTTTAGCTTAGGCTGGACTTGTAGGTTCGAACGCACGTATTCCGGAGGCGCATGACGTAACAGTTGCATTCGATAACACTGACTGTTTGCATATTTCATTTATTTATATTTTAGGGTTTATAGGGTTTGTAATCCAAAATAAACCATAAGAATTATCCAAAAAATGCAGCCCAAAGTCACTGTTCCACGCGGACGGAGTCGCGGACACAGCTAGTTTTGGTACATGTACCGTGTATACATCCAAATACACTTAGTAAAAAGCGGTTATTTTAATATTACAAACAGACACTCCAATTTTATTTACGTGTATAGATAGATATATAGATATAGATTGTAGGTTATTTAAATGCGTAAAGCGGGAGTCAAGTGTGAGTAAAACCTGACCGCAATCTAAGTTAATGATCCGGGAAGCAGTAATAAAGCGAGACATTATATCCTCATTAAAATATATTTTTATAAATGAGGTATTATGTATTCAAAGTCAACCCACCTGAGCAGAGCGGCTGCTCGTTAGCGTCCAAGCGACAAATAGAAACCATTTCAGGCGATTGTTTTTCTTTATATAAAAATATTTGCATCGTTTTTAACGTATATATTCAATTAATTCAAAAATTAATAATAAAAATAAATAGAGCTTAAAAAATTAAAAAACACGTTTTAATAATGAATCGAGCTAAAAAGTGAAAAATATTTCTTAATAATATAGTAATAAAATAATGAACGAAAAATATTGTCATTACAAATATTTCAATTTGTCACTAAAGCGTGTTCTTTAATTTTTTTTACTATATTTATTCTAATTAAAATTTGCTTCAAAAATTTAATCAGGCGTAATACGTCACCATTTTTTAAATCCTGGCGATCCTAATCAGCATAATGAGGCAATCTTATCGAATTATTGTATTGTCATTGCTCCTTGATAAGTCTACAATGTTTAAATAAAATGTGACCGTTTAATGTGGGTCAAAATTGAGTTCAAAGGAGTCTGTACCAAACAAACATATAGGTGAAACTAGTTTATATACTTAAGACTAACTTAAGATATGTAGACGTATAATATGTGTATTTTAAGAAAATTGGGGGCGTACTGCTAGCGACATCTTACATGCAACCCAAATAAACTAGTTTACTAATTTGCATTTTGCTCACATATGCTAAAACCAAAAAATGAACATGTCAACTTTGGGTAGTATTTGTGAACATAATTTCATAAAATAAATTAAATTTATTGTTAGGAATTATAAGCCGTTTTAAACTTAAATTCAATTCAATTTATCGTCTTGAGACTTTAATCATTTTATAATTTAGAAGCTTAAATTAAAAATGATACTTGAGTGTTTCTTGTAACTGTTCAGGAGACCATTGGATGTATGATCTATTCTGATCCAGTGCTTCGTTAGTTCTTATATCAACCATACATTTCTATAGTTGATCATAGATTATATTTCTTTTGGATTCATTTTTATTATACCTAATTTTTTGTAAATTGGTATATATCACTGTAATTTTTATTTAGTTGGGTCCATATTTCGCCTCAGGGCGCGAATAGATCGGCTCTGAAAACAACCAGCGTTGGGTCAAAGCATTTTGACACAACACCATGCTGAGTCGACCTAATTTGGTGGATGTTGTGATTGTCTTATTGTGTGAATTCTTTATAATTATGTTCCATGAATTAAATTTCTTTTATTTCTTTCTTTCTTCTTTTGATTATTATATAATACAATCTATGACCAGCTATAAAGAAAAGTGTTTTTAAGATATATATTGAAGGATGTGTAGACATTTTTTACTCGACATTTTGGTTACATGACCTTTTAATCACATGCAAAGACATATTGACCCATTGGATTTATACAAACTGGGTCCGGGATATATTTTATCATATCGGTGGTTACAGTTAGTGACGTATTCTTTGGAATTACTTAATAATAGTATACCATTAACAGGTCTGTCAGATAATTATATTAGACTAAATTAGTTTAATCTATGTCAAACGTTAACTATTTAAAATAAACGCGCGTTTAAAGTAAAAAGCGCTTTTGATAATGGACATTTAATTTTTGACTCCTTTAACAATAAGACTGCGTGATATAGTGCATATTAATAGTTTACAGTCGCGAATGCATTCTATTTTTACTAGTTCACGTGCAAAAAAAGAGCACCGTTCGGGCACATAAATTCAATCGGGAAAATAAAGTTTCCAAGTAGTCGTATGAGAGATGATATTAATTGGCGTATTTGAGGCTCCAGATTTAAGCTTCGAATACAACCAGAAGGAAACGCTAATAAAAAAGATGAGTGGTGGTATTTATCCCTTTAAAAACTAGAAACATTTAGGTAGAATCTAAAACTAACTCACTCGTCTTTGTTTTCCTGTAATTACCTTTGTCTCGGGATCTCAAAGAGAATTTCAGAGCCGCCAGTGACGACTCGACGCTCCCGATAAAATAGCTTTTGTATGCTTAACATAGTGGAACTCCGCTTGGATGCGTGACCATAACATAAGCGGGAAGTTTAGTAAAACTTGCTTTAAACTCCGCATGTGATTAAAATTTTTAAGTTTATAAGATGCGGGTTACTTTTAGAAACGAAGTTTGCTCGAATATATTTCGCTATAAAACGGCGGCGCTTAAATAAATAATAATTAAAGCACCTGGATGACCGAGTTTTGCTCGATATTTTTCGGCTTCGTGAAGTTAAATTGTTTATAAGCGTTTTTTTCCAAGATCGTTTAGGCATTTTTAAGTGAACACGAGCATTAAGAAGACACAAATAATATAAATAAACAATTGATTTTCTTAGTCTAACCTCAAAGCAAACACTCATTGACTTCGTGTTACTTAACAACGCCATCTGCTGGAATAGCTTTAGTGTTGTTGTGTCGTTAAAGCAATTTAAAAAAAAATAGTATTATTATTCGCCGATAGATGTCAGGAAGAGTCATTTTTCAGTTTAAATTGGGACTACTCAAACGCCACCTTTTTGTTATTTTTCTTCCAATAAAAAAAAGCGAATAAAATAACGACATTTTCTAGAAATGATTCCTAGTTAGATCGATTTATCGCCCCCGAAACCCCCCGTATACTAAATTTCATGTAAAATTATTGGAGCCGATTCCGAGATTCCAATTATATATATATATATATATATATATATATATATATATATATATATATATATATATATATATATATATATATATATATATATATATATATATATATATATATATATATATATCTACAAGAATTGCTCGTTTAAAGATATAAGATATACTGTAACAATTCACATAGCTCCATCTACCTGACCTAAGTTAACAGCAGAGCGGTTGAATTATGGATAGTAAACAACTGATATATTTTATAAAAAAAAATACATAAAATGCATTGAATTTCAAAGGAAAAGTAGTACCTATACCTAGTCAGGTCATAAATTCTGTCACATGTTTAATGTAAAATAATTGTAACAAGTTTATTCATTATGTAACCATTCATATACCAAAATGAACTTAACAAAACATAGATTCTTATGACATTAAAGTTTATTCAAAATGACCTCCGTGATTTTGAATACAAGCCTTCAATCTGCGCGGCCAGTCCTCTATCGCAGCACGAACGAGGTCCATGTCAATATCGGCGGCTGCCTTAATCAAGGATGTCTTGAGTGACTCCAAATTGGGATGAGGCTTTGAGCACGCCTTTTCCTCCAAGTGTTGCCATATCTTGTAATCTAACGGATTCAAATCTGGACTGGAGGAGGGCCAGTCTTCGTGCCGGATGAAGTCGATTTCACGCGCCGCCAGCCAGTCTTGTGTGCTCTTCGCTCTATGAGCTGGCGCCGAATCTTGTTGGAATACCCAGTGCCTGTTATTGAACATGGTATGAGAAACAGGTTCCACAAGGTTCGTCAGGACTGTATTTTGATACACAACAGCATTCGTTTTTACACCTTTCTCACAAAAATGTACCTCTGTTAAGCCCCAATAAGAAACTCCCAACCATACCATGAGCGAGGATGGAAAATGACCTCGTTGGACACGCGGAATACGGTTGCTCGCTTCTTCACTACTGTGTGCGTACACCTTATCATTTTGTTTGTTGTAGCTCTCTTCTACAGTAAACATTTTTTCATCCGAAAAAAGAATTTCCCGATATTTTTTTCCCGCGTACCGCTTCAACAAAGCGCGGCATCTCTTCAGTCTCAGGTCCATTAGACGAGCATTCAAACGATGTCCTGTTTTTCTTCGATATGCCCGAAGCCCTAAGTCTTCATTTAACACCCTTTTCACCGTGGTTCTGCTTAACCCCATCTGAAGGGCCAACAGTTTCTGCTTACGTTTGGGATTTCTTTGAATTCGTGCCTTCACAGCTTTTATCACTGCTGGAGTCCTAACAGACCGAGGGCGACCACTTTTTGACCTGTCATCTACACTAGAGTCTTCATTGTATCGTTTGATGGTACGATAAATGAATCTTTTGGTTATATTCAAATTTTTCAGTATGTTAAAAATTTGGATTGGCGCGTAACCGCAACGATGCAACGCAATAACTGCAACACGGTCTTCTTTAAGCATCCACTCCATATTTAAAAAATGAGTAAAATTCTAAAAGTATACATTTTTATTTTCATGAACAATTCGAGATTCGAATTCAATAAACTTTTTTGTGGCCAGCATTCTAAAAGAAAAGTTTTTACTGTGTGACAATACTTATGACCTGACTAGGTATTTTAACACGCCTTAATGTGCACGTATAATTAATACAACTCAAAACGTTCTTCTCTTAAAAGCGTTTCACGTCGATTGTATCCAACTGTTTCGGAGTCCAGGATACGCTGTTCAGTATTGTCCCAAGACAAAAGTATTCTTCCACTAAGATCTTCCTTTTCTTTTCCTAAGAAGAACAAGAAAATAGATGGAATAGACATGGGTAAGCTATTTACAAGCGCGTTTGCTATCTGATCTCCAACATAAATAGGATAAATCGAAAAGTGCCCTTCATTAGCTGACTTCGGATAGCAGAAGGAGTAAACGTTGCTTTTTATCATGTTCTAGGAATGACTCAGCCAAAACCGATTTTGTAATTACGGATAGCATAATTATATATAAAACACTTCTTTCACTTCTGATGCCCTAAAGTAGTACCATTTTTATGGTAGACATACAGTTCTAAATTCTTATAAGATTTTATGGGCGCCGCCATGAAATATAGTGATTAAAATTAACAGCCTTGCATGATTTATTTATTTGAAAACAAAGTTTTTACGAAAATCCTATCCAAAGTGTATTTTATTTTATTTACTATGGTATGGCGGAAATATAAAAACAAAAATCTACTCATAACGAGATCTCTGAAACTATACACCCGATTGACTTGAAATTTGACATATCTACTCATTAAGTGAAGTAAACGTTCACGGATAATAACGGAATAAGAACGGATTTTACGGAAATCCTATTCAAAATTTATTAATAATTATACAAATTATAATATTAATATATATAGATATATAAACTTTTTATCCGTGAAGAGGCGGAGAAAGAATACTAACCTCTACGGCCGGGGTCGGCCTGTCGTAAAAGCCAACAAAACAACCCACCCCAGCTACGTACTATGGCCTCAAGCCCGTCTGGATGGCGACCACCTTTGGTCTTAAGTATGTCGCCATAATAACCTTGTATTGTGTTCTGGCATTAGTGACCCAAGTTCCTGTACCCTTATGGGACAGCAGCGTGTTCGCGATGCCACTGGCGCTGCAAACACCCATAGGCGATGATAACTGCTAAATTCTAAGCGAACCGTCAGCCTGTCTGTTTTCCTACAGCATAAAAAAACTTATATAAGCGAAATACGCATCATGAGATCTCTAAAACTATAGAGCCGATTGATTTGGATTGTAGCATAGTAACTCAATTCGCAATGTAGACGCTCACTAAAGAACGGATTTAAAAGAAATCTTATCCAAAACGTAATTTTTTAAATTTATATTTCAAAACAATATTTTCCGGGTCAGTTAGTAACGTTATAAATTTTTTAGACAGTTATTATTAGTCTACCATCAATGTGCCATTAGCGTATCATTATACGCCTATTGTTTTACATTAATAACATTTATTACAAGGAATACATAAAACTTTGATTGTAATATATTTCAGATTTTTTTTATTGCTGTGGGACTATAGACAGGCTGACGGCCCGCTTAAAATTTAGCAGGTACCGTCGCCTATGGGTGTTGCATCGCGAACACGCTGCTGTCCCATAAGGGTACAGGAACTTGGGTCACTAATGCCGGAACACAACACAAGGTTATTATGGCGGCATACTTAAGAGCAAAGGTGGTCGCCGTCTAGACGGGCTTGGGGCCCTACCATGTAGGGCCCCTAGACGTATTTCCCGTAATTACAAAATATACTTAATGTTCTGATTAAAAGCGGTCTTATAAAGATTTCGTTGGAAATATATGAACTATTTTCTTCACAATAATTAGCTTACTTAGTCTATTTGATCTTAAAAAAAAATATTCTTTGTCCTGTACTTATCGGAAACTATATCGAGTCCGCACAACATCCTCTCTCCTTCCACTCTCCTTTATTTGTTGTCATCTCAGAATTTACACCTTTTTTGCCGTCTTTTATGCAATCTATCTTTTCTTTGGTCTACCCCTCCTTGTGTATCCATCCACCGTTAGTTCTAGCATTTTCCTTGTAAAATTATTATGTGTTAAAATGAAATTATATAAATAATAACTATGCAATATGGCGTCACAACTAAAGCACTTTGGTACCCTTGAAAAGGTCACGAGTTTGATTCCCGTCCCGTGTCGGCAAAATGTATATCAATTATCTAGTACCAATAACACAACTAAATTTAGGACTAGATGGCGCTTTGGGAATTGTCCCAGTATATTTAATTTATTTTATATGTTGAATGGTTGAATAAATATAGTTTCATTAAATCGCTAATTTCGGGACCTCTCGAGGGGGACAGATACGGTAACATTGCGAATTGCACGAGAGCCCTTTGTGCCGGCGTGAAACATCCCTTTCGCTTTGCACGAATGGGGACGTGCTTCTGTCAATATTTGCTCTGCGGAAATTCAAATGTATTATGTGGCGGTTGGCCACTCTGACGGTACATCTGTCTATTTTGTTAGGATTTCGACCTATCAGCGGCCATTGTTCATTGTAATCATTTGATAGACATATTCAAAGCTTCGAACATTAATCAGTGGAGCTGATGGGGACTGAAACAGAGAAAAAAAATGCACTGCGTTGTATTATTGGTGATTAAACACTTGCAAATCGTTAATTCGGCGAGAGATAAAAGTATAACTAACTATAATGTTATAAATAAATAACGTTGTTATAAATAAATTTTAAACACTTCTATATCTTTATTTTGATTTTCGAAGTGAAAACTTCTTTAGCGGCGATGTGCACTTTTTGTGATGGGTAAAAATGTTAAACTCGCGTCAGGTCACGTGTCCTGATCAAAAATTCGTCAGATTCGTAAGACGGAGTTTTGCTCCAGTAATACCAACCTTATTAATAAATACTTAAGGTTTATTTTATAATGTAACTTTTAAATGATTGCATTGCATTACTTACATATCTATTCGAACTGCGACTTTATTACAATGAAATACAGTTGAGTTTTTGAAGTGAAAACTTCTTTAGGCGCGTTGAGCACTTTTTGGGTGAACAATTTTTGGTTTATAAAGAAGTGTTAATGGCAAATTTAAACTTTAATCCTTGATCATAAACACTTCTTTATAAACTGAAAATAATAATCTAATAGCTCGACGATAAAATTCACAAGTTATTTAGTTTTCACTTCTATCGGCAGTTCCCAAAGACTGCCACGCATGTTTTTTTATGTAACTTTTATAAGACCCTGTAGTAACGCAAAGATTTTGATAAACATTCTATTTGCAGCAAACTAATTCAAGTTATTTGCATCTGCAAATAACTTAAATTAGTTTGCTACGATCTCGTAGCTACAAATATTTTGTGCATGGGGACCATATAAAGATCATTTGCGTAGCCACTCAGCCAGCCGTGTCATCAACTAAGGATATTCTGCTCCTAACTAATATTGTAAATGCGAAAGTGAGTTTGTTTGTTTTTTTTTTATTGCTCTAGGTAAGCAGACAGGCGGACGGCCCGCTTAGAATTTAGCAGTAACCGTCACCTATGGGTCTTTGCAACGCCAGTAGCATCGCGAACACGCTGCTGTCCCATAAGGGTACAGGAACTTGGGTCACTAATGCCGGAACACAACACAAGGTTATTATGGCGGCATACTTAAGACCGAAGGTGGTCGCCATCCAGACGGGCTTAAGGCCCTACCACGTAGCTAGGGTGGGTTGTTTTGTCGGCTTTTACGACAGGCCGACCCCGGCCGCAGAGGTTAGTATTCTTTCTCCGCCCCTGCACGGATAAAAATAAACATGTTTGTTACGCTTTCGCGCCAATTTTGCTCAACCAATTTTAATAAATTCCGATGTAGTCGTATCGTAGATTGGACCTTGGGCAAGAATAGGTTACTTTTTTTAAATTCATATGGCAGAACAACATTTGCCTGGTCAACTAGTTTTACACATGCAAAATATTTAATTAAATTAGGCGAAACAATATAATAATAATATTATTAGCCTTAATGTGCCATAATACGAGTATATAGCATTTGGTATATTTTCGTCTCGTGACATTTGAACCTCCATTCAATTTCCATTGAATATTTTGAGGTTACAATTGAATGCAATCCCAGCGGTGTTTTCGCTGAACGAGTCGTTTTGTCTCCAGAGAGCGCCAAGTCGGATGTGCTTCATCAATATTCATACATAATCAATATGGAGATTACGTTTTTTGTTTCGTTTTTGTAAATAAAAGTATTTGTTGTTCATCGGATTTAGCGATGGTATTTTTTTATTTTACGATGTTTTGACGAGAGTTTTTAGCTTCAGTTAGAGATGTTAAACAGCAGTTATTTTCAAATATCTTAAAAGTTACACCAATTACTTCTTAGTGAAACAAATTATTTTTAATCAGTATTCAAATCATTAGATGAGCCTGTCTACGATGGTTGATATTGCATTTTTATTTTGAATGCCATAAATAGATGTCCTAGAGAGGACAATGTACTTAATTAAATCAAAAATATTTTCATGACGACGAGTATTTTTCAGTTGTTTTATTAATTTAATAGTAAATGTGTTGATTTTTCTTTTGTAAAATTAAATACACTAAAATTCACAATCAAATTAAATTTAAGGAACATGTTTCAAATGTTCTTAAGATTTATAACAATAAAAATCAAATCGCCACAAATATACCTAGTCAATGTCATAAAGGTAGTCAAGTGGTCACATTTAGGGACAAAACTAGCGGTCCTGGGTTCAAATCTCACGGTAGGATGCGCCGCTTAGGCAGTTTGTCTTCTTTCTATATATAATATAGAAAGAAAGAAAGAAGAAGAAAGAGAAATAATTTAATTAGAGCTTAGCTTAGTACATATATAAAAGCAGTATAACTCAAACTAATATAACAATAAAAAAAGCTCTAAAAACGTACTCTGAAGGGTTCCATTGGGGCCATTTAGTGACGAACAGCTTACCATGAGATATTGCTACCTATTTAATTTTAGTAATTATTAATATTACAACTATAGTTTTTCAATAATTATGTAATAAGTTTACATATATATATATATATATATATATATATATATATATATATATATATATATATATATATATATATATATATATATATATATATATATATATATTATATAGGAATACTCATAAATACATAAGATTATTAACAATTCTTCTTCAACATATTTAATACTCTTCAAACCAGTGAGACCTGCCTGCCTTCTTTCTTCTTAATATATTTGCGCCGAGAGTGAAAGAAAGCATCGTAAGGCAACTGTCATACAGAGATCACTGGGTATATGTAACCCGCCAATCAGCTTTGGACAACCGTGGCGTGTATACTGTATGTGCCCTCTGAGACGAGGTCTGAGCCCAGCCGTGGGACTGTTATTATTTTTTATTTTAATGTCATAAATATAAATCAAATGAAGAAACAACCAAATTGTAATCCAATCTGGAATGAGCTTCCGGTTGAGGTTTTCTCAGCGCGGTACGATATGGGGTTCTTAAAAAATGTCTTCGAGGTCGGCATCGTGTGTGTAATGCCTCTGGTGTTGCAAACGCCCATAGGCGATGGTGACTACCTGTTAGGGTGGGCCGTTTGCCTGTCTGCTGAACTCTAGCTATAAAAAAAATTCTCTAAGAAAATACTAATGATGATAAAACACAATTTTAAATGAAAATAAAACATATAATTTCGTATCGAAAGTTACATTTTTTCGTGACAAACATAAACGATTAAGCCAAATATGTTACTTTACTTGAAATATAACAATAAAGTTCGCCCAAACTCACGGAATCACGGAATTTGATTAACTTTATTGAGAGCAATTATATCACGAAGGTGCGGGTTCAGTGAACACGGAGGAACAATGTTGCCAGCTTGGGGACTTTTTATTCAACGACGTTATTTTTCATCATCTTAAACTTTTCATTAAGATTGCATCTTAAGATTCTAAGACATTTTTATTTAACATTTTTTATATAATCTCTTTTATTAAATAAAAATAAACTGCGACAATACAGCTTCATCTTATCCAAAATAATTAGCAGAGCGCTCGTGCTATTGTTAGTAGACATACTGACATGATTTATGCACTCATTTTTTATAAATCTATATATATAAAATTCGTAATAAACGAAAATCGACTGTACAAGGATGGCACAGCCTCAGTACGCGCAGGTGACGTTCAATCCAATCATTTCCACCCAAGCGCCGGAGTCCGTCAGGGATGTATTATTTCTCCACTACTGTTCAATGTGTACACAGGGCTCATAATGAGGATTATACGTGAAGACTGGACAGATGGCATCTCGATCGTTGGCTTGAAGATCTCCAACTTGCGATATGCAGACGATACCACTTTGTTCGCCACCAGTGCCCAGCACTTAGAAGAACTTCTCGGCAAGATGGAACGCGTTAGCCTTGAGTTTAGACTTAAGACAAACCGGAATAAAACAAAAATGATGATTGTCGATCGCATGAATAAACTTCTCCAGAAACTATACAAATTGCTAATTGCGATGTGGTGGAATAATATTATCCAATATCTGGGAGCCTTGATTAGGCAATTTCTAGATCTGTAATGTACAAGTTGAGGAAAATATGAAGGAATCGTGACATATATCCACAAAAAGCCACAAAAATCCGGCTAGTTCAGACGCTTGTATTCCCCATATTCTTGTATGCCGCAGAAACGTGGACCCTGCGAGAAGTAGAGAAGAAGAAGATAAAGATGTGTTGCTGGAGGAGAATGCTCGGAATATCGTGGACTGAATTCCAACGAGTCTATACTTCGAGTACTCGGCATCAAGCAGCGTTTATCATCTTTGGTACAGTCACGTATCACCGCCTTTTTTGGTCACGTATGCCGCCGAGGGGAGGTGGCTATTGAGCGACTTGTGGTCCAAGGAATGATTAAGGGTGCCAGGCCACGAGGAAGATCGCCTATGAGGTGGACAGACCAAATAAAAGCGGCAGTAAATGGCTCATCATCACTATATGAATGCACGAGGAAAGCGGCCATCAGAGAAGAGTGGCGGTGTATTGTAAAGCTTGCCACTAACACCTGAATTGATGACCATGACCAATCTGTCAAGAGTGATACCGACAAAGAAGACGATAAATTAAATGATGAAGTCTGCAGTTATGCGCGCATCACAACAAAACTACTGAATAAATTTCAATTAAATTTTCTAAGTTTTATTTCTTAGACACTTGGCTCTTATCTAAAAAAATTATTGCGATATCTCCATTTAATATAAAAGTTATTAAAGTTTTAATAAACAACGATTTTTATAAGCACTACGTGTTCAGTGATGTGTGTTTTCTTGACGCAGAGAAGTGGGGCAAGCGGTGTAGCGCGCATGCGTAGGAGAGGATAAGTCTCTTCTACCTCTGCCTCATGATGCAAACTTTGTTAATATAACGAGCAACGCGGACGAAGTCGCGGGTGTCATCTAGTAAATCCATTATACATAAACACCCATACTCGATATGGAAAAAAATAGTTAAAAGTTTTTATAGTATTTTTATTTAATTTATATGAGAAATAAACATTCATAAATTACATACTAAACAATCGTAGTATATATTATAATCACAATTGTTTAAAAGTATGAACAACAAAATTTTCGCGTATTTTATGGGATAGAAAAAAAAACTTGTTACTTACTTTAACGCCGTTTGTTTCTCTAAACGTATTTTGATAAGATAAAATTAAACTTCTTACAGAACAGTTATGGTAAAGTATCCTCAGACATATGCTAGGTGGTAGGACAAGCCCGCCTAGATGGTTATCACCAGTGGTCTATAAAAATGCCGCCATAGTAACCGAGTTCCAGTGCTCTAGTACGGACAGCGTCGCAAAGACCAGGAGGTGTATGCATAACGCACGGTTAATCATAAACTGACCTAACTCAAAAAACCTGTTTTTTGGGAAATCGCAAAAAATGTTTTGTCATTTACGACTTAACCCATATATTGACTTATAACTAAATAGCAGTAACTTGGTGTGGGAAAGGTATATCGAAATAAATCTTAGTTTGGCCGATAGAGGGCATCGATACAATGCTGCCCGTTATATTATCTCACTTTAGACCTAAATCGTAATCGGTCAGTTTATGATTAAGCGTGCGATAAGTCTTTTCCGGTTTTTATGGTAAAATAAACACATAAATTTCAAAGCAAATATTTTGAAATTTTGAGTTTATTCGAAATATTGGCTTTCGGCTTCTACACACTTAGCCCATCTTTCAGGTAAATTATGAATACCTTGCCAGAAAAATTGTTTGTCTTTTGTGGCAAACTATTCTTCAAGCCACTTTCCATCTTCCTCGAAATCGCTGAAGTGCTGCTCAGCGAGCGCGTGCCCCATTGACGCGAAGAGATGATAGTCTGATGGCGCCAGGTCAGGAGAGTACGGCGAATGCGAAAGGATTGAGTCATCTCTTAGTAAAACCGGAAAAAGCTTATGCATACACCTATATACTCTATCCACTTTACCAAAAAATAATATGTAAACAAACAAACCAATGTTTCTCAAACAAAACTAGAATAAAAGCAACATGGCGGGTATAATCCGACCGTAATAATAAAACACTCCTTCCAATTGACAATAGTACGTTGAACAGTACACTTATAATTACCAGCATATAAAACCAGTAAGAGATTTGGAAACATTGTCTTTTTAGTTTATTTATAATGTAAGTTAGTTATTACAATTAATGTTGTAAATATGTAAATTTTATACGCATTATATTTATCATTCATAATTGTAAAAATAAAATTATTTTATGTTTTTTTCTAAAAGTAAGGAATAGTAATATAAAAAAAATAAGAATATAGGAGATATTTCTAATAAATAATTAAAAGTTGCTATGATAATTTTTATATCACGTTGATTATTGTAAAATCGTCATCCAAAAAACCCTTTTTACGATTTGTTTACATTTTATTTTTTGGTAAAACGGATACTCGTAGGCAACGGTAACGGCTCACTGTTGAATGTCAGGCTGTCAGCTCATCAGCAATAAAACCCTCATACAAATCGAGTGTAATATGAGTTTATATGGTTGTTGTTTAATTAGTATAAGAAAAAACATACAGGTGATGCTAATATAAAGCGTGTAATTAGAATGAATGACGTATTGAGTTCATGCGTCAGGCAATTCCTGGCAACATTGTATTTGTTTCAATTTGTTGTTGACATATTTGACCTCAAACCGTCCCTTTACATTTGGAATATACGAAAATTGTAAAGCTTTTTATGTAATTAAAACATTTAACATTTATAAACTTTTTTATCCGTTTAACGGATAAGGCTTATGTGGGCAGCCTACTTGAAACTCGACTTGGCTTTTAAGATGAAAATCTCTGCAGAACAAAAAGCTAGGATTTATAATCAGTGCATCCTGCCGGTGCTCACTTACGGCGCCGAAACCTGGGTGTTCACCAAAGATATCATAAATAGATTACAAGTGGCCCAAAGGGCAGTTGAGAGAAAGCTGGTAGGAGTGACACTGATAGACCGAAAAACTAACAAATGGCTTCGAGAACAAAGCAAAGTCGCAGACGTAACAACACGAGTAAGTTGTAATAAATACAACGAGGTTGGTTTGCCAAACTATTTATTACTGATCGTTATTCCATATTTTTCTATACTACCCCCTACTCCTTATTATATTTATCCGTAAGACACCCACATATTATTACATCTTCCCCCTTAAAAATAATGCAACATAAATACTAAATATGTAACTGAGAAATTTTTATGAAGCAGTACAATAATAATACACAACTAAAAAGTTTAATTTACGACATTATTTATTGAAAAATAACGCAAGATTCTCCTGTGCCCTTATTGCCGCTTCTCTTTTGTGATAAGGTGAATGTCTTCTTACATTGTCAGGCTTATTATTTACACCTACCAGATTTCTCTCAAAAGAGGAAGGGGAAGAGTGTGGTGATTTTCTTGCTAATGGAGAACTCGGTATTGTCGTTAAATGACGTTTATTGCGTCTGAAAATCCTACCATAATCATCCTGTAGGAAGTAAGAGCGCGGCTGTGGCGCGTTGGCCTCCACACGCATCCGCCGCCTAGTTCCACTGCCCCCGACCAGGACACGCTCGCCAACATGTAGCTCCGGACGATTACGTGCATTTCTGTCATAATATTTTTTCCCCTTATAACGAGAAATACATATTCGTGAAAAGTCTTTTTCATTGTTACGCTCCGACAAGAGTTTACCAGTATGCACTGGCAGAAGAGTATTGAGTCGACGACCCATCAGTAATTGCGAAGGAGAGGAGATACCGTCGCGTGGTGTTGACCTCAGATTCAACAATCCAATATAAAAATCTGTCCCCGATAACAGTGATTTTTTAATTATATTTTTTACCGTACGCACTGCTCGTTCACTAAGTCCATTTGACTGCGGATAATTAGGCGAACTCGTAACGTGTTTAAAACACCAATCATTACAGAACTGTCGAAATTCTAATGAAGCGTAAGCTGGTCCATTATCCGTGACCAGCTCCTCAGGGATGCCGTGTCTGGCAAATTGATCTTTCATTGCACAGATTACAGACTTGGACGTCACACTATGCAACGGACTTACTTCTATGAAGTTTGAAAAATAGTCGACTATAATAAGAAAATTATTCTTATTAAAGGTAAAGATATCTGAGCCAACTTTTCTCCACGGAATATCGGTGAAGGGATGAGATATCATGGGCTCCTTACGCGGCACCGTAGCATGCTGCGCGCACTCTGCGCATGCACGCACTGCGCGTTCAATGTCACCACACATCCCTTGCCAAAACATCACATCTCGCGCCCTACGCTTACACCTATCGATGCCTAAGTGGCCCTCGTGGACCTTACTTATCATTTCACTCCTTAGCGATTTTGGTATAAAAACTAAGCTATCTTTAAAAATAATATTTTCTATATATTGTAAGCTATGTTGATAAGACCAATGCGATTGCACTAAAGGTTCGACATCCTTTTTATACCTAGGCCAGCCATTCATAATGTAATGAATTAACATTTGACACTCTGTATCTTTTTTAGTCGCTTCTCTTACCCTCTCTAACTTAGAGTCACTAAATCTAACGTGATTTATTACAAAACATGATTGCACCTCGACGTCAGAGCTTACACCACCAGGCACAGGCTCGGGAAGAGCGGCTCTTGAAAGAGTGTCTGCTACGTACATGTACTTGCCTGGTTTATACTTCACGTTGAAATCATAGCATTGCGTGCGCAACATCATTCTCTGTAAACGTGCTGGAACGGCGTCTAGCGATTTTTTAAAAATAGCCTCTAACGGCTTATGATCGGTTTCCACCACCACGTTGGTGCGGCCATATATATATTGACGAAACCTCTCTAACGCAAAAACAATAGCAAATAACTCTTTTTCGATTTGTGCGTATCTCGTCTGTGTATCGGTAAGTGTTGCCGACGCAAACTCCACCGGGCGACCGGACTGGAGTAGCACCGCCCCTACGGCCTTCGCACTCGCGTCAACGCTGATTACCACAGGCAGATCATTAGAATATAACGCTAATACAGGTGCTTCACATAACTTTTGTTTTAGTTTCGATACTGTACTGTCATGTATCGCATCCCAGCACCACTCAACGTTCTTTTTAAGAAGACCCCTTAAAGGGCTTGTGAGATCTGAATAATTTGGTATGAATTTAGCCAGATAGTTAACCATGCCAATAAACCTCTCTAACGACGTACGATCATGAGGAACAGGCATGTCTTTTATAGCTCGCAACTTGTTTTGGTCTATTTCCATACCCCGTTTACTAAAAGTATGTCCCAAGTACGATATTTGTTCGACGCCAAAAATACATTTTTCCTTGTTGAATTTGATGCCTATCTGCCGTGCCCTGTCCATCAGCATTTTGAGCCTCGCATCATGTTGAGACCTAGTGTCGCCCCAAACAATTATGTCATCAATAAATGAGTCGACGCCCTCAATATCTTCAATAAATTGACGGATTTTCGAATGGAAAACCTCACTTGCACAATTTATGCCATACGGAAGCCGTAGAAATTGGTACCTACCGAATGGTGTACCAAACGTACACAAATCTGCACTAGAATCGTCAAGCTGAACCATCCAAAAGCCTGAACGAGCGTCTAGTTTGCTGAAGATTTTAGCTCCATGCAGCTTTGTCGCAATTTCCATCAAAGTTGGAAGCGGATAGTGAGACCTGCGTACAGCACGGTTAAGAGGCCTTGGATCTAGACATATGCGAAAACTGCCATCCTTTTTTGCTGGCAACACGATGGCATTTACCCACGGAGTGGGGTGTGTCACCTTTCTAATAATTCCCATCTCCTCCATGCGCTGTAATTCACCTTTCAACTTATCACGAATACCAATAGGAATTTTCCTAACAGGGCAAATAGAGGGGCTTGCGTTATCTTCCAGTACAATTTTATATTTTCCAGGAAGTTTACCAATTCCTTGAAACAGATCTTTATATAAGTTTATATCGATACTAAAAATTCTTTTTACAAGACCTAAAGTTTCACATGTATTTTTACCAAGGACACTTTGACAATCGGCAAGCGATATAATAAAATTAATTAAATAAACACTTCCTTTATAACACCATGACATCTCGCATGAACCAAGAATAGGTATGTAATTGCCGCAGAACGATTGTGCTTTCACACTAGAGGGTTTTAAATCTTTCACGCTACAACCTAATTGTTTGAGTACCTTTAAGGATAACACGTTAATATCTGAACCTGTATCTAGTTTAAATAGCACAGTCGCTCCGTTGCCACAAAAAGATAATTTTTCAAACCACTTACTGTCACCGTCCTTAAGATATTCTTCTAAAGAATCTATATAACATGAATCAGTATCGCTGTCATTGTAACGTTGCACTTCATAAACACGTTTACTTAGCTTTGACGGACACATCTTACGAAAATGACCTTTGTTGTAACACAAATAACATTTAGAATAACTAGCCGGGCACCGAACATATTCACTATGCCTGTTGCCGCAACACTCACAACATTTCTCACTTTGATTACTTGAATCACGCCGCGCGTTGCCGCGCTGCGCTGCCGCGATGTGCGCCGGAGAGCTCACCGCGCTGCCGCGGGCTCGCATTGCTCGAGCGGCGGCCGCTTGCCACCCGCTCGCGGCCTCGAGCGCTGAGCCGCCGCCGGCGCGCCTCCTGCGGCCCTGTAAGCCGCATGCACCTGGCTGCCCCCGGATCGATTGATACGTTGATGAACTCGAACCTCGTATTATATCCACAGATTCTGAATGGGGAAACTTCACTATTTTTGAGCTTTCGATTTGACGGTTTTCTTCTATAGAAATTTCATAAGCTTGACAGATTCTTACGGTTTTTTCTAAAGTTAAATCGTCAGTTCTCAATAATTTGTCCCGTAGTGTACTGTCAATGACCCCGCACACTATTTTATCTCTGATTAAACCGTCTTCAAGATGTTCAAATTCACAAGAGTGACTCAATAATCTCAACGCCGTCACATACGCGTCTATATTTTCACCCATTTCTTGATTACGCGTGAAAAACCGAAACCTCGCCATTATTGTATTTTGCCGTGTTCCAAAGTAATCGTCAAATTTCTTAATTATGACGTCTATGTTGTCTTGATCGCCCGCCTTTTGAAACTTAAAAGTCGAGAAAATGTCATACCCTTGAGGTCCCACGAGATTTACAAGCAAACTAGACTGTATATCTTTTGCTTCTTTGTACACTCCGGACGCCTTCAAAAACACTTGAAATTGTTTTAACCATTTACGCCAGGCGTCCGCCCTGCTGGCTGGACCGCCATCCAGTGCCAATTCTCCGGGAGGCCTCGCATGCTCCATTTTATACGCAGAATACACAACTACTATTTACTTCTACAATAATTTACTTTTAAAATAACATTTTTGTTCACCGCTGTCACCATGTAATAAATACAACGAGGTTGGTTTGCCAAACTATTTATTACTGATCGTTATTCCATATTTTTCTATACTACCCCCTACTCCTTATTATATTTATCCGTAAGACACCCACATATTATTACAGTCACCTAAAATGGAGGTGGGCAGGCCATGTTGCCCGAAAGGAAGAATCTTGGTCCAAGCGACTCCTTGAGTGGAGACCGTGAGGGTATAAGCACCCTCAAGGAAGACCACAGATGCGCTGGAAAGACGATATAAAGAGGGTCGCTGGTTCCAATTGGATCCAGAAAGCTCAATGTCGCGCCGAGTGGAAAAAGTTGGAGGAGGCCTACACCAAAATGGTTGAAGGAGGCTAAAAAGAAAGAAGAAGAAACTTTTTTAACATTGTAAACAAAAATGACCCACAAATTTTAATCAGTTTCCTTCCCAAAAATTATCAAACTGGTTCTTGTTTGATTGCGGAGGTCACGGATTCAATTCTCGCCTCGCTTCTGGGTGTTTATGTATAATATGTATTTATTTACAAAAGGACTACTAGATAACTAATATACATGCAGTATATTAATTATCTAGTACCCATAACATAAGTGCCATGCTTCTTTGGGTCTAGATTTTTTTTGTCTTAAGGATGGCGTAATTTGAATTGTCCCAATATATTTATTTATTATTATTATTTATTTATTATTTCTTTCTTTCTGAATACTAATCTCTGCGGCGGGGGTCGGCGTGACGTAAATGATGACTAAATAACCCCGTCTGAATAGCAACCAGGGGTGGTTTTTAAATATGCCGCCCTAATAACCTTGTGCTGTGTTCCAGCATAAGTGATCAGGTTCCAGTACCACTAAGCGATTAGCGGCGTGTTAGCGATGCCCCTGGTGTTGTAAACACCCATAGGCAACGGTAACTGCTAAATTCTAAGTGGGCCGTCTATTATCTTCCAGCAATAAAAGAAATTAAATATGTTTGGTAGAACTAAGTGTGTCTGTAAGTCTTATACGTGTAGAACGATTCGATTATGGTATTTTGTATGCCAAAGACAATGCAGACCTCTTCAAACTAACCTGCAACTCAATATACTTAGTTTTACCGTAAAGTTTTCACGTAGAGTAAGTGACTTGTACTATTTACAATGTACCTTTTCACTGCATACGGCAATCCAATCAGTTCCTTTCAATCCCAAAAAAGAAGCTTGTTTTTTTTATTCCTCAGTAGTATATCTCAACTATGCTGTAATAAAATGTTGTCTACCCTAAGCCAATTAAACTTCTGAATTCGACACCCTAGATTACAAATAGTTAAGCAACAACGAGTCATCTATCTATCTCTAACATTTTCTTCGGACTGAGTACTGAATAATCGGTTCCAGAGATCTTTTAATATATATGCTAGAACATAATAGTTTGCTTAGAAGCCTGTACGATGTAATTACATGACTCCTTATCTTTGTATTTGTTTCAGACATTCAGCCGTGGATGTCAGTAATGGCTCGACCAGGGACCACGAGCTCAGCACTAAGTGGCAGCCCCAAGAGTGCACACAAAGGTAAAGTTTTCAATCAAAACTAACTGACTAGGCAAACGGTTTTCTACCATATAAATTAAAACTAACATTTTGTAGTAGATTTAAATGTGAATCGAAACCATTCTCGAATCCACTTGAACATTTTATCAAATGGTTCAGCTGTAAGAAGAGTTCAGTCACATGCACAGAAGAATTATATATTGAAAAATTAATTAATCCCAAATGATATCGAAAATTTTAATTAATTAAGAATACTAACCCCTGCGGCTGGGGTCGGTCTCTCTTAAAAGGTGACAAAACAACCCTAGCTACGTGGTAGGAACCCAAGCCGGTCTGGATGACAACCACCCCTGGTGCAAAAGTATACCGCCATAATAACCTTGTGTTGTGTTCCGGCATTAGTGTTAGCGTTGCAAACATCTATAGGCGGACTGCTTACTATCAAGCCAAGCCATCAGCCTGTCTGCAGCAATAAAAAAATTGTAAACTTCAATGTAGTAACGCCATAACCTGTAGTGTGATACTATTTGGCCGTGAAGTTCCGACCATAAATGGTGATATTTCCATCATACTCCTCCAGAATCCATAATAATATATCATGGTTAGAGCCGTTGCGCTCTGTTGTGCTAATAAAGTAATATATATATATATATATATATATATATATATATATATATATATATATATATATATATATATATATTCGGCTTTTGCATCATTTACTAAAATTATAGCAGGATTCTAAAAAGCAGAAATCTGTGTCAGCACTTCGCGCTTTGATTTACTGGTACCACCTGATACCTGATGTAATCTTGGTTGACAAAGATTTTAGTAGAAATCCTTAAATTACACTGTGGTATCTTCGATAAATATTCGATATTTAAAAATAGCTAAATTATAATTCCTGGTCTCAATCCGTCTGAAGATTTTTCCCATCGTATTTCTTATAGGTTCTCCATTATTTTTCACTTTACGGGTATAATTAATATACTTTAAGCTACTTGGATATGTTAGCAAGCTATTAAAGTTATGGAAGTAATAAATTGTATGCAAATGTTTCTTCATCAATCTTATATAATTTGTATGGGAACTTTACCATAACATGCAGTGAATGAAGATTTCTTATACTAATATTCTTGATACTGATCTTCTTTAGAGGATGATCAAAGAACTGATCCTGGTCTGGGTTGTCTGGAAGAGATCGCTTTCAGCGATAACACTACCCTTTGTGCAATCAATTATATGCTTCATTTTTTATGATTGTATTTGTATTTTTTTGTACAGTAAAGAGTTATCTATCTACCTATCTATTCTTCATCCAAACACTAACAGGTGAATTTGATTTTAGTAGATTGTCTGATCTATGAATGTGAAACGGTAACCTTTTTTGCTCTCTATAAACTAGCAATGGTTCTTTACATTAACTAACCCTTGGCTGCAAATAATTCTGGTATAGGCTACCATACGACCAAATTGACCACCTCCGTGGCGTAACGGCTGACACACATTTTGCAGAGGTCACGGGTTCGATTCTCGACACGCGTCTAGTTGTTTATGTATAATATCTACTTATTAACAAAAAAGAATATTATATAGTATATCAGTTGTTCGGTACTAGACCCATAACATAAGTACTATGCTACTTATGTTGGAACTAAATAGCGCTTAATAACTAGTCAATAAATAAGAAATATATATGTATATATAAACTCATGCCTACAAAATCTATTTATTAGTTAAACGAAATTAAAATATATATAATGGATTCAGGACCTACTGCTAAAGTAAATTAAATAATAATAAATGTACTGAGACAATTTACACATGACATTTAGTTCCAAGGTATACATACCGTCACGAGTTTTGAGCACTGGCCTTGAATGCGTAGTTGTCATGTTTTGGGCAACGCCGGCACCCTATTGGTTTATCAGTCGCTTGCCGCTCCCGCGTAACTATAGTGCTGCGTAATAATTATGAGCGCGAGTGTAAGTATACGCAAGTCTCCCCACTACCTTCGGCGAGCGCTCAAAACTCGTGACGGTATGTGACGTATGCACTTATGTTATGGTTAAACAACTGATATAATACTTATAAACTTCTCTTTTTTAAATAAATATATAATATACATAAGTAATCAGACACTATAATAATGGTAATGTTCGTAATTCTCTATTAGGCTGTCTACATACGCAGCGAGTGGAGACCGATCGAATCTTCTACGGTGTCATGCGGCGAAGTCGGCGGAGTGCAGCGGCCAGGGCTCGCCGCGGCCGAGGCGCGTGCCACGGGAGTCGCGCCGCGTTTCTCTCGCACAGGCCTCTGGATACGTTCAGCTCAATCAGTATAGGCTGCTCGAGCCTATTGGACAGGCAAGGCTACATATATATACAATCAATCTCTTCTACCATTTAAATAAAACTTCAGAAAAGAAGGTGAAGGCCGAAAGAGAAGACGAGGATTATAGGAAACAATGTATACTTATATTCTCTCTCTTTTTGTTGTCGCTCTATTGTGTCATCGAAGGTTTATTTCAAAAATCTAGCGTTTCTTGAAACTTAGAAAATGTATTTGTGGGTAAAATTTTCTTTTAAATAATGACTATATTCTTTCAGGGTTCTTATGGTATAGTTAAGTTAGCTTACAACGAAGAAGATGAAACTCACTATGTAAGTACACTTGATTTTTCCTCTCCCTCTGTACATTCATACTTTTTTATTTTGAATGATACAAATGTCCTTTGTGGAATAGACCATATGATAGAAAATCATAATCACATCAGTAATCGATCACAACTAATTACTAGACATCATTATCATCTTAGCATTAAATTCTATTTGCAACCCATACTTACGTTAGGGTGTCCGCTTTCCGACATTTACTTCTACACTTCGCATCTCTGGAGCTCAATCCATTGGCAACCATATCTCCCTCTATAATATACTTTTCCTTATGTAGCACTTTTATTAGACTAGATATTATATAGTTTAGTAGTAATAAATATAAATAAAATGCAGTTGTGCGCGCATCACGGCTAAATTACAATCTATCCAAGATTTCAATTAAATATTAGTTTTATTTCGAAAACACTTGGTCCTTATCTAAAATAAAAATATTACGATATCTTCGTTGAATATAAAGTTATTAAAGTTTTAAGAAACATGTTTTTCCTTGCCGCCGAGAAGTGGGGCAAGCGGCGTAGCGCGCATGCGTACGAATACTTCTCATATTTTTTCCATTTACTTTTTTCTGTTATTCGATCAGCGAAGCGGGCGGGAAAGGCTAGTGTTGAAATAGTTTTGGGATATCAAAGGCGATACATAACGTAAGATGTAGCATGATTTAGTGATGCGACGGTATTAATTGGCACGTGTAAATCACTAATTTCACAAAGTATATTTTATTTTGCACTATACTAGCGGCACGCTATGATGGCCGTTATATTACAATAGTGATGTGAAATGTCAATTTATTCTCGAAAAAATATAATGAAATCTATAAGTTTTTATTGCAAGTAGAACCTGATTAAAAAGGTTTAATAAAACAAAAATATAAATGCTTACTTAATATATTTGAACTATCTGAATATTGGAATGAAAATGAATATACACACTTTATATGCGCACAAGAAACAAATTAATATAAAAAGAGACCAAAAAAGGTGCCACAAAAGGCTATATTTAATCAGATTCGTCCATACTGCTATTTTCACTGTCGTCACTGCTATCATCACCTACATTAATTATAAGTTCGTTTTCCAAAATATTATTTATATTTACATCTCTTTCATAATCTTCCTTTATTAATTTAACAGTACTATTCACAACCTTTTCAAAATAAATGCTCGTGAGTCCCTAATATATATAGTTTAGAAATCAATGTAATGAATAAATTTTGCGTCCTAAAATAATACATTCGCTAAATTTTATGACTAACTGCACGTCACTATTGACAATAAATAACAGCAATTTGCTCCTTCAAATGTAATTATTAATTAATACGAAACTTCATGAGTGGACAAACGTGAAAACGGCCATCATAGCGTGCCAGTAGTGTAATATGTATACACCATAAACATTCACATGTTGAATCAATAGTAAATATTATTAATTATTATTATTGTTTACATTTTTTAGTACATCTTCCCGCCCTTATCCCACATTATGCGGGGTCGGCACAACATGTTCTTTCCTTCCACTCCCCTCACATATCCGTCTACTCTCATTTCTATCATTTTCCTTGTAATATGGCATTTATGACTTCGCAATACATGGCCAAACCACGCTAGTCTATTACTATGTTATTTTGAAATCAACATAGTGCTGTAGTTTATATTTGTAGCCGTTTATATATACCAAGTTGTAAATATATTTTATAGTTGAAACTCAGATAGGTGAATTGCCTAATAAACTTTTACCGCCGCGTATAAAACTAGTGCTATTACCAGTGTACTGCCGGTCTAAAAGCAATTTATAAATAGGGGGGGGGAGTGGACAGAAAAGGGAAGAATGGCCTTATCTGATATGTAGGCTAACTGCAGCCTGATATTCAGTAAGAAAGTGAAGGAAGGAACCATACCTTTGACGTGATTGTAGTCTCCCGCGCATTTTAATTTTTCTAACATACAAAATACTGCTTCCATCCGCTTGAGTTTAAAAATAAATACTATAAATTTTTGATATTCATTAGGCAATGAAGATACTTTCAAAACGTAAATTGATGCGAAGAGCTGGTCTGTTTGGGAGAGCTCCTCCTAATAGGTCAGGTCCTCCCCCAGATCCTCTCCAAAGGGTCTACAGAGAGATCGCTGTGCTCAAGAAACTGGACCACCCAAATGTTGTGAAGTTAGTCGAGGTAAGTTACTCGTCAAATATGTATGTAAAGGAAAAAAAAAGCCCGTCCTGAACTACAACTTGGACATCTTTTTAAATTTCATCGCAATATTTTTTAAGTTCAAATTTAATACTGGATTAATAGAAATTATTATACATTTATTGGACCAGTTTAATATTTGAAAAGAAGAATGAAAGTTTTAACATTTATGTAAGAATATTTCATAGTAATGTGAAGTTACAAATATACAAAAAATTAACTAACTATGCTGAATATAAGGGTTCGAACTCATCATAAACTGATTAAAAACCGACGCTATCTTCATTTGGAATCCGGTAATTTTCTATTGTTTGGGATATATTTGAACGTTTATATTATACTTATAGTGATGCATGCAAAAATCTCTTAAGCCTAAATTACATTCCGGAAACGGTGTAACAAACGTTAAAATCTCTATTGTAAAATTTTATCCGTTCAGGGACGAAGAAAAAATACTGAACTCTGCAACCGGAGTCGGCCTGTCGTAAAAGGCGTCAAAACAACCCACCCTAGTAGAACCTAACTGGATGGCGACCACCTTTGGTCTTAAATATGCCGACATAATAACTTTGTGTTGTGTTCCGGCATTAGTGACCCAAGTTTCTGTACCCTTATGGGACAGCAGCGTGTTCGCGGTGCCACTGGCGTTGCAAACACCCATAGGCGACGGTAGCTGCTAAATTCTAAGTAGACCGTCAGCCTGTCTGCTGTCCTACAGCAATAAAAAAACTAGTTTCGTTCTACAATTTTCGTAATGTAAGAAAAGGCTTAAGTAATTAAGGCGTCTGCCTGGTTTCAAGTAAAAATATTCAGTTTTTTAATTCTTCGAAGTTACTCGTGTAAAAGGTACGAAAGATTTATTTCAGAATGTTTTATAGGTATTGGATGACCCAGCGGAAGACCAGTTGTACTTAGTGTTCCAACTGCTGGAAGGCGGGCCTGTCATAGACATCCCCACCGACAATCCGCTCAGTGAACAATTAGCTAGGAAATATTTTAGAGACGCCTTGCTTGGTATTGAATATTGTAAGTATTTGAAAAATACTTGAGGCCACTGTTTAAATAAAACACTTGTTGGTTGCGTACCTACTCTTGTAATGCAAAATGGTTGCACCTACCCACAGTTACAATGTTGTTTATTTTGTATACAGGAATCATATTTTTTTTCATCGTCAACCGTTCGGTGTCCACTGCAGGACGAAGGCCTCCCTATGTTTGCACCACAAATCCCGGTCCCTTGCTTTCCCCATCCAGCTCCGACCGACAACATTGCGCAGCTCATTACTCCATCGGGCTGGGGGACTCCTACCCTACGCTAGCCGAGACGCGGTCTCCACTCCAGGACACGTTTGCTTCAACGCCCATCGGTCTTGCGACAGACGTTACCACTTCAGCTTGCATATTTTGCGAATTTATCGGTTACTTTAGTTTATCTACGAATATCCTCATTTAGGATTTTGTCCATAAGAGAAAAACACTTGATTCACTGAAATTTGTGAACTAGTGAATAGAAACCGTTAGGAAACTAAGTCTCGGCTCGGCTCATATATTTATTAATGAACTAGCTGTGCCCGCGACTCTGTCCGCGTGGAATAGTGACCTTATCACTAAGAGGTATGAAAAATAGATGTTGGCCGATTCTCAGACCTACTCAATATGCTCACAAAATTTCATGAGAATCGGTCAAGTCGTTTCGGAGGAGTACGGGAACGAACATTGTGACACGAGAATTTTATATATAAGATATATTACGGATAACTGAATTAGGCAAGGTTGACATGAGATTCTGGTCGACATTAGAACCATCTACGGAGTTGTATAAGATGACAAAGAAAGTAATGAATGAAAGAACTTCTAAGGTTCTCTCCCGATTTTGAAGGCCAGGCGGTGTTAGTAGTGTTTTTGTATAAGGTGTTCATAGACAGCACGTGGTAATAATGTTTATGACATTTGTCTTTAGAATATTAACATTGGACGAGAGAAATCACCTGTAATTAATTATGAGAATCAAACCACGACATTGATTAAGTTTTACAGTGATTCTTATTAAATTTCCAGTACACTACCAACGAATCGCCCATCGGGACATTAAGCCTGCGAACCTCCTGTTAGGCGAAGGGAGGGTGCAGGTAGCAGATTTAGGTGCTTGCGGGGAACTCGCCGGGGCTGGACGGCTTTCAGGTATAATTACTGCCCCCTTCTAAAGGAAATATCACTCTATGGCATTAAGAACTTTTTTTGTAAAATATTTTGCTTTAAATATTATAATAAATTGGATGAATATTGTTACAGGAGCAGTAGGCACTCCCGCCTTCAGAGCCCCTGAAGCTGCAGCATCATCAGACAAATATATAGGAGAAGCTGCCGATATATGGTCTCTAGGTGTCACTCTATACGCAATGGTAACAGGCAGGGTTCCCTGGTTGGGGAGTACTCCCCAGGAGTTACAGAAGAAGATACTCTCCGAACCTTTGGCCTTTCCCCCGAAACATCAACCTTCAAAGCAATTGGCTCATTTGTTGAGCAGGATGCTGGATAAGAATCCAGCTAACAGAGCGACTATGCAAGAAATAAAAGCAAGTATTTCTTTTATAAATTATAATCGCTATTAACTTTTGACCTCCTTCGTGTCGCAACGTATTCGATTCCTATCTCGAATTTAGATTTTCTTGTATAATATGTATTCATTTACATTCAAATTCAAAAAAGTATGATAGTAACATACCTATATGTGTTGTCTAGTACCTATAGCGCTCTATTGCCTACACAGCGCCCTCTTGCACAGGAAATTTATTGATTTAATTACTATACGAGGGTGGTCTGAAAAGTTTCCGACCTAACAAAGATACAAGACATTTTTTTAGATTCTTTTTTTATTTTTCAACATAATCTTCTTGTAACTCTACGCACTCTCTGTAACCCATCTAAATAGTACTCGGCGTTTTTCTCTGCAAAATAATTGTTCACAAAGGTGATTGCCTCTTCATTTGACGAAAATCTATGTCCTCCGAGCGCAATTTGTAGATGAGGTAACAAAAAGAAGTTTCTTGAGCCTAAATCTGGTGAGTAAAGCGGATGGTCCAGCAGTATTCAAACCGTAATTAGTGGATTGTTTGCATGGCAACCGCTGAGGTGTGAGACGGTGCGTTGTCTTGGTGAAACAGGATTTTCTTTTTCTGCAAATGTGGCCGTTTTTCCGCAAGTTCTGCCTTCAGCTTGTCAAGTAATGATGCGTAGTATGGTCCTGTAATGATTTTTCCTTTTATAAGTAATCAATTAAAATAACTCCATGACTATCCCAAAAACAGTCGCCATCACTTTCCCAACCGAAAAAACAGTTTTTGCTTTTTTGGTCAGTCCACTGTTTGGACTGTATTTTTGTTTCGGGCGTATAATGGTTTATTCAAGTTTTATCTACAGTAATTAATCGGCGCCAAAACTTAGATTCATTTTGCCTAAACTGCGCCAACAGAGCGTTGGATTCGAACACGTTTTTAGTCAATCGTGAGCAAACGCGGCACCCAATGCGCAGACAGCTTTCTCGTGTCTAAATGTTGATTTAATATTTATCTTTATACAGGTATTTTGAAGTCAGTTTTAATAGTCAATCTTTGTCAATTATATTACACTACATTAAAGTTGGACACATGTCTAATTTAAAATGTGACAAACATGTTCTTTTGACATGTTCATAATCTCTGCTATCTCTCTCACCTTAATTCGGCGGTCGTCTAGCACCATTTGGTGAATTTTAGCGATGTTTTCGTCGGTAGGTGCAGTTTTTGGACGTCCCGAACGTTCATCGCCTTCCAAGCTTTTACGGCCACGTTTAAATTCAGCTACCCAAAATTTCTGTGGTAAATGATGGTGCAGTCCCCATACACAGAATCCAACTCATCTTTGATTTGCGTAGGCTTATTGCCTTACAAAAACAAATATTTAATGACAGATCGATACTCGATTTGGTCCATTTTCATAAAAACACTCACATCAACTTACTCAAACGACTGTTACATAACAACTGCGCGTCTAAAATGGCTGAAACTTTGTTGAATAACTGTCAACAGACGAACAACGAAATTCACTAGCTTTTATTTATGAGTGCTGCTATCTTCATGTCTATGTCGGAAACTTTTCAGACCACCCTCGTATATACATGTGAATTTTTCGTTTAATAAAAAATATGATTCTGTGGGTGCTTTAAAAGTGTTTACCCAACATTATTTACCACATAAATTAAAACTAAAGACAGAAAATCAAATAAAGAAATTACTAATAGATGCACTGTATTATCAAGTATTAAAAATAATGAAGAAAGAAACACAGACACAGAGTACGAGTACGATACAAGTAGAATAAGAATTATAAGAAAACTAATGGACATTCGCAGTTGTCGGTTAGATGACGCGCACCTGTCGTTCTGGCACTCGATTAAACTGCTGTGGCAAGCGATGCCGAGTGAACTCCGCCGGACAGTAGTTGATGGTGCGCGCGCCTAACGAGATCACAACCAATTATAATACCGAACGATGTATACCGATGCACGCCACAGTTCTATAAAGCCCTTTGCAATTTCTCAGAGGGTTTGGCTCTTTATCAAAATAACATATTTAGTGTGTTCGTTTGTCCTTTTATTTTATTGTTTCCACGGCAATTCAGGAAGTAGCTTCGCTGCAACTTAAGCCAGCAAGACTAGGTGCCTCTACTTTAATGTAATGACATTATGCTCTATGTCTGTGTCGTAGCAACGATGCAGGCCGATTCACGCTTAACGACTCCTTATCCGTACGATATCGAACATTCTGTGACAGCGTTCTCGAAGCTATAAAGCTAGATGCGGGGTGTCATATGGATTTCAAACCGATCCTGATTTATCCTGCTACAATTTGGCTTAATGATATTACAGTAAAAGCTCCTTATTCGCGCTTCCTTCATTCTCGTTTTCACTATTAGCGGATTAAGAAATGACTCAATTCCTTTACTCGCGGCTAAAGATTTCTTTATTCGCGGGTCTTATCGGTGAATTGGTACATACATATTTAAAAAAAATTGTTGTCGGGGGACCCCCGTCAGGAACGAAGATCCATATGTTTTAAAAAATAAAACAGAAATTGAAAATGAAAATGAATATATTTTCCTGGATGACAACCATCTAAATATGCCGCTTTAATAATCTTGTGTTTTGGCATAAGTAACCCAGATTCCAGATGCCTTTGAAGCCGGTGCTTTGGAATTGCATCTAGTGATGCAAACATACATAAGTAACAGTAACTGCTTTCTATTAAGTGGGCCGTCAGTCTTTTTGTACAAAGCTATAAAAAGAGTGTGTGTGTGTGTGTGCGCGCGTACTTATGTACGCACGTAAGAAGTTATATGTACTTCTTCGGCGTAACGAGATAAAAATCATTCAAAAAGTCATTCTAAAAATGTTATCCTTCGCGTTATCCTACGTTTGTAGAAAAAAAATATTTTAGTTTATGATGTAAATAAATAAATACATACCATCAATTAACCTCAAATTCTACAAACGTACTCAAAGTAATATGTAAAAACCACTTTTATCACTTATAATCTAAACCGTTTCTTTTATAAATTTGTGTTTTTATTTTATCACCACTGAACGTATCCCTATAATCCCATATAAATTACCATTCCATAATACGGCTTCCGTATTCGCGGCATATTTACGGAACGTATACCACGCGAATAAAGCTTTTACTGTACTGGAAAAGCAATAGACGTTGGTAAAAATATGATTTAATTGAAACTGTGTGAAGGCAAGGAAGGAAAAGGATTTACCCGGCCTTTGATTCTCGCTCTTGAGCCCCGCTTTGGTTGGTAATTTTGTTTTCTTTTTAAAGATACATAAGTAGGCACGCACGTACAGTTGCCGGAAGAGAGAGTACTTTTTCTGACATTTCTTAAAATTGACAGCTGCTGTCAATTTCTTCGTCTTCCATTTTTTTGTTTTATTAGCCGAGTATAAGGGTTTATATGGAAGTTGGATAGAAGGATAGATGAATTATATAAATTATATGAGATGCAGAACCGTGTGTAGTTGAGAAAAAAGATTTTCTAAATGAGGATCAGAGCACAATGCTTTAAGCAGCACCTTTTTAGTACTGAGGAAATGTCTAGACACGATTGGCATTATAAGAAACTTTTCGTATTCTACCGTCTGTACAACGGGAAATGTTCTGAGGAGCTGTTTACAATCATTTCTTCCTTGTCTTTCTAACAGCGCAATGCCGTCACTGGCTGGGCGTTCTTCTCAAGAATATTCATATTGCATACTCTCCGAATTCGGAATGGTATTCCGTCTAAGGTTTTCCCATCGCAGATTTTTCAAAAAAGACGTTATTTATTTTTTAAGAAGCTGAGAACGAGTACGCAATGCCTCTAGCATGGCAAACGACTATACGCGATAGTGACCACCGGCTATCGGGTGGGCCATTTGCCTGTCTATTGAACTCCATTTAAAAAAATGTGCTACCGTTTTATAAATAATTTTTCTCTGTTTCAGAAAGTGAACTCCGCGTTTTTAAGCGTAATATTGTAATAATAAAATTGTGATATTATTTAAGGAGCATGAATGGGTGACAGCTGGTGGCACGGAACCCTTGCCGTCAGAGCAAGAAAACTGCCGCCTAGTGGAGGTCACGGAGGAGGACATGGCCATGGTGGTGACCTCCATCCCCAACTTATCAACCCTCATCCTTATTAAAACGATGCTCAAAAAACACAGCTTTCAGGTAAATTATAATAGTATATATCTAAACTAAAATTTTCGATACGAACCCAGAGTTCAATTTTAAGTACAAATCAAAAAGCAAATCGTATTGCTAAATTTTAGTATCGGGGCAGATTTACACAGGTTCGATTTGCATCTCATATCAGGGTGTTTATATACGGCAACCGGATGATTACGTGGGAAACAAATGTCTGGCCATGCCGCCTCCGCCGGGCCCCGGCAGGAGGGGTAGACCCAAAAAGTGCTGGCTTGACGTCGTAAAGGGTGATATGCGTGCCAATGGGCTCAATACCAGGGATGCTGAAGACCGTGCGAAGTGGAGTAGAAAAAGTCGGAAAGCGGACCCCGGGCACCGAAACGAAAGTTTGGGTTGCAACCGGGATACTACGCTTAGATGATGATGATGATGATCAGGGTGTTTATATATTTATTTACAAAAGAAAAGTATATAATTTGTATATTAGTTATCTAATACCCATAACATAAGTGCTATGCTACTTACTTTTGATTTAGATGGCGCTGTGTGAATTTTCCCAGTATATATCCATAGTATAGTCCCATATTGTTGACTCGAATGGTCTTTTTTGTATCTGAACCTCACTTGTGAGTTGAAACAGCTATTGACAGAGGCTCTGGCGGAAGTTTTAGCTGAGGAATGTAGGATATCTAAGAAGTTATATCGCAAATTCTGAGAGTATTTCTGAGGAGAATAGCTGAGGGAACGTAAACGTACTACGTGACTCGTTCGAAATACCACGCTTGGTTACAGGAAGGACCTCAGTTTTCAGGACTTGAGTTTTAATCATGTAGTCAATTGTTCAGTAGCTTGTAAGTTTATTTCATTTTCTTATATATTTAAGGTGAACAATAAAGAGTTTTCATTCATTCATTCAATATCCTCTAAAGGAAATCTCGCGATTTTCAGCTATATGCGAATATGGCGCTCAGCGTTTAGTTTTCACTTGTAGGTATACATGCACTTTTGGTGACACGCGGCAAGCGCTGTTTGACCGAATGAAAACCGAATTACTAATACGTGAATACTATAGGGGTAGGGGGAGACTTCTCGTATACTATGGATGGTCACCAAGTTGGGGGTAAAAGGTAGGACACGTGGTTTCAGTGGTTAAGAATCTATGGACCTAGGACTCCCGCCAAAGTCAGGAAAATTATCTTTAAGTATTAAAAATAGTTTTAATTTTAGTTGTTTATTTATAGTATGGAAACGTATATTTTTTTCAGAACCCATTCTTGAGGAGTCGCGAAGGTAGCACGGCGAGACGGGAATCGGGCAGCGGAAGGGGGGAGGCCGATAAGCCAACAGTTGCTGTTAAAAGAGGAGGCCTCGCCAGGGCGGGGCGCTCTTTGTCCGCACCAGGGAACTACCTTACTGAGAGGTATATTCGCCATGACATTTAAAACAGAACTTTAAAAAAACAGAGAATCAAACAATTTCTTTTTTAAATTATAATTTGAGCATTCGGTCCTCTGAATGGCTAACTGTAAATTTGGCATCATTTATAAGTTATAATAAGTTATTAAAGATATCATAAAACTGTGATCACAAAATAGTATTATTAAACAATATTATCTCAGGGTTAATAAATAAAATTCTGTAATATGCTATATAGAAAGAAGATGTAGTGACAAAAATTGAGAAAGGTATGCTGAGATGATTTGGCCATGTCGAGAGAATGAATGAAGAACGATTGACGAAAAAAGTGTATAAGGCGAGTGGAATGGAAGTGTTGGAAGGGGTAGACCTAAACAGACGTTTCGAGACCAGATCAGGGACGTCTTGAAAAAAGGCCAGGTCAAGAGTACCCTAAACCGAAGGGCATGTATGAAGGGAATAATGAAAGTGGACGAAGCGAAACAAGTATGTAAGGATCGTAGCAAGTGGAAAGAAGTGGTATCTGTCTACCCCTACGGGAAAGAGGCGTGATTATATGTATATATGTACGTATGTAATATGCTATATAACAAAAAAATCAGTTTCAGCTTCCAAACTAGATCAAAATCTGTATCATAGAAGCTGAAGCAAAGATTAGTGCAGTGTGTGCGTGTGTGTGTGAGACAGAGAGAATATTATATGTTGTGTACATTACATAAATGTATGTACAATATTATACAAATAAATAAGATTATTCAAGTGAAAATAAGTATTTATTGAGAATTAAAATTTCAGGCAAGCCTCATTCGATATAAATTTGGAATCAGTAGAGGAATCAAACCATCACCAATCACATGAAGGCCAGAAAGGAAGAGACCAAGAAAGAAGAGAAGAGAAAAAGGCCGAAGAGAAGAAAAGAGAGGATAAGGAACCTTCCTTACGGTGATACGCCACTCCGGCTGGACCTCCAGCCGAACACCACCAACAGTGGTTCATTAAAATTAAATTTATTATCGATTTTGAATAATAAGTTATAAAATTATTGTCCCTTAAACGTTCCTATACAACTACGAATTATCTTACAAGATCCTAAAAAACCCGCTGATTTGTGCATTTCTTTAATCCAAGCTACATATTCAATTAGTGACGTTATGATATATATATATATATATATATATATATATATATATATATATATATATATATATATATATATATATATATATATATATATATATATATATATATACATATATTTTTTTTTAATCGCCCTGTTACTTCATTTGCATGAGCCAATTGACGGCGCTAGCCATCGCCGAGTTTAGGTATAAAAAATAAGAAGTTATACTTCTTTGGTGTAACAGACCTTCTTTGGCTGAAGATTTCATAAGAATCAACCTCAAAGCTATAAATACGCATAAGTTTTTAAAGTTAAGTCAATCACTTTTATCATCAATTTTTACAATGGCCCATCATTCACGACCATATATAATTAAATTTTATCCCCACTGATACAACACGTATTGTGGATTTATGAATGTTTAAGGAACTATTGTGAATATAGTTACGAGTTTTCACGGAAATTTGAGAGACCGTTATCAGCTAACTTCATCATGTCGTTTTTTGGCATCGGTATGCGTAAGTAAAAATTTTACTCTCATATTTTTTTTTCCAAATGCGCCAAAGAAGTATAACTTCAATTGGTCTTGCTCTTTTCTCTCAATTTCTACTAAATTAAACAAATATTTGTAAATTTGACACCTATCGGCACGTATGGCTTCCAGCTCAACACCGGTCATTATACCTTTACAACAAATGACACTGACACAACAGTGACATTGACAGATTCATATGTAACATGATGGCTAATTGTTTTTCACTATCCACTGTAGATTTATATATAAAATCCATAAAGTAATAATATCTCTGATTCGTCCTGTAAAATTAAATAGTTTTTACCGCCTGTGTATTTTCTATATAAAGATAGTGCTATTTCAACCTTTCGTTAGGCAGACAAGGTATACTCATGGTCACTATATTTTGATGAACAAAATGATTGTAAATATTTTTCAATAGATAGGAAATATTATAGATTTTATCCGTGCAGGGGCGGAGAAAGAATACTGACCTCTGCGGCTGGGGTCGGCCTGTCGTAAAAAGCGATAAAACAACCCATCCTAGCTACGTGGTAGGGGCACCAAACCAGTCTGGATGGCGACTACGTTTGGTCTTAAGTATGCCTTCATAATAACTTTGTGTTGTGTTCCGGAATTAGTGACCAACGTTCTTGTACCCTTAAAGGACAGCAGCGAGTTCGCAATGCTACTGACATTGCAAACACCCATAGGCGGCGGTAACTGCTAAATTCTAAGTGGGCCGTAAGCCTGTCTGCTGTCCTACAGCAATATAAAAAAAATATAGGTAATATTCAATAATAGTTTTGGCAATTTCTCAATTAATAGTAATAAAATACGCACAGATGTTTTTGTATAAATATTAATAATTTTATTATTTAACTATTTCTAATTTTGATTTGTGTGTTTGGGACAAAATTGATTTTATTGTCTTATAATTACTTAAAACTGTTTTATATAGTTAATTGTATATTTTGTTGTATTTATAAGGTTGTATTTTTAACCGACGAAAAAAACGGAGGAGGCTCTCAAGTCGGCGTGTATATATATATATATATATATATATATATATATATATATATATATATATATATATATATATATATATATATATATATATATATATATATATATATATACCTAGTCAGGTCATAAGTATTGTCACACAGTAAAAACTTTTCTTTTAGAATGCTGGCCACAAAAAAGTTTATTGAATTCGAATTTCGAATTGTTCATGAAAATAAAAATGTATAACTTTTAGAATTTTACTCATTTTTAAATATGGAGTGGACGTTTAAAGAAGACCGTGTTGCAGTTATTGCGTTGCATCGTTACAGTTACGCGCCAATTCAAATTTTTAACATACTGAAAAATTTGAATATAACTAAAAGATTCGTTTATCGTACCATCAAACGATACAATGAAGACTCTAGTGTAGATGACAGGTCAAGAAGTGGTCGCCCTCGGTCTGTTAGGACTCCAGCAGTGATAAAAGCTGTGGAGGCACGAATTCAAAGAAATCCCAAACGTAAGCAGAAACTATTGGCCCTTCAGATGGGGTTAAGCAGAACCACGGTGAAAAGGGTGTTAAATGAAGACTTAGGGCTTCGGGCATATCGAAGAAAAACAGGACATCGTTTGAATGCTCGTCTAATGGACCTGAGACTGAAGAGATGCCGCGCTTTGTTGAAGCGGTACGCGGGAAAAAAATATCGGGAAATTCTTTTTTCGGATGAAAAAATGTTTACCGTAGAAGAGAGCTACAACAAACAAAATGATAAGGTGTACGCACACAGTAGTGAAGAAGCGAGCAACCGTATTCCGCGTGTCCAATGAGGTCATTTTCCATCCTCGCTCATGGTATGGTTGGGAGTTTCTTATTGGGGCTTAACAGAGGTACATTTTTGTGAGAAAGGTGTAAAAACGAATGCTGTTGTGTATCAAAATACAGTCCTGACGAACCTTGTGGAACCTGTTTCTCATACCATGTTCAATAACAGGCACTGGGTATTCCAACAAGATTCGGCGCCAGCTCATAGAGCGAAGAGCACACAAGAGTGGCTGGCGGCGCGTGAAATCGACTTCATCCGGCACGAAGACTGGCCCTCCTCCAGTCCAGATTTGAATCCGTTAGATTACAAGATATGGCAACACTTGGAGGAAAAGGCGTGCTCAAAGCCTCATTCCAATTTGGAGTCACTCAAGACATCCTTGATTAAGGCAGCCGCCGATATTGACATGGACCTCGTTCGTGCTGCGATAGACAACTGGCCGCGCAGATTGAAGGCTTGTATTCAAAATCACGGAGGTCATTTTGAATAAACTTTAATGTCATAAGAATCTATGTTTTGTTAAGTTCATTTTGGTATATGAATGGTTACATAATTAATAAACTTGTTACAATTATTTTACATTAAACATGTGACAGAATTTATGACCTGACTAGGTATATATATATATATATATATATATATATATATATATATATATATATATATATACATGACTAAATTTTTACAGAGTAGTCCGATTTTAATAATCCTTTTTAATTAGAAAGGGTATCCCGAAGTCCGTCCCATATATACTTGGGGAAAAAAATCCAACCTTAAGGATACGAAAATAGAGAATGATTGATTCTTCACTCATTATACCTAGTCAGGTCATAAATTCTGTCACATGTTTAATGTAAAATAATTGTAACAAGTTTATTCATTATGTAACCATTCATATACCAAAATGAACTTAACAAAACATAGATTCTTATGACATTAAAGTTTATTCAAAATGACCTCCGTGATTTTGAATACAAGCCTTCAATCTGCGCGGCCAGTCGTCTATCGCAGCACGAACGATGTCCATGTCAATATCGGCGGCTGCCTTAATCAAGGATGTCTTGAGTGACTCCAAATTGGGATGAGGCTTTGAGCACGCCTTTTCCTCCAAGTGTTGCCATATCTTGTAATCTAACGGATTCAAATCTGGACTGGAGGAGGGCCAGTCTTCGTGCCGGATGAAGTCGATTTCACGCGCCGCCAGCCAGTCTTGTGTGCTCTTCGCTCTATGAGCTGGCGCCGAATCTTGTTGGAATACCCAGTGCCTGTTATTGAACATGGTATGAGAAACAGGTTCCACAAGATTCGTCAGGACTGTATTTTGATACACAACAGCATTCGTTTTTACACCTTTCTCACAAAAATGTACCTCTGTTAAGCCCCAATAAGAAACTGCCAACCATACCATGAGCGAGGATGGAAAATGACCTCGTTGGACACGCGGAATACGGTTGCTCGCTTCTTCACTACTGTGTGCGTACACCTTATCATTTTGTTTGTTGTAGCTCTCTTCTACGGTAAACATTTTTTCATCCGAAAAAAGAATTTCCCGATATTTTTTTCCCGCGTACCGCTTCAACAAAGCGCGGCATCTCTTCAGTCTCAGGTCCATTAGACAAGCATTCAAACGATGTCCTGTTTTTCTTCGATATGCCCGAAGCCCTAAGTCTTCATTTAACACCCTTTTCACCGTGGTTCTGCTTAACCTCATCTGAAGGGCCAACAGTTTCTGCTTACGTTTGGGATTTCTTTGAATTCGTGCCTTCACAGCTTTTATCACTGCTGGAGTCCTAACAGACCGAGGGCGACCACTTCTTGACCTGTCATCTACACTAGAGTCTTCATTGTATCGTTTGATGGTACGATAAACGAATCTTTTGGCAATATTCAAATTTTTCAGTATGTTAAAAATTTGAATTGGCGCGTAACCGCAACGATGCAACGCAATAACTGCAACACGGTCTTCTTTAAGCGTCCACTCCATATTTAAAAATGAGTAAAATTCTAAAAGTTATACATTTTTATTTTCATGAACAATTCGAAATTCGAATTCAATAAACTTTTTTGTGGCCAGCATTCTAAAAGAAAAGTTTTTACTGTGTGACAATACTTATGACCTGACTAGGTATATATGACCACGCATAACTTTTGACAGAATCGATTTATTTAAGCATATAGTAATTATTAGATTATAGCCAAAAAAAAATTATAAATTTAAAACTTATTAACAAAAAAATTAAACCGCCAAAAAAACTGAAAAGCAAAAAATAATTAACCTTCTTTTTATTAACCTTAATAACTAAGTTCTTAAACTAATATATTAATACCTAAGTAATTTTGAGTCGGCGCCAAACAAGCAAATTAATTACGTAAAGCGTGATGCGCGGTGGCGGCGCAGCGTGACACGTGACCTCTTCGCCGGAAAATGCTGAGCGCTTCCGAAGTTAATGTCAGCGAGGCAGCAACCCGAACGGGCGCACACACGTGAGGGCACTGGCGCCGACTCAAAATTGCTTAGGTATACTTACATCAGTTTAAGAACTTAGTTTTTTCGGCGGTTTAATTTTTTTGTTATCGCTTTCGATATAGTTTATTTTCCTGTGTTATAAAAAAGAAAAGCTTATGGCAAATTTTCAAAGGTTTATAAAGATTGTAAAACTTAAAACAGACTTATTGAACTTAGACTTTCAGACAGACTTTAGAACTTGTAGGGTTGTCACCAAGTTGTGTTGTTAGCCATAAAAAAATATAGATCATATATAAAAAAAAGATAATTGACTAATGGCAAAATTATGCAGCATTATTTCTCATCCTAATTCCATGTGATCTTGCGAGACGAATGTTAGGATGGACCGTGGAAAGAGGCACTAAAATCACCATTTAAACTTCAAAATATCAAGACACCGGTCACATGTAACAAAAGTTATAATGCATCACTATTTTTATATATTCTTAAATTAAATTATACATAGACGAAATGTAAATATTTTAATTATAATCGAATTGCTCAATGCTTATAAAAATATTTCAAAATTAAATAAAATTGCTAAGAATTTACGGATTTTGGAAAAAGAAACTATTTTAACGTTCACTTTTTATAATGAATAGTTTATAGGTAGATAGTCTAAATTGGATTTAGAACACATACTTAGTTAATAAATAATGGTAAATTAGTCGCAAGAATTCGCTAGATAAGACATCTTTACTCAGGCTTATGTATAAATTCACTGACGTTTTAAATCTATTTTAAAATTAAATATTACAATTGCTTAATTGTTAATACTATAATAATATATTATAGAGATATTTTTCTTTGTTTAAATTCTTTTTATTTAATTATGTCATGTGAATATTTTATTTGTAATATGATTTTCACATTTATGTATATATTATATATACAGTTTTAGAAATATCTTTTCTCTCTTACTGAACATTAGTTAGTAGATATTGGAAAAATAACCATAAAAGGAATTTCCATGTTCAGTGAGAGTTTACTTAATCTGTCTACAAGTACATAAAAAATGGTGTAGATTCAAAATTAAATACAATAGTATATAAAAACAAGGTCATCAAACAGTCACAAGGTAACTAAGCCATACCCCATGAAAATTATTTAAAACCTTGCTTTCTATGTGAAATTAAAAAAAAATTATACTTTGCAAGTAAATGGTCCAAAGTTGTATTGCCTTTAAAGTTGTGATAGGAGAATATAAATTAATGCTTTTATGAAACAAAAATAATATTTATTGTATAGTTCGAATATTAGATCATTCTATGAATAAATTTTAATAAATGTCGGGTTTTAAAGATTTTAAAATAATGAATATTTCGTATTTCCAAATTTTAAGATATCTATTTGATTGAATTTAATTAAAAGATTTTATTATAATATGATTTGTTTTATTTACTTTCAAATTAGGCGGCGGTGACCACCTGCTACCAGGTCTACCTGTCTGCTGCTCTGAAAAAAATCCTGCCAGCTGTGATATCTTAGTAAACACCGTCGCCGTGTGGCGCGAGGAGCGCCGCGCCCTCGTCATTCAAATCGGCGCGGATCTGTCGCTCCCGGCCCTGGTTCTGTCTATGGGGCGATCCTGGATGGGCGGCCGTCGCCTCCTTTTGCGAAACAGTCATGTCCGCAAAGGAGGCGCCGGAGGGTATCGAACTACCTCCAGCCGCTGTAGAATGCGGCCGGGGGCGGCCCTTCGGGATAGGATCCGCCGCCCGTACTGTTGCCGCGAGGGTGAGGGCTGCATGCTGTTCCGCGGCCCCCCTCAACTCCTTGAGTCGATTCAGGAGAGCGGGGGGATGAAAGCCCAACCCCCTGGTGCCAATATTTTGGAAGAGACCCGCCCTGAGACAAAGGGCAGCCGGCGTCTGCCCGGGCCATGGGATCGGCAAGCCACATGTCCGTGGGCCCGGGGGTAGGGGATAGGAGAACAGCGGAGTTTTTAGTGGGTAGTCGAATAGCCGAACATCTTTCCCGGATTCCCACATGTCCCTCTGTTCCCCGGGCTGTGTAAACTCATTAAGAGAGGGATTTGAAATTTGCTCACATACATAGGTAATACAAAACTACATGTATGCATAGTTTTCATACATTTTTAATTTAGGACGGCTTGTGGATTATGCATGATTATTTTTGTTGTTTTGCATTGCGTTCAAAATGTACAAAACTGTCAAATCTGGAACAATTTGTCAGTTCTTTTACTGTGACACTGGTAAAAATCAAATGTTCAAGACAATGAAGCCACGAATGACAAAACATTCATCAGTCGAAATCCGTGTAAGGTCTATTAAGTAATGAATAAATTAATTTGGGTTTTACTGTGGTTTGCATATATATTATGTGATTTATGTGTAAGTTTATATATTTAGTACAAATCAAGACTGATTAAATTCGAATTATTGTTTTTTAAATAGTCGATCCAGTACCACAACGCGGATAGCTGGAAGTTAGCGGTGCCAGTGGCGAGTACACTGCACACCCATAGGCAACGGTAATACGTAACCACTAAGTGGGCCGTTAGCCTGTTTGCTATCCTACAGGGATAAAAAACAACAAATGGTTTATTATATGTTTTATTCTGGTTCAAAGTTACAAATTTATAGTTTTAACAGCTTTTCTTTAGTACGCCCAGTATCAAACATCTTCGTTTACATTGTTGCTATTACTGCTGGATTGCGCTGCCAGGAATGCGTCTATCTTCTCCTTTAAATCAGCATTATCATTTCCTTGTATAACAACAGTTTTCTTAGTAACAGAGGGCTTGGTGTTCTCGGCCAAGTACTTCAAAATCTCGCCTGAAGATAGGTTCGAAAATGCTGTCTTTTGTTTTTGACCTTGGGCTTGAAGGAGTTGGAGATATTGGAGCAACTGCTTCTGATCAAGGTCAGAGTTGGCGAAGATGGTTGAGGACGCTGGTTTAGATTCCGAACTGCCTCCCATATTCATACCACTCATTCCAGATCCCGAACTACCACTCATGTCCATTCCAGACATACTGCTGCCACCCATGTCCATAGGTTGATCGTTTGCCTTGCTGTGGATACCGGTGATGCCTTCAAGCCCATTGATGGACGTTTCCCCTAAGTTGTGGAGGAGAGGGTCGCTGCTGTGCGGTAGTGGGATTCCAAAGAGATGGTGCTCCATCGGCCCAAAGATAGGGCTGCCGGAAGCTACCACTGCGAAGACAAGGACGAAAGCCTACAATCAAAAATTCAAAACTTAATTTCATTCATATACAGTACTAAGATTTTGACAATCGGTAACCTGGATATGCGAAGTCAGGAGTATACCTCCATTTTAAATCCTTTCCTATCCCCCCCCCCTGTTTTGTTCCGTAGAAGGAAAAATACCCTTAGACACTGCATGTCACGCGGAGCCGCAGCATGGGGCTTCATACGCCCGTGAGCGAGCGGGGTTCATACCAATTAAAAAACCTCCCCAGACTACACTGTCACTGTAACCCTAGCTGCCGGGAAATGGCGCGAACTGACTACCGCCACCCCAAATTCCTATTTCCCCTCGTTTGAGCACGTTAAGACCAACAACATGATAATAGTCGCCACTTCCCAGTCATCCATGAACCAGTGTGGCGTACCTCAATTAAAAAAACATATACCTCTAAAACTGCCATTGGGCAAGTTGATCTTCAAATGATTTATTCTTACAAAAAGGATTCAATTTATTTAAGACTAGCAGCCCGTCCCAGCTTCGCACGGGTATTTAATAAAAAATTAAAAATTAAACCCTTCTATTTTTTTTCGGTCTCGGGGAAAAACCTCTCTTGACGGGTTATCCCGGCCCGGGGGGACCGAGGGATATAAGGGACTCCGGAAAAGATGTTCGACCCACTAAAAAACCCCGCTGTTCTCCTATCGTCTACGCCCGGGCCCACGGATATATGGCCTGCCGATCTCGTGGCCCGGGCCGGCGCCGGCCCACGCTTTGTCTTAAAGCGGGCCCCTTCTAAAGTGCTGGCGCCAGGGGGTCAGGGTTTCGTCCCCCCGGCGCTCTCTTGTAACAACTCTAGGAGTTGAGGGGGGCTGTGGAACAGCACGCGGCCTTCTCCCTCGCGGCAATAGTGCGGGCGGCGGATCCTCCCCCGAGGGGCCGCCCGCGGCCGTTTTCTACGGCGGCCGGAGATCGTTGCCCACCCTCCGGCGCCGACGACGCGGCCTACGTTGGCGGGAGGGGAGTGCGGTGGCGGACTCCCGCTCCCGTTCCGCCGCCTCCCTTGCAGACACTACTGCCTCGCAAAAGGAGGCGACGGCCGTCCATCCAGGATCGCCCCCGACCATGGACAGAACCAGGGCTGGGAGTGACAGGTCCCCGGCCAATTCCGGACGGGACTCGCATCCCCGTCGCGTGCTAGTCAGGCGTGGGTACGACTACCAGACGACACTCCAGAAAAAGCAGAGTCGCCTGACGTCGTAGCCGGCCCAGCAAGACCAACCGACAGCGAGGATGCAATTCCCGCCCCGGGAACACTCTGTGCAGGCGCAGTCGAAATAGGCATGGTTTCGACTACCAAATCAGGTCCCAGGGTAGAACCCGGGACCCCAATCAGTATTCGCAATCATCCCACCGGGGACCACGCCACGAACAGAGAGCTAAGTTGGAAAGGATGTAAGAGGTAGACGGAAAGAAAGGTAGGACTCTGTCGCCTCGAACGGAGAGGGGAGTGAAGCGACGGATGCTCGGGCACCTCGGGTACGCACACCCGTGCACTCCTCGGACAGAGGCAAACCCTTCTATTTTCGTCAGGTTACTAAAAAATAAAATTATAAAGAAAGTTTGAACATTATTATTTCTATGAGCTTTTATTTTAATGATTTTTTTTGTTATTACTTTTTATTTATGTTTCGTTATTTTTTAATAAGTATTCTAATTTTTGTAAAAACCCCAGTGGCGCACGCCTACATTGCATAAGGTGCTGCCTAGCTAGCCGAACAGGGTGAGCGGCTACCACGCAACATTTTTCTAATACTTACATTTTCAAACTCGTGATATCTTTCGAATGGAATATCCGAATTGAATAATTCAAAAAGTTATATAAAGGTATTGAAACAGTTTTGAATATGAAGTAATTTATTTTGATAAGGATTAATACCAAGATCCAAATAAAGAGTCTTTTCTAGGGGCGGCATTTCAATTAAATTTTTAAAATAAAAGAGCACTTATTGTGGCATAACTATAATAGTTAGACATATGCTGTCGCGACACTTTTTGTAAATAATGATGTGTTCTGCAAAGTTGTAGTACATTATTTTATTCTATCATCAATAGTTTTCGCAACGCACGCGATTTAAATAATATTTTAGGTAATTTTTTTACACTTTGGGTTACATTATTGGAGTTTTAGTAAGGATCCCTAATTTTTTTGAAAATATAATATAGCCTATGTCACCCGGGGATAGTGTAGCTTCCCAACAATGAAAGAATTTTTTAAATCGGGTCAGTAGTTTCGGAGCCTATTCAAAGCAAACAAACAAACAAACAAACAAACAAACAAACAAACAAACAAACAAACATACAATCAAATCTTTCCTCTTTATAATAGTAGTATAGATGTGTAATCGAAAAGCAATAATTTTGGTGATAAGGTAATTACATCGATCATTTCGTAATCAGAAGAACCACTCGTTTGACTCTATTACACATGGCTATATCAAAAGCCTGTACGCTGTTTTGTCCGTACAAGGTTGGAGTAAGAAAACAGACTATTTAGGTGGTAGGGCCCCAAGGCCGCATGGATGGCCACCACCAACCACCCTGATCTCTAAATATAGTATGGGCAAAAGTGACTCAGGTTGCAGTTCACCTACGCAGGCGGCCGCGACGCCATAGGCGACGGTGACTGCTTACTACTAAGTGGGCCACCAGCCTGTCTGCTGTCCTCACCAATAAAAAAACATTGTCTTAACAGTTTATTTTTGTTTTTGTAAATACTGTACGTATTGTATTACAACGCGAATAACCTTATAGTAGTACTAAAGTGTTAAAAATCTTCAAGCATAGATTTAGCTTTATTAAAACAGCTAAAACCTCTTATATTTGATTGATTTTATTATAGAAATTTAAAGAATACAATAATAACGTTTAGAGGTAGACAGAAGGGTTGCAGGTTGTTTTTGACTGACATAAAAATAATGAAAGAAATGTGACAAACTTTTTTATACTAATACATGAACAATGAACATAATTTAATGTACAGTATCCTCGGACCACGGATTAGCAAGACTTTCTTCAACACCATTAACTGGATAAGCATCTTGCAAGTCAGTTGTTGGCACAGTGCTAAATTCGATTTTGTACGCGTTTGCCGAAAAAATAAATACACGTGATATATTATTTATTACACAACCCCCCCTAGTGATATTTGGTGATTTTTATGGACACCCTTTCGAGCCTCACGTGATTAATGGACAGCCCCAAACAAACAAGTTATTATACCAGCAAACTTAAGACCAAAGGTGGTCGCCATCCAGACGGGCTTGGGGCCCTACCATATAGCTAGGGTGGGTTGTTGTTGAAGTATAAAAACTTATAAGATTAAATGTAATTTTGTAGTATATAGTTCTAACTTTTGTAACTAGATGGCGCTACTCGAAAAATGTGACTTACTGCATCGCGCTATCACTTGTTTTTGTTATTGTCCTCCAAATAGTGACGCGAACAGTTGTTTTGTCGCCTTTTACGACAGGCCGACCCCGGCCGCAGAGGTCAGTATTCTTTCTCCGCCCCTGCATGGATAGAATATCTCTTATACGAATATCTCTTAAAGCCTAGTTTCAGTACTCAAACGGTGGGTCGCGACCCCTAGGGGGGTCGCAGTCTGTTGAAAATAATAAGACATCGAAACATACAAGCTGAAAAGATTCGTTTATTAAAGAAATGAATTTTAGCTCATGTTATAAAATTAAATAATACGATGTAATAACAACATGAAAAATTAAACTTATAACTTTATTTAATTAAAATGATTAATCATGAACTTTAATTAATTAATGCGATGCTTGGCATTGTTCTCACGTGTATAGTATTTCTATACGTGGATCATCATTGCAAACACTCATAAGTAAATTATTTTCGAGTGATTTGATTTTGAGTGAGTGAGTCGGTTCCGTCTTATTTGATTTAAAACTGAATAATTTATTAATAACCGAATGTAAAAAGGTGTAAATAATACAAATAGCTGTGTGTGTTTGAATACTCTGACGAGTGTAACATCAGTGGGCCCACGCGAAATAAGGACGAGTAACGAGAATTGTGAGTACCCTTAATATTCATTCCCCTTCGCTAGCTCTTCGCCTAGCCAGACCCAATACCAGCGCGAACAATTATTCTTGTAAATAATACAATATCGAGAAGTAATTAAATAAAAATTTGTTATTAAACGTATGAATGAACACTTAAAATACTATTATAATTTTATAGTACGGTATCGGGAGACTTTTTACTTAACTTTTTGGCTTTTTTGTGGGTCGCGACATAAAAAAGGTTGAGAAACACTGTCTTAAAGTATACAGAATAGAATTTTTTTCATTGCTGTAGCACTGTAGGACAGCAGACAGGCTGACGGCCCGCTTAGAATTTAGCAGTTACCGTCGCCTATGGATGTTTGCAACGCCAGTGGCATCGCGAACACGAAGAATATCAAATAGTTTCATCCAATAATCCAATAGAACTCGCAAAACGACAGCAGTGCCTGATTGGATACCTGAAGAAAAATTATATTGACTCGAATAGAACAGAACTCCGGCAGTGTAGTAATTATAACTTTATTTTTATAGGCATTTTGTTACGAGGATAATGCCGTTGTCAGAGCGTCGTTTCGGGCTGTGATAGTTCTTTCATAGCCCGCGGTGTATCTCCCGGAAGGCCGATGCATATTATATAAATTATATTCTCTCTAGGTTAGTGATTGACGGGATTGTTTATCCAAATCTTCGATGGTCCAATTATGAAGAGCTATCTTTAAAAAACGAGGACAAAGAACTTTTGTTACTATGCTTAAATTTTGTAATTAATGATAACACATTTAAACATTCATTAAAACTAAAACACTTCTAATAGCTTTATAATACTTCTTTATTGTTGTTCAAAATTAGTAACAATCGGAATTGTCTCCTACTGGTTACCGTGAGTAGCCAGCAGTTCTGCTAGCTTCTCCTTCAATTCAGCGTTGTCATCACTTCCATCGACGACCACAGTCTTGTCAGTAACAGTGGGCTTGGTGTTCTCAATTAGGTACTTCAATATATCATCTGAAGATGGGTTCGAGGATGTTGCCTTCTGTTTCTGCGCCTGGGCTTGAAGAAGTTGGAGATATTGAAGTAATTGTTTCTGGTTTACATCAGAGCTTTGTGAGACTGTGACCCACTTGTCAGTGCTTCCTCCCATATTCATACCGGCCATTGCAGAGCTTCCACCCATATTCATTCCAGACATCCCAGAGCTACCGCTCATATCCATGGGCTTGTCGTTCCCTCTGCTGTGGATACCCGTGATGGCCTCCGCGCCTTTGGTCAGCATGCTCTCCAAGTTGTGGGCGATGGGGTTGTTGGTGTCGGGGACTGGGATTTCGAAGAGATAGTGCTCCTCGGCCCGTAGAGAGGGCTGCTGGAAACACTCGCCGCGAAAGCAAAGACGAATAAAGTCTGCAATTAAAATTACATTTAAGACTTCACTCTGAAGAGGTTTTGGGATGGAATTAAATCAGTACTCTTCTTATTTATTTATTGGCGTGTTAAGGATGTGGTGCGCGTCAGAGACACGGACACGTCAGTGTGCTGCGAAAGAACGAACGTGACCGACTGTCGGACCCGCAGGCCGCTCGAACTGTGGTCCGGGTCTGCTCGGAATCCATAGACTCCCGCGCATTTCGTCTTGAGAGCAGGCCGGTCGCAGTAATGCCGCCACAACTCCAACGTTTTGGTCGTTCTACATAGTTTTTTTTTTTATAGCAGATGGTCACCGTCTGTACTTAAAGAGGTTTGCAACATGAGAGAGTTTGCCAACGCTCAGCCATCCTGGAAGAAATTTTATATCGTCTTGACTAGAAAAATTTAATGAAATTATAAATTTTCAGATATCTGAACTCATGTTTTGATGTTTTTTTTAAATGCCCTTTTTATAATATTATTAAATACTGGAAACAGATTTAGATCATCCCATCACTGTTAGAGATGCTGGATCACAATAATTTGCATGAGTGCAATTTTAGCCTTCCAAAATTAATTCACTTACTCAAGTTACAAAGAATAATTAAGTAATTTATTATATTTTTACACTACCTTGAAGAGAGCCATAGTTACTGTTGAGGATTCGTTTTCGAATGTGTTTCTTTTTAACAAAATATTAGTTTTATAAGCAGTTGTAACCAAAATATCACATTAAACATTCGATAACATAATTGTTTTTATCATATTGTTATCAAAAAACCATTTTATTAATATTAACTAGTCAAGCGATTAATAAAAATATCTTCAACATTTCAATTTAGATAAGCTAAAATTATTTAGATGAAACTTTCAACAATTTTGTTCGTGAATTAATTTTAATTCTGGTAAAACATGAACCTGGATGTTAACATATTAAATTCTAAATCCAACAATTTATAATTCGTGTATTTCGCTTGCGGTGATGAGAAAAGACGGAGATTTGAGATTGGTATCAAAATAATATAGTGCCATCTACTGTTGAGTAGTCAAAACAATATTTTCTAATTGTATGTATCCTAAAAATCAAACCATCTAATACAAGAAAGATAACTTTTTTTTTTTTTATTATTTAAAAATTTTGAGTAGGAAATATGTGCTTTTTTGTATATATACATTCAGAAAAGATTCATATTAGATTTAATCATGACTCGAACGTACGGGCGGTGCCAATTATATAGAAGAATGATGTATTTTTGTATACATTGCACATTTTGGTACTGTGTTTTCTAATAAACATGTAACTGTAATAAAAAGACGAAAAAATCCTTTATTAACAAAAAATCCTAAAAATTATCAGAAATTTTTGTCTTAAAAAGAAAAAGGTTTTCTCTCCGGCGGGGAATCGAACCCCGGTCTCCCGCGTGACAGGCGGGGATACTGACCACTATACTACCGAAGATGTTAAAGATGGTGGCAAAATTATTAAATATTTAATACATACTAAGGCCGACTTGCACAACCAATTACTAAACTGATTTAGCGCTAAACTTATTTAAATCGTCATTCTGTCCCTGTCAAATGTTGTCAATGTGACAGGAACAGAATGACGATTTAAATAAGTTTAGCGCTAAATCGGTTTAGTGATTGGTTGTGCAAGTCGGCCTAAGTGTTTTATTTATATCCCGGCCGCAGAAGGCGCACCGGGCGCAGGGGAAGGGCGGATAACGCCCTTTTCCGGCCCCCATGAATGGGTCCAGGGGCGAGGGACTTGGGGAAGTCCCCGCCCCCTATTCGATGGACCCGAGGCGGAGGCGCGTGCGGGTGTCGGCGCGCGCCTCTGAGGCGATGCACGGGGTAGTTAAACACCTCACTACCCCGTGCAGGAAACGAGGCCCGGACAGACCGGGCTAGCACTAGTGTGGGGCTGCGGAAGAATCTGGATTCCCGAGGCCCCGCGCGCACGTGTGAGGAGACACCGGGGTGGTGGTTTTAGCCGGTAGGAGTCCGGCATGCCCCTCCGCCTTTCCCCAGGCGGAGGTAGTCCATGAGGATTTCCCCACCCCGTAAAAAAAAAAAAAAAAGTGTTTTATTTATATGAACAAAGTTTAAAACTAATTTAAAATTCTCCAATATGTAAAGATTATTTTAAAGAATGCGACACGGCGATCACTTTAATAATTTTAAAATTTTACTATTATTTTCATACGATTCTGTCTGTTATCTTTGTGTATTTTATATTTTAAGCAATATATAAAGCATTGTTTTAAATAAATGAGTAAAAACCAAATGTGTATCATTTAATTTTAAGTTCCTCTGGAAATCACAAAGACTCCGTTTACGAATGCTGGTTATGTCTCATCGTTTATATCATTAAATTTGGCAATACGCAGTGTATAAACGAGTATAAAAATTATAAATGAGTCTGATGTCTTCTATCACTATTTAGCTTATTATCTGCAAGTAAATCTTGCATTAGGGTCGAGTCACACCGGAATGGCAGTGGCCGGCAGCGGCGCGGCGAGCACTTTCAGAGTGAAATAATTTTAAACCTTATCTACATAGTTAAAAGATCAGTATCGCTTGAAAGGGTCGCAACGCATCCGCCGCCCGCCCGCGGCTGCCAGCGGCGACACAAGGCCGCTCGCGGTACCGCGATACTGATCTTTTATTTATATGATTATCTAAGGTTTAAAATTATTTCACACTGAAAGTGCTCGCCGCGCCGCTGCCGGCCGCTGCCATTCCGGTGTGACTCAACCCTTATGGTCTATTTTTAAATAAAACAAAGATCACTCTTCCTACGGTACAAGAAATATGCAATATGCTTTTAACTAAATGCACGTTTCAGCCATTTTCATTAATTTTGTATTTCTAACCTAGTCTAGGCTATATTATAGATCATCCTGATTTGTTTTTTTATTACTGTAGGACAGCACAGAAATTAGCAGTTACCGTCGCCTGTGGGTGTTTGCAACGCCAGTGGCATCGCAATCACGTTACTATCCCATAAGGGTACAGGAATTTGAGTCACTAATGCTGGATCACAATACAAGGTTATTATGGCGGTATACTTAAGACCAAAGGTGGTCACCATCCAGACGGGCTTGAGGCCCTACCACGCAGCTAGAGAGGGGGGGTAGTTTTGTCGCATTCTTTCTCCGTAAAGGGTTATGGGGAGGATTTCGACTTAAGCTAATTTTGTAAGACAACATTCGACTTTTTGAGGTTATGTATAGGATTTATTTCAACTAATTATCAGTTAGAGAAATACACAAATTCTAGTTGTAATAAACAATGCCATCGAAACAATCGATATATTCATAAAGTCAGTTTTCAAATAATCAAATTGTAAAGGTTGTATATACAAGCATGTTCGAGATACAAAGGCTCAATTTATTTTTTCAAGTTCGAGAGGGAATTCGCTTATTTATTATTACTTAGATTTCGAACAACGGAGGTTTGGGCTTGTAAGTAAGGGACAACATTTTTTCAAGTTTGGAGAGTTTTCAACTTATCGAGGTTCTGTTATAATAAAACACATAGTTTTATTTTAACAATTCTTTATTGAGCTAAACTGACATCTACATAGTCATGCCAGTCATATCCATGCCCTTCATGTTCATGTCCATGCCGTCCATGTTCATGGGCTTATCATTCCTTTTGCTGTGAATGCCAGTAACTGCCTCCGCTCCCTTGATCAGAAAGCCCTCCAAGTTGTGAGCGACGGGGTTATTAGTGTGCGGCAGGGGGAGCCCGAATAAAACGTGCTCATTCGGCCCGAAGAGGGGGCTGCTGGACACCGCCGCCACGAAGGCAAAGACGAATAAAACCTGTAAAATACAAAGCGTTGTTTATTTAAAATATATAATTCTTCTACTAAACAAGTTTAAATGTACCAATCTAAATATTAATTAATTATTAGAAAATCAAAGATTTTGAATACTTTTTCACGTTTATATCATATTCTGCCATTTTTTATTTTGAATTTGATTTCAATATATTAATTTATTCATATTCTTATAAAGTAATAAACACATAAAAAAAATAAAGTCATTCGAAAACTATGAAAAATAAAAAGGAGAGGTTGGTTTCAATTTGGTTTTAAATTTAAATTATACAATTTTTTATGTTATTATTTTTACATACCTTTATGAAAGCACCCATTGTACTATATTCTAGTGTACTTGGTTTACTGACAAATTAATGGAATTTGGTGACTATTTTATATTGAATTTTATTTTCACAAAGACCACAAACTTAATTGTTTCTCTGCTAATAGATGCCACTAATGGGGTTTTAATGCACATAGTAGTACTTATCAGTATCTGTGCTAATAATTACTTTTAACATTCTTTTTTGAGATGTAAATAAATTATTATCTATTAGTTTAGTAAAATATTTTCAGAAAGTTTAGAGGTATAATAGAAACGGTAGGTTTACTGTTTACAGTCCACCGGACTCAAAATGGTGACTGGCTTTATGAAATTTGCAACACCAGGAACATTGCCAATACGTTGCCTCAAAAATCTTTGTAGCGCCTATTTTGAAAATCTTATGTCGTAATGCGACGGGATAACCGCAACTGGAAACTCATTCTGAATCCGAAGCTTTCTTAATTAACATTCATCTGCAATTTTAATCCGAAGAATTAATTTTCTGCATGATAGGCATCCAAGTCCGTTAGGATGGCAACCACCCTTGGTCTATAATTATGCCGCCATAATAACTTTGCGTTGTGTTCCGGCATTAATGACCCAGGTTCCTGTACTTTTTGAGATAGCAGCGTGTTCGCAGTGCCCGCAAACATCCATAGGCGACGGTAACTTCTTAATATTAAGTGGGCCGTTAGCCTCACCTCCGTCACCTCCTGTTTCTCAGCAATTAAAAAAGGTTTCACTTGAAACATCGTCATTGGAGTGCCAGGTGTTTTTACGTCAGCACTCCCGAGGGTGTTCCCGAGACGCTTCGTTATATTGTTCTGAATTTGTTTTTATGAAAGCGACAGCTATTTCATACCCCAACTGTTATCAGCTAGCAAAAGATTCATTTGTCACCAGTGGCGGTATTTGCAGTCTTGGCCGCCCTACGCCCGAGGCCATGTAGTAAGTACCAGCCACCCCTTTCTCAGCACCCATCATATTGAGTACATAATGAATTTACTTATCTGCTAGTTTGTAATATTTTTCGAGGTATCAGGGATAATTGCATATAAAACATTTAAATTGGTAAATAAAACATTTAAAATGGTTATATTTATTTAATTACAGGTTTATTCTCATACAAGATAAGATTTAATAAGTGTTTTACAACTTGTTCAAAACTCGTCGGTACTTAAGCGCAGCAAAATCATTAATTAAATCTTCGCAATCGAATTTCCTTAAAAAATCAGCTTCTATGTTAAGCAAAACAAGATCGTTTAACCTTTGCTCCGTCATTGTTGTGCGGAAATTATTTTTTACTCGTCGCAAATAAGAAAACGATCGTTCTCCAGAACTTGAGTTATTTCTTGTTATCATCAGTGAATTTTTTGTAACGATTGGCCGCCCCTAATATCTGGCCGCCCTAGGCCCGGGCCTCCTGGGCCTTAGGGCAAATCCGCCACTGTTTGTCACGCTACGACCCTTGCTACTAACTTCGAAAGACCAAAGATTAAGATGTACAGGAATGAGAAAAGTAATAGGTTATTTTTAATATAGTTATTTACGGCCGGGACTAGAAGGCCAAATATCTTTAAAATAGTCATTCTGATAAAAAATAACTATCTATTCAATAAAGAGACAATTAAGATGCAATTATTCGAATCAACCATGTGCGCTGTGAGAAATAATAATATATGTCTTCTATCATATGTGTAAGTATATAATCTGTTTATATACTTAGTATGGTTTTAGCATTTCCAAATATCTGCCTCTTATATGTCTTCAGGTTTTATTAGATACTCTTAGGTTTTGCCTAAAAATACATGCCGTTTTAAGTGTTACAAATAGCATAAATTAAAAAAATTGCTTAAGCGCCATCTTTTGAATGAAGGTTGTAAACCGTAAACATGTTCATATTTGATTAAAAGATGGTGCTGTTGATGTTTGTAAGTGCAAGGAGTTATGATATTTTAAACAAAAAATTTAAGTCGCTGGCTGGGTCACGCTGGGTGTAACAAATCACTGCGTCCATTGCGGGGAGGATACGGTGCAACACACACTCGCCGAGTGTGTAGTTTGGGAGGAGTAGCGCCGTGCCCTCACACATGAAGTGGGATCTGTCGCTGCCGGACGTAGTGCGGAAGATGGTCGGTAGCGCAGAGTCGTGGGACGCAGTGGTGTCCTTCTGCGAGGACGTGTTGTCGCAGAAGGAAACTGCGGAACGGGAGAGGGAGATCTCGACTCCCTTCCCCGGCCGCAGAAGGCGCACCGGGCGCAGGAGAAGGGCGAACAACGCCCTTTTCGGGCCCCCATGAATAGGTCCAGGGGTGAGGGACTTGGGGAAGTTCCCGCCCCCTATTCGATGGACCTGAGGTGGAGGCGCACGCGGGTGTCGGCGCGCGCCTCTGAGGCGATGCACGGGGTAGTTAAACGCCTCACTATCCCGTGCAGGAGACGAGGCCCGCACAGACCGGGCCAGCACTAGTATGGGGCTGCGGAAGAATTTGGATTCCCGCGGCCCCGCGCGCACGTGTGAGGAGACACCGGGGTGGTGGTTTTAGCCAGTAAGAGTCCGGCACGCCCTTCCGCCTTTCCCCAGGCGGAGGTAGTCCATGAGGATTTCCCCACCCCGTAAAAAAAAAAAAAGGTGTAACAAATACGTTGGAATCGCTCAAGGCAAGGCTCAGACTGCGTATCGAGTGCAAAATTATATGGACACCCACGTTCAGAAAATATTTGTGATAATATGTATAATACTAGAAAAGATTTGATGTCCAAATTAAAGTAGTGCCGTAATAAACAAGAACAAATAAAAATAGACACAATTGCTGAAAATTACAGATTAAAAGACTAGTTTTTGGAAACACACAAATAACTTGAATCCTAAGCCGAGCCTACCTGTGAGTGTTGCTAATGAGTGTAACCCATCGAGAATAGCTTGCCTGGAATAGGGTTGCCTGGAAGAAATTGCTCTAAGCGATAAGGCCACCCATTGTTCAGTAGCTTGTAAGTTTATTTCATTTTCTTGTATATATATTTAAGGTGAACAATAAAGAGTTTTTCATTCATTCATTCATTCAATAGCTAATATTTTTGATAATGAACCCGTGCTACCTTGTAAAATATCAGAACCGCTGTTTGTATTCGGAGCACAGGCCATGGCCCAGGAGATTAAACTGAATTTCAATAGTAAAGAAGTAGCTAACGGGGAAAATCTCTGGGGCGTGACGGCTTGAGCGTTGAACATATCAAGCATGCAGGTGGACATCAACCTAAAATTTTGGCACGTCTCTTTAATTTATGTTTGAGCCTCTCTCATTTGCCACATGAACTTACGAAAACTTGTAGTTCCTATAATAAAGAAAAGGACAGATGACATATCGCATCCCAGTAGTTACAGGCCCATTTCTCTATACTCCGGACGCCGAGCAGGAAGAATTTCGGCCATTGACCTGTTATTATCTGTGGTCATTGCTCTATGCGAGCAAAGCGGCATTATATTTACGCGGGAGTGGCAGAGACAGATAATAACAGGTCAATGGCCGAAATTCTTCCTGCTCGGCGTCCGGAGTTTAGCTACTATTATGGCCAAAATGCTGGATACCCTGATTGACATACATTTGGCGAAACGTATAAACCAACAAACAATGCTCAGTTTTGTTTTAAACCAGGACTTTCGACGGAGGCTGCCATTATGTTGTCAAGCATTCTGTTCAATACTACACGCAAAGAAAATCACCTATATTTTTTCTAGATTTATCTATGGCTTTTGATTTGGTATCCTATCTAAATTCTAAGCGGGCCATCAGCTTATCAGCAGAAAGCAATCTACAGCAATAAAAAACTATGTTATTTATGACCCAACGGAATTGAGGTCCGGTGGCACTTCTTCATGCTCATTGGACATGTCATTAAGTAACAATAAGTAAATTACAAGTAATCAAAAACGTGACATTTGTTTGATTTGTCGTTATAAATTAACTTCTTAGCTTAACCAGTTCTAAATTTGTAAACTCATTTGGTTTGTGGTTTGATATTGAAGTGGGTGTATTATAAAATGGGAAATATGGCCATCCCCCTCATATCACACTGAACCATGTCGCTGATCACACGGGTAAGACTTCAAACTAGTTATAAACCAAATATGAAATCCATAATATGGGTTTATCAATACCTTCTAGCCAAATTTAATTTGAGCCAAATCGATTTCATCTAGTTTTATAACGCTTTTTAAATAAGAAATAGAAATGTTACACATATGTAACTTAACACCAGTCTAGTAGTCTTAATAAACTATGTCAATTGTCGAAGTTTATTTATTTTTTAAAGATAAGTACCTACAAAAACAAATCCAGGGTGTTAATATTAATTACTAATTTCAACCATTAAAATTTATGCCACAACCAACTCCGGGTTTTATACAAGCTAGACTCTAAGAATGATGAATATACGTCGTATCACATAAAAGCTAACCATGCGAGGTATAGGTTTAAAAGGTTTAAATAACTCATATTGTTTGTTTCAAGGATGCATATAAGACGTTAGCCGTTACAAAATATGTAGTATATTAAAATTTATGTTAATTTTCGGTTTTCAGATAATCGTTGTCCTGGCCCTCTTGGCTCTGGCCGAGTGCACCTTACCCATGCTTATGGGTCTAGCCAACTCTGCGGCTAATTCCCTGGATATTGGAAACAACCACGGTAGAGGGAATGTCGGAGTTACCACTCCAGACTCATCAAACGGAGTCTACGTAAAAGGAGGCTTGCTTGCTCCTCTGGAGGGTCTCGAACTGGACATCTAACTACATTTTTCTTCTATTCAATCCATTTCATTAATGAAAATATTCAAAAATACTTTCCTATGAATTATTTTCAATAGGACTGAATTTCGTACCAAATGTCTATAAAAAAATAGGAGTGGTTATAATAAATTTAAGTGACCAATATTTCATAGTTTTATTTATATTCTTAAAATCACCAATATCTTGTTTTGTCCAGCTGGTGGGCTTAAACTTAACTTTTAAACGGTGCAGCCACGTCAAGCTGGTATCGTGTGCTCTGCAAGTGGCGACCAGTCGCCTCTCGTCTTGTCTCCATCAGGCATTATAGATATGAAATAATAATAATAGCATTTAGTAATAATTTTTTACATATTTTTGTCTTATTTTTTAAGTCATCAGCGCAGATTTTTTTGCTTTCGCATAAGCTGCAAGGCTCTTCCAATGCTCTCGGTCCTCACACGTTCTACCCCACAGAACTCCTGCAGTATCTTTGGAAACGGAAACTTCCTCAGTGTCTTTTCTATTTTCTAGGATACCACTCTGTGACTAGATATGATATGTAGACAAATGAATCTACTGTTTAAATTATTTGTCAATACTCATCCGTTCAAAATCAAATCTTGATATGTGAACTGTGGATTGTTGACATTTTCCAAGTGATCATTACCGGAAAATGATGTTATTAAATACATATTTTAGTCTATTCTTGTTATTTTTGGTTCCAACCCTTAGGGCATTGATTTTGCCAATGACGTAGTAAGAGAAGATTTGACCGATGTTTTTTGCAAATCAAGTGATATTAATAATAAATTAGTATAACTGAAATTTAAATGCAGATTAGACAAAAGTTACTATCAATAGGGCTGCGAACTTCTCTTCTGTTGCTCAGCAACAAAAAAAGAAAAAACTGCATAAGATTTTCACGGCATAGTGAAAACGTAACCCACTATATAGATAAGGCTATTTTCTTCTTTTTTATATAGGACCAACTTTAACCGTAGTAGAAGTTAAACACATACTAACAAAAGTTGGTTAACCTAAATGCAATGTCGTTCTACTATTTTTAAGACATAAACAAAATTTAATTGTTACACTACATCCTTGTGTGTATAGAAGACTTGAATACAATAAATATGAAAAGGCAGCAAGGCCTGTAGGTTCTCCACCCGAGCTCATCTTATTCCTTTTTTTCTAAATATGTGGTCACGTGGCCGCCGAAATGGAAATAAATTACTTTATATCACAATAAACGTATTTTAATCACTATTCACATAAATCAAGATGTAATTAGGTAATTAGCAATCACTACTACACAATATCAACGTATTTAAGTCTTGAAACACGTGATGGCGCAGATTCTGAGCGATTCGTCACAAGCATGGTGCGCGGGCGCCGTCCCGTTCAAAAGTGTACAAGATGGCTGCCCGCACTGCCATCGACAATGACGCTTCGCTAGGTTGACATTAACAGTCCTGTCAACCTGACGTTTGACGTAAACGCCGTCAAATATATATTAATATAAAGTTAAAGGCCACACCAATTGGACTCTTTACAGTTTACACACTAATTAATATGAAATATATACTAGTACAATGAACCTAAAACTAAAAACCTTAAAAAATATAATAAAATAACTAAAATATATTATTAAAAGGAGTCCCTTTAGGCAAGGTTCCGAAGATACTGACATACTTTATATTATCTTTATGGACATTACAGGGAAAGAGATTAACAAAAATATGTAACATATATAAAATAATTTAATGTTAAGATTTTTATTTTTTAGGTTTGTAAAGAAATTTGTATGCCAGAAATGGCGAAACGTGTTGTACATTTATAAAATTTGAACAAGTCACCTATGTATTCACCATGTTTCTTACAAATAAAGATTATTATTATTATTATTATACTGGCAGCGTTCCCCCTTTGAATAGCTAGACTAATTCTTTGTCCGAGGTAGCTGCCAGCGCTTCGGTCTCCTGTGATGTCGACTAACCTCTTTGCTATTTCCTTAAAAAAATACAATAAATAGTTGTCGCAATGCATGAAACCATATTCAACGGTTGCGTGTTGGTGTGCGGAGTTCGGAGTTACAGAGGGAGAACTTCCATTAATGACGGTTTTGGCTCGATTCATAACTATGGACGAAACATCTCCAACTTCGAAGCAATTTAAGGCGATTCCATTCGCTGGTAAGATCGTGGCCTGTTTTTTTCTGAGACAGTCAAGGGGTGATCATGTTCGAATACCTTAATCATGGAGCCACTATTACAGGGACTTTCTACGCAATACAAATAACAAAGTTGCGTAAGGAAATGCACAAGCAACGGCGTGGCAAACTCGCTGAAGTTGTTTTGTTTCACCAAGATAACGCCCACGCGCACAAGTGAAGAGTCACGATGACTGCCATTCAAGAATCTGGCTTCAGATTGATGGAATATCCTCCATATTCACTGGACCTAGTTCCTAGTGATTTCCTATTTCCGCGGTTAAAGGAACATCTCAAGGGCCATAAATTTGAAGATGATGACGCAGTAGTCGCCGCGGTACACGATTTTTTAAGGGATCAGGAAGAATTTTTTTTAAAAAGGGAATTTTAGCTTTAGAAAAACGATATCATGTGTATAAACCTGAAAGAACTGCGTCGAAAAATAAAATAACATTTAATAAATGATAATTGCATCATACTCAATAACTTTTTATTGAGTATGATGAAACCACCATGAAGCTCTTTGAGAGGGTTATCGACTCACGGATTCGGCAGGAGTGCACTGTCTTGGGATGTCAGTATGGGTTTAGCCCTGGTCATGGGACCATAGACCCTTTTTTTGCCCTAAGGACTATCGCGGAGAAATACAGGGCGAAGAATACGCCTCTGCATTGTCTGTTTCTCGACTTCCGGAAGGCCTTCGACTGTGTTCCTCGCGCGGTATTATGGTGGGCATTGCGATCCAAAAGGGTTCCAGGGGCCTATATAGACATCAATCAAGACATGTACCGTGATTCCGATTCCGTAGTTCGGACTGCTATTGGCGTCACAAAACCTTTCCCCACCGCTGGTGTACACCAAGGAGCCGTCCTTAGTCCTTTTCTGTTTAGTGTGGTATTAGACGTATTGTCAGACAGCATCAGAAACTCACATGAACAGCCCCCGTGGCTGCTCATGTATGCTGATGATATCGCGCTGGCAGATTCGGACAGGGGTAAGCTGTTGCGACGCGTGAAGGCTTGGAAGGAGTCGTTTGAGGACGGTGGTTTGAAGCTCAATGTGACGAAGACCGAGTACTTGCCCTGTAACTCCACAAATCACACACCCGTACGCATAGGCGGCGACACCGCACAGCGCACCGATCAAGTGAAATACCTGGGATCTGTATTTCACGCGTCTACTGACATCGATTGCGACGTCAAGGCACGCAATGTTGCCACATGGGCCAAAAGACGTGAGGTAACTGGTGTCATTTGTGACCCCAAAATGCCGGTAAAATTGAAGACATAAGATGTAAGACCATCATTAGACCTATCCTTTTAAACGGCTGTGAAACGTGGCCGGTGTTAGAGTGACACAAGTAAGAACTGCGTGTCAGGGAGATGAATATGCTGGGGTGGATGTGTAGAGTGACGCGGAAGGACCGCGTTAGGAACTCTCGCATTCGCAGCAGTCTTCATGTCCGTGACATTGCGGATAAACTGCAGGAGTGTCGGCTCCGTTGGTACGGCCACGTTTTACGGCAATCGAATGCTTACGTGGGAAACAAATGTCTGGCCATGCCGCCTCCGCCGGGCTCCGGCAGGAGGGGTAGACCCAAAAAGTGCTGGCTTGACGTCGTAAAGGGTGATATGCGTGCCAATGGGCTCACTACCAGGGATACTGAAGACCGTGCAAAGTGGAGTAGAAGAAGTCGGAAAGCGGACCCCAGGCCCTGAAACTGAAGCTTAGGTTGCAACCGGGATACGGTGCTTAGATGATGACGATGATGATGACTCAATAACTTTTTATTGAACACGTCTAGTAAAAAGAAAAGAAAAGAAAAATATTTATTTGCAAAAATAGCGACGGATTTACATTACTCACAAGAAAATAAAAATAACAACATGATTAGAGAATTTGTGCGCCGCATTTTCAACAAACAAGGATTGCACTCAGCTTATTGCTGTGTCGGAATTATATCCGACCCAACGCTCATTTTCAGTGCAACCCTTCCTTTTAGCGTGATCAATGATCCCTGAGGGTGAGCCGGATCAGGCTTTTGGGTATACCGCAGCACGGTTCAGGTCCGTACTGCGCCCTCTTGGCCCTAATCCGGGCGAGTTCATCGGCTTTTTCATTGCCTATGATACCCGCATGCCCGGGGATCCAGCGAAGGATTACTTTATTTTTCTCACCTAAAGTATTTAAGTAGTCAATGCAGTTTTTGACGAGTTTCGAAGCTATTAAGTCTGAATTCAACGCCAAAAGTTCTGCTTGACTGTCAGAGTGAATGTATATCACATGATTGATATAATCTTTCTGCAGATTCACTTCCGCGCATTCTAAAATGGCGTAAACCTCTGCTTGGAAGATGGAGGTATATTTTCCCAGGCTCAGACTGGTCTTAAAGCTTTGTTCGCTCTCCAAACACACCACAGCCTACATCATGTCCAATTTTAGAGCCATCGGTATACCATAAAAGACTACCGCTCTTCCAGGAGATTTTCTTTAGGAACCAAGTTAAGGAAATTGTCCTCGCAGATCGTCGTGTGAGCATCAGGGCAGCAGCTAATGTTGGTTGGCAGATATCGTTCGGATCGATGCAGAGAGATTTTGGGCATAAGTTGTTGATGAATTTTGTTGCAGAAACACACGATTATTTAACAAAAACAACAAATTCATACCATTCCGCTAACTCCATATTTACGATATATTCCTTGTGACTTCTTTCTATTCAGTTACATCTTCACGGAAAGCGTTTTGAGGTGATAATGAAGAATTCGTTGTTAGAGATAATTCCTAAATCAACCTATGAAAAGTGCTTTCAAGGTTGGAGAAAGCGTTGGAACATGTATATTGCTTGCAAATGAGATTACTTTCAATGAAATAAAATGAATATCGATGAATGCTTGAACCGTCTTGGTTTTATTAAAGAATTCCGTATACTTTTTGACCAGAAGGAATATTTATAAAATAGTTTATAAGTAGTATATGAGTTGCCTAGTACCCGAAACACAATTGCTCTTCTGATTATACGTCACAGTATATTTATTTCTTTATCTTTCTAGGTTTCTTATAGGCAAGCGTGCTACACCGTCGACCGCATCGTCGCTTACCATCAGGTGAGATTGCGGTCAAACGTACGCCTATCTTTATTAAAAAAAAAAAAACTTCTGTACTAGCTAGAAGTAAAATTTTGACTACGACTACTGGTAGGGCTTCATAAATTCAGCTGATATTTTTAATACAATCGAATAAACAACTTAATAATGGACTCAATTTAGATTAAGTTATTTAATTTTAATCGATATTTAAATAATAAGAAAATGAGGTTTACAATTAATAATAATATAAAAATCAAAACTTTATTTAAATTGCGATTTAATAGTGTTATAACTTATTTTCATTACAACCATGTCTCTGATTGCACGGGTAAGGTACATTTACAGTAATATAGGATTTTTTTATTAAATCATAGACATACTCATTATGATATCCAAAAATAACAAAGAGAGATTATTAAGAATCACCATCCACCATGTGTTGAGATTTGACTAAAATACATCGCGTTTTTTATCCCCGTTTATTTAAGTGGGAGCTTAACAAAGTACGAATTAGATTCATTGTTGTTCAACTCGATGCTCCATTTCGGACCCACACGACTGTAATAATAATAATTTATTTCAGAATCAAGTCCCATACATTATACAATCATATTAAAAATTCAGTCAAACCAATAAAAGTTACCAAATTAGGAATGTGATTAAAAATAAAAAATAAAACAGAACTAATATTAATAAACTACAAAATAAAAGAAATTAATTAATAAACTCTAAAATCATTGAATATAAATCTAATTTGAATTTAAATTTAAAAGGGTTCAGTTTCAGTAAGTTTAGTTAGGATGTCATTTACTTAGCAGTGGAGAGTCCCATCTATCAGAGAATACTCTGAGGATTGTGTTGGTGCTATCTCGAACCCGTGCCAGTCGAGAAGCGCATCTTTTGTGGTAATAATCGATGTCTACAATAATGTAAAGATGTCGGTTAGTCGTCTTCTATATGAGCTTAGTGTTCACACGAGTGCGACATCATTAACTAAAGGCATATGCAATCTGAAGTGGCAATGGGCCGATTACTGGAGTGAGGACAGCGCAAACATAGTGTAGGACGCCCCCTAGCCCCATGGAGCGACGACCTGCCCAAGATGCCGGTCGGAGCTGGATGGTGAATGCCAGAGACCGGGATTTGTGGCGCAAACTTGGGGAAGCCTACATCCAGCTGTGGACAACGGACGGCTGACGACGACTATATTACTATTTATTAATAGCTTTGTAATCGCTTGGCTAGTTCATCCATGTCAATCAGTCCATGTTTATTTCGGACATTTTTTCCATTCGTGTTAGATATTTTATCTTTGTTTAACCATAGGTTTTCTTTCAGGTGTTCGTGGTGCTCGCTTTCTTAGCTATAGCCGAGTGCACAATCATACCAATAGCACTCGGTCTATCAAGACTAGTGACTAACACTCTTGAAAATCTGAACAGCGCCGCCGGTTATCCGAGCGGGGCAAATCCCGGCGGAGTATACCCAGGCGGACGCCCAATTTATCCGGGTGGAATTTCCTCGGATGTAACTCCTGAGGGTGCGATTGTAAATAGAACATAACCAGCTTACTATTTTTTAAATCATTACAAATGAAGTCTCAATATAATTTCAATTTCTCTAATTATTTCTTTCATTTTGTAAGGACACCGTACATTTATCGCTAATACGTTATCGTAATAACGCTCGTTTCTAGAAGAGGACCAAATTACCAAATTTCTAAATTTCTATATGATACATATTTTAAAGTTGCAGTCACTTCGCTTTTCACTGTTCAACATATTAAAGTAACAATCTATTAAAATTCATACTTGTTTTCTTTAAAGAAACACCCCTTATTTGAAAAACTGTCGCATATTTCTAAGTACAGATCGAACCGTAACATGTGGCGGAGATGCAAATGTTGAGATGAATGTGTGGAGTTACGAAAATGGACAAAATTAGAAATGAGTGTAACTATAGGAAGTGTGAATAAACACACCGGTGGTTGAAAAATTAAAAAGTACCAAACTAGCATGGTATGTACCAAGCCATGAACAAAAGGACGAATGTCGGATAACAAGAAAAATTATGGAAATGAAAGTGGATGGATATTTGAGGAAAGGTACCCCAAGGAAAAGATGAATGGAATGCGTAAAAGATCATATGGGGAAATGGAAGGAGAGGACATGTTACGCCGACCCTACATAATGCGGGATAAGCGCAGGGAGAAGTACTCACCTAGCCAACTATAAGCCCTGCACCAGCCGTGCTCTCAGCTATAAATATAAGTGTACTTTATAAAATATAAAAATAATATAAAAAATAATATACGCGTCGAATTGAGAGCCTCCTCCGTTTTTTTCGTCGGTTAAAAAGGGTGTGAATGTTGAGATGACAGCTAACAGAGGAGAGTGGAAGAAGAGAACATGTTGTGTCGACCCCATGTAATGTGGGATAAGGGCAGGAAGAAGAAGCATGTTAATAAGCATGCCATTTTATGAATTTGTGTAACTGTAGCTATAGACCGGCTTGCGATTTAGTAGCATGCTTGTTCACAAGCATGCTCTGATTTTTTACGTATTTTTAAAACTAATAATATATATTTATAACTAATAATAATATATATCATCATCATCATCTCAGCCGGAAGACGCCCACTGCTGGACAAAGACCTCCCCCAAAGATCTCCACGACGATCGGTCCTGAGCTGCCTTCATCCAATTATATTCCGGCGATCTTGACCAGATCATCGGTCCATGTTGTGGGGGGCCTACCAACATTGCGTCTTCCAGTACGCAGTCGCCATTCGAGGACTTTTCTGCCCCAACGGTCATCTGTCCTTCGCGCTATGTGCCCAGCCCACTGTCACTTCAGTTTTACAATCATCCGGGCTATGTTGGTGACTTTGGTTCTCCTGCGAATCTCCTCATTTCTGATTCGATCTCGCAGGGAAACTCCGAGCATAGCCCTCTCCATTGCCCTCTGAGCGACCATGAGCTTTCTCATAAGGCCCATAGTTAACGACCACTGCGTTCCGTAAGTCATCACTGGTTAAAAACCTTCGTCTTGAGACACTGTGGTATTTGGGACAAAAAGATTTTACGGAGCTTCCCGAACGCTGCCCATCCGAGTTGGATTCGACGAATGACCTCTTTCGCGAAATTGGACCTGCCTAACTGAATCGTTTGACCCAAGTAGACGTACTCGTCAACAATTTCGAGAGTACAGTTCCCAACTGTTACGGGGGTAGGTGCGACATGGACATTAGACACGATCTTCGTCTTGTCCATGTTCATTTTGAGACCTACTCCTTGGGAAGCTGTATTGAGGCCATCGATCATATGGCTTAATTCTTCCATGGTCTCAGCCATGATTATAATATCATCTGCGAATCGAAGGTGAGTGATGTACTCGCCGTTGATGTTGATGCGATTCATCTTGAACCGAGAGTCGTATAATGTGGAATATATTTATTTATAAGGACATGTAATCAATGTAATGATTATCCGTGCAGGGGCGGAGAAAGAATACTAACCCCTGTGGCCTGGGTCGGCCTGTCGTAAAAGGCGACAAAACAACCCACACTAGCTACATGGTAGGGCCCCAAGCCCGTCTGGACGGCGACCACCTTTGGTCTTAAGTATGCCGCCATCATAACCTTGTGTTGTGTTCCGGCATTAGTGACCCAAGTTCCTGTACCCTTATGGGATAGCAGCGTGTTCGCGATGCCACTGGCGTTGCAAGCACCTATAGGCGACGGTAACTGCTAAATCCTAAGCAGGTCGTTAGCCAGTCTGCTGTCCTACAGCAATAAAAAAAAATGTAAATTATGAAAATCGATAGCTTATCTTAAATGTCCATTAAATAACCATTTTTATCAAATATTACAGTAGGTGGGTGTATGGAGGTCTACTAAAACTTATATATTGTCCGATATTAGACGATAACAATTACTGCTAGGTGAAAACATAGATCGCAGGTCTTTTTTTACCCTATGCCCTATGGAAACAAACACAGCCGATAAGTTTCATTGACCTAACAATTACGAGATAAGATACGGTATAATAGTATAAATTATTTTTTGATTAATCGTAAGACTAGAAAACGATACATTCTTCTCTTTATCAAACCCTACATCCCAGTTTGATGTAATATTTTGAATATTCGAGATTCCTTTTGATAAGCAAAAAGGGACAAGACACGGTAGGTGTGTCGTCTATGCCACAATTCAGTTGCATAGACGAACCCAAGTGAATCTGAATGTTTCTTTTCCTATACTACCTGTACGCCATGAAGAGAAATAATATAACGCTTTTGACAACTCCTTAAGAATGAGGTTAGGTGGAACGATAGCCTCTTAAAACTGACGAAGACCTGAAATATTAAAAGCTTCTCTTGGTTTTTAACGAATCATGTCATATAAAATAAAACACAACATTTGTTGAAAAGCATATTTATTCAGTCTTATGAATTGTACTTATTCTGATATATACATTATTTACAGAGTCATTAAAATCTAACATGGCCATTTTTATTCTAAAATTATTATTTAAAAGTATATTTTATGTAGGTCTGTTGTAGCACGATTTTAAAAAAGAGGCGCTTTAAAACAGACAACTGCCTCTAACTAACGAATGACTAATTTTGATATCCAATTATAACAATAAAGGAGAAATTCGTTAATAAGACGACAATTTTATAACTAAAAAAAGTAAAAAATTATATCAATCAGATCCATAATACATAGCCTTGGTCTTTGATAAAACTGTTTTTGATTTGGGTTTCACATGTGATAAATACTGCAGTCATTATACAGATTTTGATTTGTTTTTAATGATTACTTCAATTAATTTTATAAACATTATAAGCCGAAAACCAATTATCCGACGCGTCCGTAAGCACCGCTCGACTATAGTTCTTGACAGAGAAAATCAGTTTTGCTTTCAGATGTCCAAAGGCTTTATTTAAGGTAACATCTGCGACTTACGTCTAATCGTTTGCCTTTCCTGTATTAATTACACAAATATTAAATAAAGCCGCGATTGTTACCGCGGTTCAGAGACGCTTTGGGTAAATTGATTACGGCTTTAGCTATACTTTGTGTACGGCTTAGTTATTAAGCAACGTACGTTAAGTAACGTATACGTTAACCGATTATTATGTATTAAAAAATGTGGTTTTTATGGTTGCATTTTATATAATAATATGGCTTTCGTATGAGACCGTCGATCTGCGCAGGAGTCAAATCTTGGCAGCTACATGAACGGGGACTACGGTCCAACGGGGTTCTAGAAAATTTTAATCTTTACTTATTTTCAGAGTAGGCCAAGGACTGCTTCATGTGACAGATACTAAGAATTAACATTAATTATTCTTTTCGAAAATTATTTAAGGTCTGTTTTGAAAAATATGATTAATAACCTTGCAAAAAAGATCGTATGAAAACTTTTTAAAAATCTTTGTAGACAATTTTAATCCTGAACCCATTAAATTGTACTTTTTCGATTTATTATGATAAAAAAATATATTCTGCATCTATAATTATCACTTTTTACTTAATTTTCTTCGAAGTTAGTAGTAATAAAGATGATTTTTATTTATTTTGTCGTGAGATAGGAAACCTACTGTTGCCCCCTCTGGCGAGTGGTATCAGTAAATCGGATGACGCATTGGCTGGTCGCCATATTGCCTTTCAGGAAGTCCGAGAGTGTGGAGGCGTCGGCGCGGCGGTCGAAGGGGTATCCCATCGCGCGACGGTCGGGGTACTTCCTGTCTCGAATGCCGCAGTAGGAGGCTGCGTCGTTACACGCCCCTACTAGGTCTTGCTCGATCTGAGGTAGCAAAGAGTTTAATGATTTAATGTAATAATAATGTGAATTATATACAAAATTAAGATGTCCTACCAAATATTTCACGTACTAAATACTACAAGTATACTAATATTAGTAGTAGTATATACATATATATTTATATATTATGTCAAATTGAAGTTAAAAACTTGAAGCTCATTTTTATCGGCAAGTAAAATCAGGTGTAAATAGTTGTAATGATTTAATTTTTTTTTATTGCATACTCTGATGTTGTACAGTATGCAAATTTAAAAAAATAATTTGCCTACCACGAGCACGAGTCTATCTGATGAATAAAGACATATAGAACAAAAGGAAACGTTTCTGCATTATTTAGAAGAAGTGTTCTATAAATTCTTCGAAGCATTGAACACTAACTTAGCAGCATACCTCTATGAAGCTTTGGATGCGACTGAAGTGAAATACAAGTAAGAAAATACAAACTTACCCTATCGTCGTTCCAGTTGGAGACCATTCCGAAGAGAACCATGGGGTAACCACTAGTGTTGCCCTTCGGCACCAACATGTGATGTGGCCATCCGCAGCCGCAGAAGTCGAACTCAGCGGCCTCCTGGGACCCCGGATCTCCCGCACGCGCTCCTTGGTCGCGGAATGTGCGCTCGTATGGGATCGTCACTGAGGAGTCCAGGCTTCGACGCCGGATCGTGTTGTTGCCAGGACGAACTATAAATATACACTATATATATAACTACCCTCACGTATTGTCTGAATCATATTAAATTTCGCACGATAACCCAACCTTGGTGATATTTTTATCCGTCGCGACAAAACAACCCTAGTCAAGTTGTAGGGCTTCAAGTCCGTCTGGGTGGCAACCGACCCTGGTTTCTAAATAAACTTCAACAATAAACTTGTGTTCCAGCATAAGTGGCTGGTACCCCTATGCGGACGGCAACGTATTAGCAGTGTCCCTGGCGTCGCAAACATCCATAAGCGACAGTAAGTAACTATAAAGGGGGCCGTCAGCCTCACAATAAAACAATGTAATAACTTACGTGCTTGGGTGAACTTGTCCATTTCGATCATCAGCCTCCTCTGCTCGTCGAATGGCAGGGGCTGGCCGCTCTCGTCCTGGACTGGCGCCATGAACAGGCGCACCGTGCCCATCACGCTTTGGCCGGTCGTATTGTTCACTTCCAGGCTAAAACAGAATTAACACGTAATGGCAAGGATAATGTGACACAGGGTGAGGTTTCCCCATGTGAACCTCTCTAGAAGTAAGCATAGAGCCACCCCACTACTTTCATAAGATGTAAGGTTTTTCAAATAAGGCGTTATAGAATTTCTTACAGGTCGGCAGCGCGTCATCGATGCCCCTAGTGTTGCAAACGTTCATAAGCGACGGTGACCACCTGCTATCGGATGGGCCATTTGTTTGTATACTGAATTCCAGTTTTACAGATGGAATTTTTTATAAAAAATGTAAAAAGTGACAAATAGATTTAGCTTGCTAGAACAACGGCGCCTTCGGGTTTTCCTTTTACAGTTGGATAAGTCAAATAATTTTCCTTGCAAAATTTATTCAATTCCTTGGAAGCGTAGTCATTGACGACCTCCGTGGCGGAACGCCTGCGGTCGTGGATTCGATTCCCGTCCTGGTTGTTTATATGTAATATGTATTTATTTACAAAAGAAAAGTATATCCGTTGTATAGTATCCACAATACAAGCACTCTACTTTTTATTTGATACTAGGCGGCACTGCGTGAATTGTCACGGTAGATTCATTATTATTATTTATTTAATTAGTATCAGATATTAGATGTAGACTTATATCAAGATTATAGAAGTATAGAATTCAACTGAACAAAAGACCCCAAACTAAGAAGTCCAGAGTAAGAACTCCAGATAATATTGTTGGTTGCAATCAAAAAACTTACACCCAATTGAACTCGTCATGCTGAAGATGTGTGAAGGTAGCAAGGACACTGCCCCTCGGCATGAAGTCCAGCCCCCTGCCCAGCTCCACGGTGCTCTGCTCCCACAGAGTGCGGACGGTGTTCCTTCCAGCAGACCCCTCGATGCCCACTGAAGACACCCTTATGCCCGGGTAGTCGAGCTGTGCTCACAGAAAAATATATTACTGAATTAGTTCTAGTAATTTCATAAAATATAACTGTTAATTAAAAGAAACACCACAATAACTCTTTCGATGTTGATGAATCAGATGCTTGTAACAGCTCGGTTTTACATGGTGGTAGATTGCTGCCATCATAATGTCTCAATTTATTACGGTCAAATGCTTGTTTTACATCTGTGACAGTATACGAGTCGATAGATAATTGAAGCCGAGCAACATTAACAGGACTTATTCCATTCACATTATACAGCACAAAAATTTTAGAAAGCAACAACTGTTAAGTGTGCCCTTTGCATCTACTAATTATAGACAAAATCTTATATCTTTAAACGAGCAATTCTTATATACTTTATATATATAATTGGAATCTCGGAATCGGCTCCAACAATTTTCATGAAATTTAGTATACGGGGGGTTTCGGGGGCGATAAATCGATCTAGCTAGGAATCATTTCTATAAAATGTCAAAAGGTGGCGTTTGAGTAGTCCCAATTTAAACTGAAAAATGACTCTTCCTGACATCTATCGGCGAATAATAATACTATTTTTTTAAATTGCTTTAACGACACAACAACACTAAAGCTATTCCATCAGATGGCGTTGTTAAGTAACACGAAGTCAATGAGTGTTTGCTTTGAGGTTAGACTAAGAAAATCAATTGTTAATTTGCAAAAAACACAATTTATAAAAAAAAAAAAATACCGAGCAAAGCTCGGTCATCCGGATATTATCTTTTTTATTCGAGGTGCAATTAGATGCCCGGCTCGATATCGATTTATTCAAGACTAAAGTTAACAGATACAAAGTTATGATGGGTACTTAAATACTTTTTCGACTCTGTTGAAGATTGATTAAAAGTTGTTATTCTTTTTTTCTTTTTACTCTGTTTATGAGTAGTGGTAAATAACTAACTGTTAAGACTTGTAATCAGCAGTAGTTTTTAAGAATGTTAAATTATATATACATATCTGTAAGTCTTTTATCCGTGCAGGGGCGGAGAAAGAATACTAACCTCTGTGGCCGGGGACGGCCTGTCGTAAAAGGCGACAAAACAACCCACCCTAGCTACGTGGTAGGGCCTCAAGCCCGTCTGGATAGCGACCACCTTTGGTCTTAAGTATGCCGCCATAATAACCTTGTGTTATGTTCCGGCATTAGTGACCCAAGTTCCTGTACCCATAAGGGACAGCAGCGTGTTCGCGATGCCACTGGCGTTGCAAACACCTATAGGCGGAGGTAACTGCTAAATTCTAAGCGGGCAGTCAGCCTGTCTGCTGTTCTACAGCATTAAAAAAAAAAGTCTTACTAAAAATAAATAAATAAATTTTAGACATCACAAATAAACTGTTGTATACAGTTAAAAACATTTTGTCATCATCATCATTTTCCAATCTGCCGTTACCATATTGTAAAAAGCTTGCTGACAGTCAGGAGATTTTTTTGAGAATTTTGATAGGTCTCAATTCATCTTGTGATTGCATGGAATCCAGGCGAGCTCTTGCAAAAAGATTCTTCCAACTGAGCATGAATTTTCAATAGATCTACATATTATATGTATCTTAGCTTGTTTCCAGTATCAGTAAGCATTCAAACTTTCGAGTAAACTTTACCGGGCGCTGGCAAATTCAAGGGAACCATCAAAACTATCTGTCAATCGGGAAAACCCATTTTTATAATAACTACTAGCTGTGCCCGCGACTCCGTCCGCGTGGAATAGTGACTTTGGGCAGAATTTTTTGGATATAGGTTATGGTTTATTTTGGATTACAAACCCTATAAACCCTAAAATATAAAAGAAATATGCAAACAGTCAGTATTATCGAACGGAATACATACGTTCGAACCTACAAAATCCAGTCTAAGCTCCTATTTCATATGATTGATGACATAAATCTGAGGTTAACTTAAATTGGAAATTCAATCTACAATGTCCAGCCTAAACTGAACCCTATTTCATACGATTGATGATATAAATCTGAGGTCAACTTAAATTGGAATATAAAATTTCCGAAACTTATCATTTTTAACAAAAACAATTTTTTTTCTAAAATAAAAATAGCCTAAGTAGCCTTGCCTTGCTAAGCCTTGATATATCAGCTATCTGCCAGTGAAAGCCCCGTCAAAATCGGTGCAGTCATTTCAGAGATTAGCCGGAACAAACAGACAGACAGACAGACAAAAATTTAAAAAAAGTTGTTTTGGTATATGTACCGTGTATACGTCCGAATGCACTTAGTAAAAAGCGGTTATTTTAATATAACAAACAGACCCTCCAATTTTATTTATTTGTATAGAAGATAAATTAGCTTTTATACTATAACAAAAGTACGATTACATCTCATTGCGTTTAAGTATGTCTGGAGTGGGGTTGCCACCATGGTAATTGTCTGACAATGGGTTAGATCGTCTCCTATTACCATCCCAATATCAATCTCATTAATTTACCAGATTAGAGCTGTAAGGGGTGAGCTTGTTCTTGTAGGTCTGGAAGATGTCATCGATAAAGGAGTGCCAGCGGTAAAACACGGGGTCCCGCATCGCAGTCGCCGAGTCGCCCATCACGCCGAACTGCTCCTGTAATTCACTTTTGTTTCACTTTTTGAACTATAATACTAAAGAATAATATAAATGGAAAGAAGTTGATGGAGAAGCTGATGGAGAAGCTTTTTCACTCTTCTCCAGCACTTATCATTTACATCTTTCTGAACTATATCGTAAAATAGTAAAAAGACATGGTTAAGGTTTTTAAGAATACATAATAAACTATATTTTAAAAAATAAGGAATTCGAACAACTTGTTGAGTAAAAATTAAAGCAAACTCGAGAGAAACTCTCGGAAATCCTCAGTCAGTTTGAAACTGTTTATATTTATAATTAGTTATAAAATAACAACAGCCCATAGCGTCCCCCTACCGGGCTCCCCTAGCGGGAACGGTATCAGTATAACCCCCGCGCTCGTCCAAGGTGGATTGACGGGTTTTATATATCGCCGTTGTCCTTATGCTATAACATGCACAGTAGGCAAGAAAAACTGTCTGAGCGGTACATGCCATTGGGGGATTCGAACCCGAAACCTCTAGATTAACCTCCGAGAATAACACCACTGAGCTACCAGGTCCCTCAATTTATTTTATAAGAATTAGTATAAATAAATATATAACCGTTTGAAGATCTTCTGGACTTTCCGTTTTCTAAGTGAATACGTAAATATCACTTCGCGGACGGCAGCGTGTTTGCGGTGCTCCGAGCATTGCAAACATACATCATCATCTTAGCGTTGAATCCCGGTTGCATCCCAAACTTTCGCTTCGGCGCCCGGAGTCCGCTTTCCGACTTTTTCGTCTCCACTTCGCACGATTCGGCAGCTCTGGTGGTCAGTCGATTGGCACGCATATCAACCCCTACGACGCCAAGCCAGCACTTTTTGGGTCTACCCCTCCTGCCGGGACCCGGCGGTGGCGGCATGGCCAGACATTTGTTCCCCACATAAGTAGCCGGTTGCCGTAAAACGTGACCATACCAGCGAAGGTGACACTCATTGCTGATGCTACATTGCAAACGTCCATATGCGAGAGTAACTGCTTAGTCTGCACAAGGGTACTAGAACCTGAGTCGCTTATGCCGGAACAGAACATAAGGTAATTATGGCGGCATATTTAAACCAGGGGTGGTTACTGTTCGGTCAGATTTTGAGCCCTAGCTACCAGTTAAGCATGCACCGGTCTTCTCCTTCCCGCTCCCGCACTCTGCTTCTACGCCCCGCTCACCATATTATCCATCCCTTACCAACACACCCGCTATGATAGGGACTGATACCATGCCGCTGGCGAGGAGCGCGGCCCAGCTCTCGCGGCGATCGTTCCCCCGCGGACCCAGTCCACTTCGAACCGCGCGTAGAGGCAACTGCCGCTCCCCGGCCTTGACCAAAATCAAAAAGGGGAGCAGAAGAAGATCTCGTAGTGCCCGCTTCCGAGAGGAACCAGCGCACGTGGTCCCAGTGGCGGGTGACTAATCCATTAATTTCTCGCACATATAATGCATTATCATTTGAAAATCACAGTTACATCCTTTTTCCAAGCAATGGATGAAAATTGTCTGAACTGCAAATAACTCACCAAATGCCGATGGTCAGGGTCGTGCGAGTACGAGATAAAGACGTGGCCCATGTTGTGCAGGCTGCCGTAGAAGGAGCTGTTGCGGCTGATCGTGGAGGACTCCATCAAATTGCCCAGCACATCGATGCCCGTCACCTCGTCTAGCGGCAGGTCGCGACCATTCGGCTGAGGACACGACACATTTATTTAAACACATGTAACAATCTCATTAGTGTCTTGAGAAACTTAGTTAAGTTATCCGTGCAGAGGCGAAGAAAGAATACTAATCTCTGCAGCCGCGCCGTCGTAAAAGGCGACTAAACTACCCAAGCTAGGTGGTAGGGCTTCATCCTGTCTAGATGTTAGCGTTGCAAACACACATAGGCGACGGTAACTGCTAAAACTGCTGTACTATATATAGCAATAATTTTTTATTAAGCAATCATTTTCAGCAATAATTTTTAATATTATTTTATATATTTCATATCAACCCCTACGACGTCAAGCCAGCACATTTTGGGTCTACTCCTCCTGCCGGAACCCGGCGGTGGCGGCATGGCCAGACATTTGTTCCCCACATAATTAGCCGGTTGCCGTAAAACGTGGCCATACCAGCAAGGTGACATTCCTGCAATTTATCCGCAATGTCACAGACATGAAGGCTGCCGCGAATGCGAGAGTTCCTAACGCGGTCCCTCCGCATTACTCCGCACATCCACCGCAGCATATTCATCTCCGTGACTCGCAGTGCCCGCTTGTGTCGCTCCAGCACCGGCCACGCTTCACATCCGTATAAAAGGACAAGCCTAATGATGGTCATATAGACCTGTCTCTTCAATTTAACCGATATTTATTTTATTTTAGGGTCACAGATGACACCAGTCACCTCAATCCATCGATTGATTCATTCAATGATAATGATTTTAAATTTGACGTTTTAAGCTGGATTATGTAAAGGACCATGTTGTATGATAAATTATTATTATTATTAAACTTACACCCGAACTAATATTTTAATGTGAAAGTGAGTTTGTTTGTTTGTTACGCTTTCCCGACTAAACCGCTGAACCAATTTTGATGAATTTCGGTATAGTCATAGATTGAACCTTGGAGAAGGACATAGGCTACTTTTTTATTCATAAGGCAGAACAACGTTTGCCGGGTCAACTAGTATCTATAAAAAAGAACACTGCTTTTCGCGAATAGCAGCATACCAAAAATATCGCGCTCGAAACCGCTGGTATTGGGTACGAGTATATAAATAGAAAGACTAAAATCCTTTGTTTGCTAAGAAATTTATTTTGCATCCATTTTGATTTTTCAAACGTTTTTCCTTTTACAATTAAAGCTTGTTTTTACATATGACTCTCGCTTTTACACAAAGCTTAAAAGGGCTCAAATTTCGAGCTATCTCCTTGTTGCCAAACAGGTTATGAAGTGGTCGTAACTTTAGCTCTTATTATAAATAATAAGCCAAAAATAATTATAATATATATGTTTGACTTTTAAAAAATGTTCTAGGTAGGAACTTAGTTTGATCCGGAAAAAAAAACTATTACTGGCTTTCCTTTGCGAAGAATATAGGTAGTCTTTTACGACACCCCGAGAACACGTTGGAGTGGCTAATACTAATCTATATTCTATTTATAAAATGTTAATTTTTATTTTATTATATGAACCATGAATAAATAAGTTACCAATTTGATAGCCATTTTGTCGATGGCTTCGAGGAAGCGATCCCTCCAAATCTCCAGGTCGGACACCTCCGCGCGGATCTGGTCCACGGGCCGGTCCAGGTTCTGGACCGTGGTGCCTGCGAATCTGAATACATGACGAATGTAAAAGAAAATTATATAATTAGCTACTCAACCTAGACCGTGCTGAAACAGTAAATATTTTTTAGAAACCCACGCGCACAAATATGACCACAAACACACACACACACACACACACAATCGTGCATACCCTTGGAATAAGAATATAGAAATAAACTTAGTTTACGCAAAATTCATTCATCAATAAACTATATTTAGTTATTACTAATACAATACCTGGGAGGCCAAGCCCTGCTGGCAACCTGCGAGTCCAGTTTGGGGAAGTAGCCCTCGGCGATGGGGGCCCTGAAGTTGCCGAAGCTCTGAACGCGGTTCAGGTCATTGCACATGCGCTCTGCATTGTACCTGATGAATGAAAGTACAAAGGTATGTATTGAAGACGAAGATATCGAGCTGGTCGTCTACTACGCAGCGTCAACACCTACAAGTGAACCTCATATTAAGCAGCAGTAACCCATCGGCTAGCTATCGGTTGCAACTTAAAAAACTGTGAGCTGTCGCGGGACGTTGGCAGATGTGAAACATCGAAATTATTTTGGACATATAATATACCTTTATGGATTACGATAGGAAATAAATATGGCATAGTGAAAAGTAAATAATTAAATATGTTTTTTCAAGAAAAAGAAAACTCTGTTTAAAAGGCACACTCGAATTATAAAAATTCGAGTGTGCCGCTGACCCGGCGAACTTCGTACCGCCATATTTTATTTCTCTAATCGCAACTGAGGAAATAAAACCCTTCCGGTAAAATTGAACAGCGCCATCTATTGGGTGTATTTGCAACCTAGATGTCAAGCAATATTGAACAATTTTATCGATGAATCACCGCCATCTATGAGAACTTCATAAAACTAAACAGTAAATAAACACTTGTCTAAGAAACAATTAATTGATACATTTTATTCGTTTACATTCGATTAATTGAGATGATAACTATCCTATCCAGTAAGTTAGACCAAAATACGGGTACATGTGAAATTTGATTGAAATCGGTTCAGTAGTTTTAGAGTTTATTGGCAATATACATCGTGACACAAGATTTATATATATATATATATATATATATATATATATATATATATATATATATATATAGAATAGATAGATAGATATAGATAATTAACTTACTGTTGACTTGAATTACTTGATATATGTCATAGTGTAATTTTACTATCTTTGCCGTGGCGACGCGTCACCATGTCAACAATCAATCTGACCCGCCGCTATACATGTTTCACAACAAAAGGCGCGGTTACATACCTGCATATGATCTGCTGATGCATGTAGTAGAAGAGCTCCCCCCTGCGGTCCTTGTCGACGATGTTCCTGTTGGCGGACTCGAAGGGGTACACGAGATGCCAGTGCCAATGGTGCAGGTTTATGCCGATGTCCTCGCGGAAGTACGCCACACGCTGCTCCGGCTCTATTTCCGACGCCGTGTAGTTCGACGGGATCACAATCGGCATCTGTCAATGTACCATTCGGTTGTAAGGGCTGTCAAATAAAGAAGCCCTTTGCGGCTCACTAATATCATTATAAACATTCTTTTTTATGTGGAATAACAGACTGTGGAATAACTTTCTATCTGTGCAGGGGCGGAGAAAGAATACTAACCTCTGCGGCTGGGGTCGGCCTGTCGTAAAAGGCGACAAAACAACCCACCCTAGCTATGTGGTAGGGCTCCAAGCCCATCTGGATGGCGACCACCTTTGGTCTTAAGTATGCCGCCATAATAACATTGTGTTGTGTTCCGGTATTAATGACCCAAGTTCCTGTACCCTTATGGGACAGCAGCGTGTTCGCGATGCCACTGGCGTTGCAGGCGCCTATAGGTGGGGGTAACTGCTAAATTCTAAGCGGGCCGTCGGCCAGTCTGCTGTCCTACAGCAATTTAAAAAAAACAGGCTGATGGCTGGATGAATGGATAATTGCGATGCTAAGGCACCTTGTACTCGCTGCTGTCCCGTAGGGGTACAGGAACCTAGGTCACTTATGACAGAACACAAGACAAGATTATTATGGCGGGATATTTAGAAATCAAGAGTAATTTCCATTCAGATGGGCTTGGAGCCCTGTCATCTGGGATGTTTTGTCACTTTTTGCAACAGGCTACCTTCAACTGCAGAGGTCAGTATTGTTGCACAGCTCCCATACAGAGAGATTGGTGTCCTTAAAGTAGTAAACACATGCGATTTTCTGTGTAGGACAGCAGATAGGCTGACGGCCCGCTTAGAATTTAGCAGTTACCGTACAGGTAGGTTAGGATACAGGAACTTGGGTCACTAATGCCGGAACACAACACAAGGTTATTATGGCGGCATACTTAAGACCAAAGGTGGTCGCCATCCAGACGGGCTTGGGGCCCTACCACGTACTAGGGTTATTTTGTCGCCTTTTACGACTGGCCGACCCCAGCCGCAGATGTTAATGTCGATGTTGCAAAAGTACAATAGCTGCAATTTTTATACAGTAGGATAAATAAATCAGCTTTTGTTGAATACCAATTTCCTCTAAATAACAAAATTGATATGTTTTAAAATATTAATAAAAATAAAACTCTAAATTGCGCCTTTTAATTGCACCTTTAACCTCTGATCATCAGTTTCGCATATTATAATTCATTTTAGGATAATCAGACTTACCCTGTCTCCACTAGATATCACAGTGGTGGTTTCACGCGCCTTGCGGAACACCTTGGGGTCCACGAACTTGTCAGGAAATACCTCTGCGAACGTCGGAATATTCACGCCTTTGGTGTCTGGCCTAAAAAATGTCAATTTTAAAACTAATCGACTCACTTTCCGGGGGGTATTTCAGTGACTAACTAAATTATATTGACTATTTTTCCCCGTGTAGAGATATGAATGTGCGGGATAAGAATGTTGACCTCTAGGCCCGTCTGGACTACAGCCACCCCTGGTCCCTAAAAATTTCACACTAATTACCTTGTGTTCCGGCAAACGTGATCCATATTCCAGTTCTCCTACGCAATCGGGAGCTTGATACCATAAATTCAAAAATCAATCGAACAGTCGTTCAAAATAGTGATTTTTGCGAAAACCATAAATTTGAAGCTACCAGACACTAAGACAAAAATAATGCGGCGCTTTGAATTTCTCAGGAATTTTCCAGGATACTTTAAGGTTGCAAAATTACAGATTAATCCTTCATTCATCCATTTTATCCAAAGTTATACCAAGTTATCCAAATGTCCTTAAATACGCGAATTTTTATCTTTTTTCAGTCAAAGTTGCTACGAAAAAAAATTTTTCGTCAAAAATTATTCATGGTGTATTATGGGAATGTTATGCAGTTTTCAATGCTTTCCTTTGATTTCCTATACGATAATTATTTCCAGAGTTATTGATTATCAAAGTTAATAAACACTTTTTTACTTTGATTGGCAATAATTCCGAAATTAAACGTACAGGCTTTTTGATTACGTCAAATTAAATTTCCTAAAAGAAATCTTTAGTGAAATAGTAAACAAAATTTTGAAGCCCATAGATCTTTTTTAAAAGGAAACAAATTTTGCTATTTTTTGTCGGTAGTTTTCTTAGGATTGCTCGAACCAAATATGATAAAAAAATATTGTCCAATTCTAAAAATTAGACATTTAATTTCTTTCTATTTTATTGCTGTACAGTTATTTCTCTTAGAGTTATAGCTTGTTAAAAATCACCCAAAAATTTAGATTTTTTTCCCCCTTAATTTTTGTGACTAGTGTTTATGATGATTTTTGATTGAACCCACACATTATTTTTTTATTTCTATAGAAAAGACACACAAACCTGGGTCACCAATGCCGGAACACAACATAAGGTTATTATGGCGGCTTACTTAAGGTGGTTGCCATCATGGGTTACACAAAGCCCCAAGCGGCTCTGTGTAACCCAATCTATTAATTACATGTTTGATAAAGCCTTGCAGGTTTTCAATTAGGACAATGAACCGTTTTTCAGGAAATTAATATTAAATCAAAATTAATTTTATACAAACCCTCTTAATGAATGAATGAATGAATGAATATACTTTATTGCACAACACACAAAATATATACAATATAGGACAAAACAAACAAAAGATTGTACAAACGGCGGCCTTATCGCTGGAAGCGATTTCTTCCAGGCAACCTTAGGATGGATTAGAGTTTGAGAGGGTTGAAAGTGGGGTAGTGTTGCATATTCATTTAAAACGAATACATAAATACAGACAATACATACAATAAATACATACATTCATACATACATAAATGCAGTGCATAAATAATATATAAAAGCAAACATATAATCCAGGGAGTAATTTAAACAGCTTGTAAGTTCTATTACATAGAAACAACGACAAAAAGCAGGCAAAGGAAAACAACATACATGAACGCTTACAAATAGTTTTCCAGATAGTATTCCTTTACAAGTCTCTTAAAGATCGGGAGTGATTTAGAAAGCCGGATATCTTCCGGCAGAGAATTCCAATGGCGGGTGGCCTGAACAGTGAAAGACTTTCCAGAGAAATCAGACAAGTGATGAGGTAATATCAATTCTTGCTACAATAATTCTAAATACATTAAAGTAAAAAAATGTACCTGTGAAGCATTGCCACGGAGAGGCAGTAGTTGAACATGTACGGGTTGATGCGCAGTTGACAGTACGAGCAGATGGACAACAAGTCCTCCACATCGCGCATATCTAGAGCAATACATTGTCTCAGCAAATTTCAACTTTTCAAGGTGTTCGTTGATAGTCATACTGTTTTGAGTAGAGTGCCATGATCAAAAGAATGCCCTACGGCAGTGGTCGGCAACGCGGCTCTTTGACTCCTCGGCTACGGTTCCATGAAATGTTTATAGTCCAGGCTCGTCCAGTAGCATTGCACTTATGTTAAGGATACTAGACAGCTGATAAATTATATACTTTTTTGTCAATAAATACATTTTATACATAAACACTCCACGCGAGACGGGAATCGAAGCTATGACCTCCGCAAGTGTACCGAAGGGTGCTAGCCGCTACGCCACCGAGGTCGTTTAATGTTTCCTATTAAAGCAGAGCATAAAAATGACTCTTTAAATAAATTTCAATTACAAAGTTTACAAAGTTGCCGACCAGAGTACCCTACGGAATCTAAAACCTCTCCAGCCAAAATGTCCTTATTTATATTATTTTACTAGCTGTGCCCGCGACTCCGTCCGCGTGGAATAGTGACTTTAGGCAGAAGTTTTTGAATGTATCTTAAGGTTTATTTTGGATTACAAACCCTAAAATATAAATGAAATATGCCAACAGTCAGTATTATTGAATGCAACTGTTACGCCATGCGCCTCCGGAATACGTACGTTCGAACCTACAAAGTCCAGCCTGAGCTAAATCCTATTTCATATGATTGATGACATAAATCTGAGGTTAACTTAAATTGGAAATTCAACCAGCAATGTCCAGCCTAAGCTGAACCCTATTTCGTATGATTGATGATATAAATCTGAGGTCAACTTAAATTGGAAATAACAAATTCCGAAATTTATCATTTTTAACAAAAAATATTATTTTTTTCTAAAATAAAAATAGCCTTAGTTACTCCCTGATACATCAGCTATCTGCCAGTGAAAGTCCCGTCAAAATCGGTGCAACCATTTCAGAGATTAGCCGGAACAAACAGAGACAGACAAAAATTGTAAAAAATGTTGTTTTGGTATATATACCGTGTATACGTCCGAATGAACTTAGTAAAAAGCGGTTATTTTAATATTACAAAAGACCCTCCAATTTTATTTATTTGTATAGATATGAGCCAAACTATTTATTGTCACAAGTCAATAAGTGTGGATAATTTTAATTTGGTCACCATCATCCGAGCGTTAAGTCCCGGTTGCAACAAAACGTTTCAATTGGTATTATATAATATAAGGACAAAAAAACTAGTGATAGGATTAATAATAAAAATGACTTATTGACCTTATTGACACCGCGAACACGCTGCTGTCCCATAGGGGTACAGGAACCTGGGTCACTAATGCCGGAACACAAAATTGTTATGGCGGCATACTTAGAGACTAAGGGTGGTTGCCATCCAAACGGACTTGGGGCCGTACCACGTAGCTAGGGTGGGTTATTTTGCCGCCTTTTACGTATCTGCACGGAAAAATTGTAGTGTATAAATATAAACTTTCCCTTAAAGACTTAAGGACTATATTACATACTCATAAATACGTCAATGAGCCTGCCGGCCATCACGCGGTGCTTCTGGACGAAGAGCGAGAACTGCTCGTTGAAAGGCAGCTCCAAGGGCAGGGAGAGGTCCGGGAGGGCGATGTTGCGCACCTCGATCATCTTCTGGGCGTCCTCCCCGAAGCGATTCTCCAGAGTGGTCGCCACCGCCCTGTATTTGTCCGGCTGCAATAACAAACAATTTTTGAAGTTATTCATAAGACGCGTTTCAAAAATATGAGAGTAAAATTTTTAACGATACGTTGCCGAAGTTAACTGTCTCTCAAGTATTCGGTGAAACCTCCTACTATATTCACAATAGTTTCTCAAATATTCATAAGTCTAGACGTGTTTTAAATTAGTGAAGATAAATGAATGAATGAATGAAAACTCTTTATTGCATACAGATTCTTAAACGTAACTTAAAATAAGTATACAAAAAATAATGCTGTATGACAATGGGCGACCTTATCGCCTAAAGCGATCTCTTCCAGACAACCTGAAGTAAGGAAATTGTAACAAAATACATAGCGGTGATGTGCAAATAATATTACATTAAATAAATACTATACGATTAATCTAGTAAAATATAAATACCATTAAAAGAGAAGAAAAAATAAAATAAAACACATACCTCAACATACAAACATTAAAGAGGTCAACAAATACTGCTACTATGCTTCCTTCAAATAGTGAACGAAAACTGATGTTCTAAATGAATGTACTGTTTTTGCTTTTCTGATATTAACAGAGAGCGAATTCCATAAGTGAACCGCTTTTATTATAAACGAATATGCAGAAATGTGGAACTGGTGTAAGTAGGAGTTGCTAGAGTGAGCATCAGCTCACTGTTATCAAACATGAGCGCAAGTCACGGGTAGAGGACGATGGCAGAAAAGTAAAACGCTCTTTATGGTACGATGGAAAACGAAGATCAAAGAGGATATTGTAAAGGAGAGAGAATATATGAGCATTCCGGCGAAAACGGACTGGCAACCATTTGAGCTTTTTTCGGAATTCTGATACATGGTCATATTTGAGCAAATGATATTTATTCATAAATAGACATATGTAATTTTAAATTATAATGATAGGCTATTGTAACAATTCGTGACAAAAGTGACTTTTATCTTAAAAAATTACTTTTTAAGTGCATTTTTAGATTTTTAGGTCCATGTTCATGGTTTTTATCCGTGCAGGGGCGAAGAAAGAATACTCACCTCTGCGGCCGGGGTCGGCCTGTCGTAAAAGGCGACAAAACTACCCACCCTAGCTACGTGGTAGAGCTCCAAGCTCGTCTGGATGGCGACCACCTTTGGTCTTAAGTATGCCGCCATAATAACCTTGGGTTGTGTTCCGGCATTAATGACCCAAGTTCCTGTACCCTTATGGGACAGCAGCGTGTTCGCGATGCCACTGGCGTTGCAAACACCCATAGGCGAGGGTAACTGCTAAATTCTAAGCGGGCCGTCAGCCTGTCTGCTGTCCTACAGCAATAAAAAAAATGTCGGTATGTACTATTCTTTTATTTTTCTTTAATAGTTTAAACATTTTCAAGACACAGCTCGTTCACTGGTTACGAAAATGACTGGAGAAAATCAAGAGAGAATCAAAATCAAACACAGGACAAGTTATTTGTATCGAATCTAACTTTTTTTTTTTCATCATCCTAGCGTTAGTCCCGGTTGCCACCCAAACTTTCGTTTCGGTGCCCGGGGTCCGCTTTCCGACTTTTTCTACTTCACTTCGCGCGATCTTCAGCATCCCTGGTAGTGAGCCCATTGGCACGCATATCACCCTTTACGATGTCAAGCCAGCACTTTTTGGGTCTACCCCTCCTGCCGGGGCCCGGCGAAGACGGCATGGCCAGACATTTATTTCCCACGTAAGCATCCGGCTGCCGCAAAACATGGCCATACCAACGGAGCCGACACTCCTGCAATTTATCTGCAATGTCACGGACATGAAGACTACCGCGAATGCGGGAGTTCCTAACGCGGTTCTTCCGCGTATCGAATCTAACTATTTCCATAATAGATTCGATTTGATATGAGTTCGCATATCTGTCAATATTTCGCGGATCTGATTATATCGTCTGTCTGGTGCTTATTTACTACTATACCGGCACGCTATGATGGCCGTTTTGATGTTTGTCCACTCATGAAGTTTCGTATTGATTAGTAATTACATTTGAAGGAGTAAATTGCTGTTCTTTATTGTCAATAGCGACGTGCAACAGCACGTTTACAGCAACTGCTTTAATGTCAATAACTATTGACAATAAAGAACAGCAATTTGCTCCTTCAAATGTAATTACTAATTAATACGAAACTTCGTGGAGTGGATAAACATCAAAACGGCCATCATAGCGTGCCGGTAGCATAGGATAATAATTGTATTATCCTCATTAGAGCTCGAAATACAACATTGACCATATTCCGAATGATATGCGTGCGAATTCTTATAAACGTACCTCGAAATCAACATATTATGGAGAGCATTATTTAAAAAAAACCTATTTGAACTTCCACAGAATGGGTACATTTGTTTGGCGACCATTTATAATTTTTGTCTTACGCACAGATTATAAAAATTAAGTTCTATTAGTTGAGAATTGATTAAACAATTTATTTATGTTTAACTTACAAAATAATGTTCTGGAATTTGGAAGGTGGCCCTCTGTTCCCCCTTTTGCATGAAACATGGCTCTTGGGGGCGGTCGAAGAACAAGAGTAAGTTATTCTTTGCGTCACTCATCTTGTTAACCTTCAAAAAATAAATAATAATGTAAAGAAGGAAATAAAAGCAGGTTTATCAAACTTGTGAATTTACCTCAAAATTTTGAGTAAATAATGTCCAATTACACCTATCCCCCCCCCCCTCGATTTACACTGAAAACAAATTCTAAACAAAACCGCGTAAAATAAAATGTCGAATTTTATTATTTAAGGCCGTATAAAAAAAATTCCAAATATGTACTCAATTATCCGTGCAGGGGCGGAGAAAGAATACTGACTTCTGCGGCCGGGGTCGGCCTGTCGTAAAAGGCGACACCCTAACTTCGTGGTAGGGCCCCAAGTCCGTCTGGAGGGTGACCACCTTTGGCCTTAAGTATGCCGCCATAATAACTTTGTGTTGTATTCCGGCATTAGTGACCCAAGTTCCTGTACCCCTAAAGGACAGCAGCGTGTTCACGATGCCACTGGCGTTGCAAACACCCATAGGCGACGGTAACTGCTAAATTCTAAGCGGGCATGTCTGCTGTCCTACAGCAATAAAAAGAAAATTACGTAGTTACAAGTACAAACGAGCGAAAAGTAGGTATGTAAATTAATTGTATTGCGTGGCTCTCCTCAAAGAGAATTCACGCCTTTAAAGAAATTCAATGGACATTTTTAATTTAATTAATACAAATATAAGTAAACAAATGGACTATGGACTTTAACCAAATGTCAAATAAATATTTAAAGACCACTTACCAACGTCACCAACTACTGGAACACCTAACAAACTAATGTTTTTGTCTGAAAGCCGTGGCTGCCACGGCTTTACTGTGGGTCCCAAATGGCCAGCCCCTTATTTATGGAGATGTGCACACGAGATCGCACTAACTATTTCGTGTGCAACGAATAATAAAGACTGGAAATTAAAATAAATCACGATGCGGTCTGTGTTTTCGTGCAGATAATGATATCTGCATTTCGGCGGTTTCCTTGGCACCACTTACTGATATTATGGGAAAATAACACGTAGCTCTTAATACATAGTTTTAACATTGATAGGTACAACCGGATAGGACACGTGGCCAAGCCAAGTGGCATCACACTCAAGACTAACCTAATAAGCAAGGCGGTAGGGTCCCAAGCCTAGATTACAACCACCTATCTCTGCATAAGCCGCCATAATAAGTTTGTCTTGTTTTTATAAGTGATCCCCTTCACGACGGCAGCGTGTTAGCGGTGCCCCTGGCGTCGCAAACATCCAAATTTAGTTCCTTGAATTATAAGACTGCCCTTGCCTTATATGATTCAATATTTTTATTGTATTTCAATATCTTTAGTTTGATTATTGATGATAAACGTGATTGGTTTCCTTACGTGGGTTGACGACTCGTCAACCCACGACCCCTTAAGCTTGTCCTATGAATACGGCTGAAGGGTATTTTAACCTTGTTTCACGACCGCCGTGGCAGATAGGCGTTCGCACGCTTTCGGAGGTCACGGGTTTCGTTACATTTGTATATTAGTTTGTAGGGGGGTCGCTCGCAAGCATCGCTTATTTACATAAAGTTCCAATTATAATATTATTCTACTTTTTTAACCCATACTTAATGTCGAAATACAAAAAATAATTCAAGTGAATAGTTCAAGTTATAATTTTTGTCACAATATATATAATGTTCTTTGTATTATCATTGTACAAGTTTTTATTAATAAAACACCAAAAAAATTATTAAAATTGGATTATTTTTGGAGGAGATGCAGATTTTTTTCGAAACAAGGGTAAATGACCTAAAATACAAAACCAATGGCACTAAAACGGTTAAGGCATTGAACGCTTTGTGACACTTCTCAGCGAGTTATTACACTAGTGGAACGTCCTACTACGTGTCGATGATGTTTTCGTCAGCGCAAGTGGTTAAGGAAACAACTATTCCATAATACTTCTTATTCGATTATGGGTTCAACTATGGTTCAACTAGCTGACCCGGCAAACGTTGTTCTGTCATATTAATAAAAAAAAAATTATATTTTGCATAGAATTTCCATAAAATCCGTTCTTAGCCTCTACGTCGGAAATGGGTAACGGAAATGACCTACTCATTGCAATCCAAAAGGGTTCCAGGAGCTTATAATGACATCATCCAAGACATGTACCGTGATTCCGATTCCGTAATTCGGACCGCTGTTGGCGACACAAAACCTTTCCCCATCACCGTCGGGGGATCCGTCCTTAGTCCGTTTCTGTTTAGCGTGGTATTAGACGTATTGTCAGACAGCATCAGAAACAGAAATCACATACATGAGCAGCCCCCGTGGCTGCTCATGTATGCTGATGATATCGCGCTGGCAGATTCGGACAGGGGTAGGCGACTCGTGATGGCGTGGAAGGAGTCGCTTGAGAACGGTGGTCTGAAGCTCAATGTGGGAAAGACCGAGTAACTGCACAGATCCCACACCCGTACGCCTATGCGTGTATGACCGTGCCGCCGCCTATGCGGCGGCACGGTCGAGCGCACGGATTGAGTGAAATACCTGGGATCTGTATTTCACGCATCTGGTGACATCGATTGCGACGTCAAGGCACGCATTACTGCCGCATGGGCCAAATGGCGTGAGGTAACTGGTGTCATTTGTGACCCCAAGATGCCGGTAAAGTTGAAGGGACAGGTCTATAAGACCATCATTAGGCCTGTCCTTTTATACGGCTGTGAAGCGTAGCCGGTGTTAGAGCGGGAACGCACTGGAGCGGCCACGGCCCGGCTACGACCCGGCTGGCCGGATGCAGCACAGAAAATCATGAATTTTATATAGAAACGCAGGTTGTGACGCGCACGGGGCCGCTGCGGCTTGCTGGTCGGTGCGACCAGTACTTTAGGGCGAGGGCGCACTGGAGCGGCCACGGCCCAGCCACGACCACAGCGACGATCAGCCGGATCGTCAGGGCTACGGTTTTTAACGCGACCAGCCGTCCGGCTGGCTGGCACACGGGTCGCATTGTTGCCATGGCGGCTCCAGCAGTTGATGAGCTGACATTAACGGAGATGGACGTCGAGAAAATGGCAGTCATTGCTTATTTAAATTTTACCCAAAAGAAACGAAAGAAAAGCATTGGGTACATACTATTTTAAAAAACACGCTTAAGTAATGGCATTTTTTTCACATTTATTGTGATCTTCGTCAACACGAAGAAAAGATTTGTAGATAAATCCCAGAAGGCGGGTCTACTTTTAACCTCTACTATAAATTTTCAGTATCAAACTCCATCACGAAACATTAAATACATACGGGTCGTGACGGTTGAAGCAAAAACTTGACACCAACTTTTCTATCGATTTATATAACTGTCGTTTTAATTGGACATCTCCGTGTCATAGCGGCCGCACTTTTGTACGCTTGCAGAGGTCCACGGGTTCAATTTGCATCCCGCGTCTAGTTGTTTATGTACTTAGGTGTATTTATTTTCAAGTATATTGTAACACAAGTGCTATGCTACTTTGGGACTTGGTGGCGTTATGTGAATTGTAAAATGTAAGAGGCGACGACCAGCTTCGACGCGCCATTTATGGCGGACTCCATTGTGCACTAAGGAAGGATAATCGGGATCGACCAAAAGAAACGAGCGCATCCGGTTCTTTAGAAAGTTTTAATAGAAGTATTTGAAAATATCTCCAGTGAATGTATTATTAACAAAGAAATTAAACAATAAATTTAGATTAGGTACTAATGCGACTTTTACGCTATGCTAGGTATAAGTCTAGGAATAATTAACTAAAATTTCTCTTTAAATATAAAATACACTAGAAGTGAATGTGTTGAACCTTACACCGGGTCAACGATCCTCGCAAACATCCGGACCAGACCATACCAGACTACATCTTCTGACAAGTCTCGAAAACACAGCTTCATGAGTAAGCACGCTATTTCACAAAGACATTGCGTTTTCCATTTGTTAAGTCGCCATCTTGTTTATAGGCGGGAAATAGCGCCAATTTGAGATGCCGCGTAAGAAACGTATAACATGCTAGGGCTGACACTAGGTTCAAAAATCAACAGAAAACTGGTTTTTAACTAGTGTAAACCCTAACCAACAATCTGACAATATTTTACCAAAACACATCTACCCATAAGGTATTCAAATGCAAAAAACTAACAAGGTTTCACACCTTAAGGGCTTTATCGTACATCCATTTTTACCCGTCGTGGCCCGTATCCATTCGCACATCATTCACACACACACACACACACACAACCACCGAGGATCGCTCCACACCATAATACTAGAGGCAGCCTCGACGCCTCGCGGCACCTGCTGCAGCCAGCGCCACCTGTCTGCAAACCATCAGGTCGAGTAATCCCTATTTCTTTAAATTCTCAATATCAATACAATCATTATAATTTTACTACCTATTCAAAAATAAATAGCAGTAAATCCTTTTAATTTGTGTATCAGTTAATTTTCTATTAATATATTTTTAAATTTAATGATTTCCTGCAGTGGAAATGTTAATTTCAAACATTTGCATATGCTTTCCTTCCAATTGCTGCATACAAAACTAACTAAAAACTACACCAAAATAACAAATATCGCCCAAACAAAGTTGTTTGGAGCAATGCCAAAAGAAACAATGTGAAAACAAGTGAATATCATATATTTTAAGCTGAATCAAGTATGTAGTGGTTTAGATATAGCTTTGTATGTGAACAAGAGGAGAGGGGGGCTGCACTGGAATGTGGTGGTGCGCGGGGGGCGTCGGGGCCGGTCCCAAATGCGTCCTAACAGAGTGCGGGTGCTGCTTTTGTCCGGGGCCTAGCCGCTCTTGAAGAGCAGGATGGCCACCTGGCCGAGGTAGAAGTAGATGAAGTGGCGCGTCTCGTGCGTCACGTACGAGCCAAAGTTGCGCCCGACGATGCAGTGCCACGTCGGGTTGTACTTCTTGTCAAACTCCTTCTTTATGAACGCAGCGATGTCCTGCAACCAAACAACCATTAGGCCTCTCCTTACAAATGCTTGTGGAATACTTGAAGAAACCATACTTCTACAGTCATAAAAACTATATAAAGCAGTATATCCCAGTTTGATCAACACCAAGTTTTATCCAAACAGTTTATAGACAATTTTTTGACAAGATTGGTTCCATATAACCAAACTCCTAAAAAGCCATCTTATATCAAGTGCAGGATCCAAGTCGAGCCCCAAAGGTGAATACCATTACATATTTATAGAAAAACTAGCTGACCCGGCAAACGTTGTTCTGCCATATAAATAATAAAATGTCAAAAAATTAAAAAAAAATTTTTGGGGGTGGGTCACCCCTAACATTTAGGGGGATGAAAAATAGATGTTGGCCGATTCTCATAGATACCGGATAAGCACAAAAAATCACTAACTCAATTTAGTTATCTGCCTACTGCCTACCCCCTAAGAACGATGGCGTGATTATTTATAGCCTATGACCATTTCTAGGTTATCATCTATCACCATACCAAATTTCATCAAAATCCGTTCAGCCGTTTAGGCGTGAAAGAGGAACAGACAGACAGAGTTACTTTCGCATTTATAATATTAGTATGGATTAAATGTAAAAATATGTAACAGAAAATATAAAAACATTAATCAGACTGACCACAGGATGACCACAAATGACAAACAACAGATGCGTGGGAACATGGTTTCATGTCCATTCAAAGAGAAAACGGGTGCAAACTAGTACTTTTTTTATTATTTGCTTAATTATATACATATGACAAGTGCATCATATTTAAAAAAAAACATTCATTAGTCACAGGTAAGCTGATATTGCCCAAAAGCAGTCAAAATGACTGCATTGTCAAAGAATAACAATGTGTAAAGAAATTTGTTTAATATTTTTATTTATTTTATTTTTTATATAATTTACAGTAACATAACAAGTTATTAGTGAATATTAACAATAAAAACAATTTACTTCACTTGGAAAAAAATTATGCTTTATTATTTGTACATTTTATGCAAATGACAGTGGAAAATGTGTATGTACATCCTCAGCAAATATAGTTTTGACATTTTCCATATATATTACTGGTTTTATTGTTGTGGTAAAGTCTTACTTCACGAATTTTGCATTTGTTAGAATGGGTTGCATTTGATCTTTGCTTTGGGTCCTCATGTGTTGATGAGTTTTACCATCTTACAGCTCTGGTGGAAAGCTGTTCAGCTAATTGAAACAAGAACTCTTTTCGTTGTATTTGTATTCCTGTCATTTTTTTTGTAAAGAATCCAAGCATTTATAGCAGCCAATATATTGAAAAATACTTGCATGGGCCATCTACGAGATCTACTAGCTTTTGTTATACATGTTTTGGCCCTTTGATCAGACATATGAACTCCAAATTTTGTGCTGTTTATTTGGCTGCTTTGGGTAGGTCTCTTGGTTCCTCTAATAGTTCCAACTAGTTGTTTTTATGGCCAGTAATTTTGTCGCGAGTGAGTTGCTAGGGAAGAAGTTATCTGTCGTGATATTTCTTCCACAGCTTGTATATGGCGCGACAAGTTTCGGAGCAACGTGTTCACTGAGAAGCATTGACGATGGTCGTTTTTCATCTTTCCCCAAATATGGAAAACTATTCAAACTTTTTATTTTTAAAAATTTCATGCCAAATTTGTTGGGTTTATTAGGCATATACTGTGTACACCTGCACCTGGCTTTTGATGGAAATAATTGCTTGTCAACTGTTATATTTTGCCCTGGTTGATAGCAAGCTTGACTATTTTCAATGAACTTGTCCCATATTTCCAAAGCCAAGGCAAATAAATAAATAAATCGTAAAATAAATTGTAGTATTATCTAGAAGTTTCCCTGGCTATAGTTTTTCTAAAAAAATTCAGGACCCCACTTTGCTGACCATAAATGACTCAGTTTTACATTTTTTGCCTCATAGGCTCCATGAGCATACTGTGTTGCAGCATTGTTGTATATATCAGCAGCTGTTTCGGTCCCCTGAAAGGTGTTTTCAGTTTCTTTATCAGTCTGAACTACTTGGCACCCTACACCGTTTCCCGGGCATATTCTTATTATTGACATTTTCATGACTGTGATCGACTTCATAGCTATCTTCAGTGTCAGATGTTTCACTTTGAATATAATCCGCTTCATCTTATTCTATATCGGAGCACTCTTCACTTATGTTAGTTAGCTTTTTCAATAACTTACTTCTATTCAACATTTCTTTCATGAATTTAGAGTACAAAATAAATAAACTTGTTGGAATAACGAGTAAACGAGTAAAGATTCGAATAACAAGTACTACTTTACCTTATTGCCAACTGCAACTTATCAAGTATAAGCCCAAATTGACAATTTATTACGTACTTGTATGTTGTTATCATGAAAGGGTAATCGAAAAAATAATACTGTATGTAGCAAGCGCATATGTGACTAGGTCCACATATCCCATTCCTGTGCTTTGCGAAGGACTTCCCATGGCCTGATGCCCGATCGCTGAACCGCTCGGCGGCCGGGGAGTTTTGAGTTTACAGTTGTGTATTAATTATGTTAGGATATCACAGGCTAACCACACCCGACCTAATAAATAGGCTTAAAAGGCGAAAAATCCTAAGTCTTGATAGACATGGTTGACAGAGTGGAGCGGTCTCGATGGGGATTTTGCTCTGAACGCCTAACAGCTCTCAACACATCTGCTCATAGTCTAGCTGACTGATTGCAAGATAAAACCTTATAAAAAAAAAAAAAAAAAAGGATATCACAGGCATTACAATACTATTCTTTCAATACATAACTGGCCATATAAAAAATTTACTCAATTCAATAAAAGTCATTTTTTTATGTGTACATTTGCCAGTCCAAAAATTTTAGTGCTGTTGATAACTGTATCACACTATTATATTATTTTCTATATCAAGGTAGAGTTAGAAAACCAATGTGCCAGAAAGATAATGTGGTAGCAATGAAATCAACCTGTCAGATACACCATACAAATTAAGTATCAGCTTCGAAGATTAGTGTTACCTTTTCAATATTGAATTTCTCTAATGCCTGGGTTGCACAGTCAACAGCATCCTGCTGCATCTCCTCGCTCATGTCAGCATTCTTAATCACCGCCTTGCGGTCGCACATCTTGATATTTAAATTTCTGAAATAAAATCACCTTATGTTTTTTTAATGCTGTAGGACAACAGACAGGCTGATGGCCCGCTTAGAATTTAGGAGTTACTGTCGTCTATGGGTGTTTGCACTGCCGTCCCATAAGGGTACAGGAACTTGGGTCACTAATGCAGGAACACAACACAAGGTTATTATGGCGGCATACTTAAGACCAAAGGTGGTCGCCATCCAGACGGGCTTGAGACCCTACCACGTAGCTAGGGTTGTTTTGTCGCCTTTTACGACAGGCCGACCCTGGCCACAGAGGTTAGTATTCTTTCTCCGCCCCTGCACGGATAATAATATGTACATTGTTTAAGAAAAACTCTAGGTGTGTGCGTTTAATTAACATTGAACATGTACTTGAAAACATTCCTGTAATATCTAATTAGTAACAGCATGGCAATTATAAGCACTTAGAGTCACTCAACAACTATGTTGGATGTTTCTCTTATAGGTAAGATTATGAAAAAGTCCATAAGAGTAACAAAGTTACCAACATAGTTCACAAAAATGTATGAGAAGGGCATTGTCCGTGAGAACTGCTGTAAGATGCCCCAGGGCCAGGGCCCGATGAATTATGCAAGGTCGACGGTCAGGACTGATTTGTGGCGCAAACCTGCGGAGGCCTATATCCAGCAGTATTCAATAAACGGCTGATAATGAAAAAACAAAAATAGAACCACTGCATTAGCATTCAACCTTTGTTTTACAAATACTTTAAGGATGCATCTAAATGTTGAAATGAAGGCAGCCAGCCACATTTTACAACAACCAACCCTGGTCTACAAAGGTAACTGATGTATGGACACACAGTAGTGTGTCAACAGAGAATCTCCTTTTACGAGAAACCTATTAAGCTAGAAAAGACCAGAGAAGAAGGACAAGGACACATGAAACAGCAGTCTATGGAGGCAGTTGGAATCATATCAAAAACTACATGACACTCCTCCATAGCCTAGAGGGAACCTTGGAGGTTTTCTAGTTAAAGCCAAGCTTGGGATATCTGATTTTGAGTGTCACCATTAGTGTAGAGAATGTAAACTGGATGGTAACATACTTTAGTACCCCTATCAACTCTGATAGGGGACTAAGGTATGTTACTATCATTGATACTCATGAATGATGAATTATTCAAACTACAAAAAGAGATATCACTGCCTTTTTAATTATAATTAATAATTAAAAAGGCAGTCCCAAACAGAATTGCTTCTTATGAAGAAATTATTTAAAATTTGTAAGATTTAGTAGATTAGAGTGTATTTTAATAAGACGTGACAGACATTTCAGTGCTTTGATTATATAAATATGCACACAGGTTTTAACAATAATGGAAGACAATTCACATTAATTCAACTCTCAAATACCATCTAAAATATATTTCTACCCACATGCAATGTAAAATTAAAGAAGTTGTCTCCTCTTGCATGGAAGGAGCTCTACCAAATCCATAATGGACTATATCAATCATGTTAAAGAATGAGGAACCAAGTAGCATTCACCCTGGTGAGTACAATGTAACACCACTCTTCAAACTTACGATATTAAAATCAGGATTTACGACATAAGATGACAATTGTGACAGTAAGGTCTACCTCAATGGTTTCTAAACCACATATTAATTATATAATGTACAACCATCATTGATAAAAACAAATAACATGAGACGCACCACAATCTGTACACAGCAGGTACGATATACGATTAAAACGCTTATTTTAATACTCAAGCGACAGCAATGACTGATAGCAATGATAACTCAAGTAATCACATATCACTGACACATAATTGTATAAAAGATTGATTTTCCGTGAACCGAGGGCACCATCGATTGTTTATATTCAATAATAGGCTAAAAATAACCTCCAGAGAATGGTCAGCGCGAAAATCGGGACAGAGTGCGCGCCCTTTTGAAATGCCGTACCCACCCCCATAAATTCATCAACCTACAAAAGTCCAGAAATTACCAGAACATTACCTGACGTTGTCAGCAACTCGCGAAGGTTTTCGCGTGCTTATTGTAACGGAAGCGCGAGCCGTAATACCAGTCATCAACTAGGTTTAAATTAAATTAGAACGAGGCGCACACAACAAACTAGTACACCAAAAAAGATAAAGGGATAATTTTAACATAGATTATTCCTATGGAAACAGTGGTTTAATCAATAAACCCCACTCTATAACCCTTTTCGGCGAATTGTATGCCTATATCCCTCTTGGTACTTCATATACCATCTTGTGAAGAGTGAAAACTATCGCCGATAAGAGAAAAAAACAGTAATTAAAGGACACTAGCAATAAACAAAGAGTAAACAAATATGTAAATACTCACTAAACTTCGGATTATGAACAAATTCTCACAAATAGATTTTGATTACCGGAGACTCAGTGCCTACTTTCCAGAGGATTCTTTCACGGGCTTCTTTCAGCGAATGGAAACGTTTCGATGAAGATCACAAGAGGGCGTTCCAAATTTAAAATATAATTTTTAGAATTTAGATTAATATGAATAATAGTGGCAAGTATTTTTACTTATAAATGTGTTCAAAAAGATTTAATACATTGGATATCTTATTCAAGATGAATTTGAATGATATAATAAAATTTATTTATTTAAAAGTGAATCAAATAAATATTATTAAATATGGAGTTTAAAAAATACTAGAAAATAAATAGAATAGAAAATGAATAGAAAATAAATAGATTTTTTTCATAAGTCATTTGTTGTAGGGGAACTTACAAGTGCATAAATCATAATAATTGCATATATTTATGTATGGCGCTATAGTTACAATTTTTAAATTGTTTGTATATTATTAAATAATAAAGGACTTCGTTTCAAAGATAAAGAAAGAAACCATTAAAAACAAATTATTATTTCCGTTTCCTACTTATGGCTGTCATTCGCAGTGATGTGCTCAATTGATTAAACTAATTGAATATCCTTCAAATTAAAATGTTATAATCGATAAGAGAATAATAATAGGTAGGTGACGAAGACCACCTGCTATCTGGTGGGCCGTTTGCCTGTCTGCTGAACTCCAGCTATAAAATAATAATGTTTTGGAATCTAATTTAATACAAATACACATTTTAAAACTTTTTAGAGCTTATATTAGTCAAGTTAAAGTTCGCCAAAATGTTTTATATTGATCATTCTTTCGTTTTTCATAATTAGGCTAATTATTTAGCTTATACTTAATGAGCTACTTAATAGATCATATTAATAAATCATCTTATTTAAGTATGGTATTAAACAATTTCATTACTCAAGAGCTAAGTTTTTGTGAGTCAATGGTGTGGTTTTATAAGTAAATTAGGTTAATACCACATTTATTTGATAGGATTAGCGGTAAATAAATTTTCTAAGAAAATTACAATGCATTCGATTGACAGCATTGAATGAAACCTGATAATATAAGTAAAATTTATATGGTTTTATCATAATTCGATACATCATAGATCCATTATTAATTGATTTCTTAGTTTGTTCAACGTAATTGGAAAACCCTAGTAAGTAGACGGTAGCCATATTTGATTTTGCTAAGTTTGACGAAAGGCGGCCAAACGCTACATCTCATACCGCTATTTGTGTAATTAACAGATCTTTTATAAAAAGTTGAAATATGTCGGGTGGGAGCGGTAATAATAGAAATGAATGCAGGATATACGTCGGGAACTTACCTCCAGACATCAGAACAAAGGATATTCAAGACCTGTTTTACAAATTTGGAAAGGTTACCTTCGTTGATTTGAAGAATAGGAAAGGGCCGCCGTTTGCTTTCGTTGAATTTGAGGATCCCAGGTGAGTTTCATTACCAAAATATCATGTTTTGTGCCAAATAAGTAATGAAAGGCAAGTATTTACCTATAAACATACTTGTTAATTAATGACTTGCTTATTGGCGTACCGCGTCTTTGTCTTGCTGTTAATTTAAATGTGTTGCATTAAGTTGAAAAATACGTGAGAATATTTAACTTAATTCTAAGAAGTGGTGGGTACCCACAATTAACCTGAAAAATAAATTGCATATTAGTCCCATATGACCCGTAAATGTTTAATTTTATCTACGTAATTTTGTGACACTAATGTTAGATAATAAGAAGGAGCCTCTTAACTGTTATTTAAATATTAATTTATATTATTCTTTAACATGCTGATATCTGTTTTATGTACTAATTACATACACTGATAACTGTTGGGTTTATAGGCGATGTTGATCCTACTGTTTTGTATTGTAAATAATATTCAATGATAGTTCTCATCCATACTAATGTGAAAGTAACACTGTCAAGTTTTCACACCTAAACTGCTGAACCAATTTTAACGAATTTCAATATAGAGATACCTAGATTGGACCATGGAGAAGGACATAGGCATACTTTTTGTAGCGAAAATGAAACTTGAAAGGGGTGAAATAGGGATGAACATAAAAAAGTTGTTTTTTTTATATACGGCAGAACTATGTATGCTAGGTTGGCTAGTCTTTTATAAGTAAGCATGGCTGTATCTTTTCTAATGTGTTTCATTATTAAATTTAAAATATAAAAAGAAGATTATTCATATTTAAAGTCAAACCAATGATTGGATAAAGTGCTAAATGAGTCAACAAGTTATGGACTCAAATAGGTTTTAGTTTTTTACTGTCTAGATGACTACTAATGTTTAGCTATAGCAGCTACAGGTTTTTAGCCACACAGATATGGGTGTGGTCATAAAAACCAACCATAACCTTCAAGCAGCTTACAGTTCCGACACAGGCTACTTGTAGGTTATGGTATTTTTATGAGCACTCGTGTCTGTGTGGCTAAATTTTTTTTAGCTGCAGTAGTGTTAATATGTAAGTACCAATTTTGATTTAAACACTGGCAACACAACTTTTTGTTTTCAAACTATGTTGTTGATTTTTATAGTTTAAAAGCTAAAACTAAGGTAAACTTTTATCTTGCTTTTTCTTAGTGACCTGACTTTTACTGTTTCTAAAAAAATGTATCTGAGGATACCTAATTGCCTAGTAGAATTCTACTTTTTTTTTTGTCTCAGGGAAAAACCTCTCTTGAGGGTTCCTCCGGCCCGGGGGGACCGAGGGATATGTGGGACTTCGGGAAAGATGTTCAACCATCCGACTACCCACTAAAAAAACCCCGCTGTCTCTTATCGCCTACGTCCGGGCCCACGGATATATGGCCTGCCGAGCTCGTGGCCCGGGTCGGCGCCGGCGCTGGCCCGCCCTTTGTCTTAAGGCGGGCCCCTTCTAAATCGATGGCGCCGGGATTTCGGTCAGTCAGGATTTCGTCCCCCGGCGCTCTCCTGGATCAACAGTTGAGGGGGGCCGCAGAACAGCATGCGGCTCTCTCCCTCGCGGCAATAGTACGGCCGGCGGGTCCTCCCCCGAGGGGCCGCCCGCGGCCGCATTTTACGGCGGCCGGAGGTCGTTACTGGCCCTCCGGCGCCGCCGGCGTGGCCTGCATTGGCAGGAGGGGAGTGTGGTGGTCGACTCCCGCTCTGCCGCCTTCTTTGCGGACATGACTGCCTCGCAGAAGGAGGCGACAGCCGTCCATCCAGGATCGCCCCTGACCATGGACAGAACCAGGGCCGGGAGCGACAGGTCCGCGCCGATTTGGGCGACGAGGGCGTGGCGCGAGGAGCGAGGCACACGGCGACAGTGTGGTCCACCGTGTCCTCGTCGCCCGCGCCACAATGGTGGCACCCTGACGTACTAGGTTAACCAATGTTAAATTAAATTATTTTTTATACAGTACTAAAATCATAACTTTAAAAACTGTAAAGCTTTACTCAAATTTTATTAACATTTACAAATATTAGCACAATGGCTAATATCTGAAATGGCTGGAACAACTTTGTAAGATGGTAGATAACAATGTTAAAAGGAAAAAAAGCTATGCTACATTTATTTTAAAGTACCTTAGAATAAGGTATTTGGGTCCATATCCATAAAGGGGAGACTTGTCAGAAACCAAACACTGTTGAGGTTCTGGATTTTTTTTTTATTATATAACCATCATGTTAATCGTGACTGTACAAGTACAATCTGAATAAAAATTTGTTGAAGCATGTACATGCGTGTATAGTTCAAGGAATAGCCATAAAGTCCTATTATTCAGTCTGTATATCTTCTAAAACTAGTTAGAATTACAGTTACATGTAATTTTCCACAGAGATGCTGATGACGCAGTTCGTGCCCGTGATGGCTATGACTACGATGGATACAGACTCCGTGTCGAATTCCCACGAGGCGGCGGCGGCGGCGGTGGCGGCCGTGGAGGTAGGGGCCAAGGGGAACGTTTTGGGGCCCGACCTGCAGCCAGAGGACCACCTGCCAGGAGGTCTGATTATAGAGTGCTTGTCTCTGGACTGCCACCTTCTGGTAAGTAGCAATGAAATTATATCTCGTAAATGTATGAGATACGAAAATTCAAGTCTTGAAAAGTAATCATTGCATTGCAATCTTTGAAAAATCCTTTTGTTTAGGATCTTGGCAAGACCTAAAAGATCATATGCGTGAAGCTGGTGATGTGTGTTTTGCGGACACCTTCAAAGATGGCACTGGAGTTGTGGAGTTCCTGCGTCACGAGGACATGAAGTATGCTGTCAAGAAACTCGATGATTCTAGATTTAGAAGCCATGAGGTAAAATATTAAAGTTATGTCTAAAGCCTTAGCCCCTTTTATTATAATATGTTTTAAACTTGCATTTCTAATTTCTTGTAAGCCATATAGACAATAATTCCATCACATGCTTCGTGTGATGCGTCTATTAGGCCCCGTTTAAACTAATTACTTAATATCCCCTTTAATGTGAAGTGTCTATAGATTTATTGTAATCATGAATTTTCATAACAATATTTATGTGGGTACTAACTCAAACCATGAAGGCAAAGTCTGGATTTGTCCCACAGTGTCCCTCACAGTTTTTTTTCCTATATATTTGAAGTCTTACTGACAGTGGAAAAAATCATTGTGAAGAAACCACAACATCTTGTCTATAATTGCCTAACAAGAATAATGTGTACGTTATTTGTTCTGAGGTCAGCACCGAGATGTGCTACTATCAACTTTTTCTTATTTTTTACATACTAAATGATATTTTGTTTAAGGGCGAAGTTTCCTATATCCATGTCAAGGAAGACTACGGCGGTGGTGGCGGCGGCGGCGGTGGTGGTGGCGGTGCCGGAGACAGGTGAGATCATTGTTTTATTAACCAGCTGACGTGAATCATGTTTTAATTGAAGATCAATGTTCAGCTATAAAACTGACAAATGTATTGAATATTCTTATTTATCATAAATTATGTGAGCGTTATTGAATAATGTTTGCAAAAATCACTGTTCTGATTTCTAAAGTAAATTATCATGTTATCTTTATCAAATGTTATTTGTAATATATTTGTAGACATTATGTGTGTACAAGCATTGTTTAAATGTCATTGAATATATTTGCCCTTACATTTTAAGTACATACTGGACATGATTTTGCATGCAGGTAATGATTGCTCCTTTCTAGGTAGGGGAGTTTTATTTTATTTTTTTACTGTTTATTGTTTAATTTTTTTATAAAAAAAACGTAATGCAGAATACAGACCAAAAACTTACTACAGTTTATCCATATAATAATTAATCAATGACATTCTAATGTAGTCATGATTAATTACTTGTAAGATGGTGATGACTGCTGTACTTCAATCGGTGTATTTGTATGTTGCAGGTCGCGGTCTTTCTCCCCGCGGCGACGCGGCTCGCCCACTTACTCGCCCGTGCGGCGCTCCTACTCGCGCAGCCGCTCTCGCTCGCGCAGCCACAACTACTGAGGTCAGTACTCGGACGTACCCATAACGGACCTTCCATCACATAACACATACACACACACTTAAAATCTGTCTAACAATCAATTTCGTACCAACGTATTACCAGGTGTCAATGAAATTAGAAAAGAAAATAATTATTTAACCAAGCCATGCATAAATATTTCCAACAGGTTTTTTCTAAAATACAATTGACAGCAAAGCACTTTTTCCCTATCTACCCACAAAGCAGTTGACGAACACTAGACGTTTGACGGTCTTTTGCGAAACTACATTATTATAAGGCCCATTACACAAAGATACATCGTTATTTTCTTGTACTAGCCTCCGCACGTTTCCGCATTTTTGCTAACTTTTACGTACTGTAAGTCAAGAGTCAAGACCGCAGCGCCGGCCGTGGTAAGGTGGTGGATACTGAATTTATTTGTCATTGTGATATGCTAGGAATCTTAGTCTGCTTTTATTCGTGCAGGGTTACGGAATACTGACATCTGCGGACTAGGGCCTACGTGGTAGAGCCCAAGCCCTGGTCTTAGTATGCCGTCATAATAACCTTGTCTTGTGTTTTGGTATTAGTGATCCAAGTTCCTGTACCCTTATGGGACATCAGCGTGTTTGCAATGCCACTGGCGTTTCCAACACCCATAGTCGACGGTAACTGCTAAATTCTAAGTGGGCCGTCAGCCTGTATGCTGTCCTGCAGCAATAAAGTCTCCTTTCCACGTTTCATTCTATAAGACCTGATACTACTACATTTGCACCTTATTATCAAACAGCGGCACTTAATCTCTGTTTAAACTATTTCTCTCTATAACTTACTTGTTCCAGTATTTTTAATGTAATATTTAAAAATAAATGATATAGTACTTACACTTTAACACTTTGTTGACCGGTGATTTTACACAGAAACTATGTCATGTCACCAGCTATTATTATGTACTTGAAACGTTCTAAATAAACTTCAATAAATTTTGTTTATAGTGAATGAAATTTTGGACATATTTTTTTTATGAAACTTAACAATATTTTCCTGTTTTAAACTGTATGGCAATCACCTGTGTGTAATGGCATATAATTCATTGAATAGTTTTTCATCAGTGCGTTCCGTTATGGTTGATATTTTTATAAGTATTATATTAAAATTGTGATTAAGACTGACAGATTGTTTTGTTATGTCCGCTTTATAACCTAAACGCGTTATGCCAAGTTTTTGCAATATTCTACATCGCCCTGGGTGTCATAAATTGAAATAGATAATGCAAGTGTATCATAGCTATGTCGAATGACGAGTTAAACTCATCACCGGTCAGCAAAGTTGGAAAACATACTGAGCCAATTATTGTAAATGCATATGATAATAATTTTCTGATGTTATAGATTTCATCAAGCAAGTAAGTGTTATTAAATAAGGAGGTGTATTTGGCCTCGTTTTGTTTTATGTATTTTTTTTTTATGATTGTATGAGTATGTCACATTCTAGCTTATTCCCTTGAAAGAAGAAAAGTTTTATATTTTTGTCTATGTCAATTTATCAATGGACGCGAGGTTTAGTTACCCAAGTTTAAGCAGCTTTAGAGCAAAAATGGGTTCAATTCCCAGGAAGTACAGATTTGTATAATGCAAATAGTTTGTTCTGATCTAAGTGCATGTATTTGTTAGGTGCATAAATTGTATCATTGTATTAAAATGCCTTAAGATATAGTTTTTCATTATTAGGAAGAAACTTTACTTTTAGTACTAAGCTAATTTTCACATATTTTGCATAAATTGCGAAAGGATTTTTGAAAAAAGTATCTTTATAAATATTTTCCTCAAATGTAGATTCTCTTAATTCTTTCTGTTATGTGTAAGGGGGCATCTTTTAAATGGTTATTTATAAATGTTATTAACTTATTATAAACGTTACAATGCGCGCTACGACACGTCCGAGAGTCGATTTATCGACGGCTCGCGCTCTATGGGTTAAAAAAAAATTATATCTTTTAGAAATTGTTGTATGGAGTGACATACTTATGCAACACTACGTATGTTTTTTGTGACTATACATAATTAATAGGTTGGTATAAAAATGACGGTATGTTGGTGTATTCGACAGCTGAGCGCGGCGAGGAGGCGGCGGCCGCAGGCGCAGCGGCGACGCGACGACACCCCGCGTACCCCGCACACCGCATATTCACACACAATACACACACAAACACGACGACAAACTTGCAGTTGCTTGTTTCGGTATCTAATTAGCATTTTCACCGTTCTAATTAATTTACTTAAATATGACGTGTCATGAAATCAGCCCAGTTCTAGCCAAAGATATCGATCACCGAAGACGTAATAGCGTTTCCTCTGATCCGTCGCTCAGTGGAATCTGAATGCAGTCTGACAATAAGAAATGGCTTTACATTTGAAATCGATACAACCAACAAATAGTAGAGAAGTAAATTAGTACTTTACAAAAATCTCTAAAATCAATTCAAAACTTCAAGAAAATCGTAATTCAAACACAAACGTTATTTTAATCAAAATAAAATTGAACATAACATTCATAGTTCAAATTATAATGAACATTACTGCATAATCTACCGCAATGGTCATTTTAGTTTGACCTGCAAATTTCTTTAGCCTACACTTTATTTTATAGATTTTAAAGTCGTGTTTAAAAGTAGCTAGTTTACTCTAGCCAATATTCGCTCCATCTCTTTTTATATATAAGGACTCGCATAGGTAGGGAAAGAGAAGGCATGGTTATTTTCAGTTATTTGCTATGAAGCAAATAACTGAAAATAACCATGCCTTCTCTCGCCGCTATGAAGCGGCGCGAAATAATTCGGCTTGGTTATAATTCGGTTTTAGTCGATCTACTTTTGGTAAGTGATAACCATCGTAGCCGGATTACAATATCGATAGGGTGGGTGTTTTACAGACATGACAACCGTTTTCAGTTACGTTTTGTTATAGCGGACGCATGTCTAGTACTTACGATCTGTGGCTATTAATTTTATGATTTTTTATTTTTATTTTAAGCAAGTATTATTTAATAATGCGATATGTATACTGAAACAAGCAATACATAGGTGAGGGTGACACGGGCTAATTGTTTTATTGGAATGTATTGGTGTGCCGTTTCGGTTTGATTTAGGAAATAAGTGGAATAAATCGGTATTAAGATGTTACTTGTATTGTGTATGGACGTGCGGACCGTGACGCGTGCTGCGTTTTGTGTCTACGAACCCAGACCCTTGGACGTGACGTACTTGGGTTTGCAACACAGAATGCTAATATCAATCAATGTGTTCGTCGAGACAAAATGCACCACACACCCCGTGTTTAAATATATAGTTTTAAAAAAATATGTCACATAATGATGTTCGTATAACTAAAAGCATTTTCTTTTGTTTCATCCACTGTGGATTGGGCTCGTTGGATATGCTTGGCTGGAGGTGTGAGGTCGGATGAGGATCAGATCGGATCAGACTCGTTTAGGATCGGATCGGATCGGATTGGACTCATGTAGGACGCGGCACTGCCACGGATGCTAAATCACGTCGGATCGTAACGGACGATCGCGGGAGCATTCTCGCCGAAGGATGGAAACCTCTGGACTTGCTTTGGACTCACGGACTTAACTTTCCCCCCCGCCCTTTATTTTGGACTCGCGACACTAGCGGCGGTAGGTCGTCCTACCGCCCTTGGACCCCAGACACGGATTTTCCACCTTCTGCCACGAGGAACTCCGACGCGTTCGTGCTTTTTTTGGATAACTATTGAGATTTGTCAAAAAAAACTTGAGTAATAGTGTTTTGGATGGATCCGACGCGGTATGGAATCTCCCTGGAGGCCGGGATCACTTGGGTATGACATATATTCACATTAATTGCAAATAACTTGTTGAGTGCACGCTCGGTAAAGAGTCGATGGTTAATTGTTTGTTTGGACTACTCCTTCCCTCTGAGGCCGTGGCCAACGCATTCACCTCAAATGTTTTATTCAAACATTCCTCCCATATGTTAAGAAATTGTTAAAGGTGTTTTAAGCCAAGTGAAATGAGTAATGAAATATTTGTCTTTGGAAAGCCAACAATCAAATCATAAAGCTTACAAAGCCTACAAATTTGGTTACGGCCTTGCCTCCTTATAATCAGTTCATTTGCTTGACGATTTCTGCTGTTAATTTTGATAGACCTCCGTCTGCAGGCGCGTCGGCCGGACAGACTGCCATTTTAGCTTTGCTCATCATAATAGTGTGTTAGATCTAACTAATCGGTGTCATGAATAGCATGCTTCGTGTGCTGCGAGTATGGGAAATTATCTAGAGGAAATTTCACCAATAATTTGCCACTTGTAAAGATTTAATCAAGATCATGGGCTTCGTTGTAACTCTATTTTAGTGCAATAATACTTGAAATATTGTCTGTAATTTATTAATTGCATCGTATTCGATGATTTTCAATACTCGAAGTGATAAGCTTTCGTAAAAATAAAGAGAAGATGAGGGGATGGATGAGTGGTCGTGCAAAGCGTGTGAACGGACGAGTGCTATGTTCTATTAGAAAAGTAAATCCTTTTTAAATTGTGTATACAATTGATCAAATTATTTCTGATACGAGTCAATGGTGGATGCCCTTTTTACATATCTCGACAAATATTAGATTAAATCACAATTTTGTGTGACAATGTGCGTGCGTCCACCAATGACGTACGTTTAAATTGCGAAATTATTGTTTGAATGAATATTTGTATAATTTATAAAATGGACCTGCATTCCAAAGACCAACGCAGTTTGACGGATTCAATAAATTCCCTTTTTACTATATAGAATTATGTTGTTTTATTGTTACCAAAATATGTAAGTTAAAGCGCTCCGCTACGTTATGTATGCTGTTAAATTGCCTTTAGTTTTGGGTTTATTTGTCAAAAGCGAATGGGGGAGTAGACTTCATTGGTTACTAATGCAACATTGATTGTGCATGCTACATAATATATTGTTACATAGTTCCAACATTCATTATTATCGTTGCTTTTCTGACAAATAAATTTTTTTTCCTGTACGTAGCTAATTTAGCAAGGAAATCGAAAATATACGGAGCGCTAAGGGTTATATAATTCAGTTAAGCTGAAAGTGATTATGGACCAAAGCGTTAGTTTTTAGTCTGAAATTATATAAAAGCTAGCAAGGGAAAGCTACAATGTTAAAAAAGTCTGGAGTCCACGACTGTATGCTTTTATTCTTACAAAGCCGATTGTACCTTGTCTTTAATTTAAAAAAAAATGTACATTGCGGGTAGACTAATTATATTAAATAATTCCAAAAAATTTTTGGTCCAGATATGATTGACTCCAACGCCATGCCATAGTCATTGATTTCCCAATAATTAATACTGCCAGTTGGTGAAAAGTAAATGGAAAAATTAAAATAAAATCTTTTTGCGAAACTATTAATTATGCATTCTGAATATAACAACAAGAAGTGGGTCATATTTTAAAGCCCGAGTGGATGGCACAAGTGCCGAACGTGAGGTTCTCGTAGGTCACCTGCCTGAAGCCGGCGTCTTCGATCATGGACTTGAACTTCTCCTGGAAATACAAGTTTATGGATAATAAGGTGTTCTCAATACAAGTCGGAGACTGTTTTTCCAGGATTCCATAATTTATTTGAGCAAAATGCGGTATATATATATATATAGGATGACTGACAAAACCGTCCAAATTCACAGAAGAATCTTTAGTAAAAGTTATGAGAAACATGTATATTAGTATCACATAGTACAAAAATGTTGAGTAATCAGCATCACAACGTCATTCAAAGAACTTCGCAATTCATACTACGGCGCGCAAGTGTCAATGACCTCTCCATCGGTACCGCAAAAAACTGCGTTCAATGATCTAGTACGAGGCCGAGGACGGCGGTCATTGCATCTGTGCGAGCGAATACGCACTACTCACGATATTTACGCGGGAGTGAGAGACAGGTAATAACAGGTTAACATACGAAATTTGCACCATATGACTATTTTGTATGATTGAATTAGTAACCATATTTTCCTTGGAATGAAATATTTTATGGTGAAAATTTATGATGTTTAGTGTGTAAAAAAAATTTGGACGGTTTTGTCAAAATGACTCTGTATAATAAGACCATCATTAGGCCTATCCTTTTTTAAGGATGTGAAGCGTGGCCGGTGCTGGAGCGACACAAGCAGGCACTGCGAGTCACGGAGATGAATATGCTGCGGTGGATGTGTGGAGTAACGCGGTAGGACCGCGTTAGGAACTCTCATTCGCGGCGGCCTTCATGTCCGTGGCATTGCGGATAAATTGCAGGAATGTCGCCTTCGCTTGTATGGCCACGTTTTACGGCAACCGGCTACTTATGTGGGGTACAAATGTCTGGCCATGCCGCAACCACCGGGCCCCGGCAGGAGGGGTGGATCCAAAAAGTGCTGGCTTGACGTTGTAGGGGTTGACATGTGTGCCAATGGACTGACCACCAGAGATGCCGAAGATCGTATGAAGTGGAGAAGAAAAAGTCGGAAAACGGACCCCGGGCGTCGAAGCGATAGTTTGGGCTGCAACCGGGATTCAACGCTAAGATGATGTTAACCAGATAAATATATGTATGTGTGAGCAAGCCAAGATGCATGCTTTTTTTGACGCGCGCGCCTGGAAGGAGAAGGAGCGCGTTGCTGCTACAAATCCATACATATTTCCCCTCGCAGCAAAACGCTATCTCGTTTAATCCTGTATTTTTCTACGTGCAGGAGGCAGTAGAATACTAACCCCTACGGCGGGGTTCGTAAAAGGAGACAAAAATAACCCTAACTACGTGGTAAGGGCCCAAGCCCGTCTCTATGGCAACCATCCTTGGTCCGTATGTATGCCGCCTTAATCTTGTGTTCCGGCATTAGTGACCCAGGTTCCAATGGAACAGCAGCGTATTCGCGGAGCCCCTAGGGGGGCGCTAGCGTCGCATACATCCATAGGCGACTACTTATTATTAACTGGGCCGTCAGCCTGTCTGCTGAACAGTAAAGCTAAGGAACCTCAACAATAAAAAAAAATTGAAAACATGGTTATCCATCTTTGAAGGTATGACTAACCTGATTGGGGAATTGGCGAATACTTTCGACGAGGTATTGGTATGGTTTCCACTGTCCCGCGATCAGTTGGCCCAACACTGGGATCACTTGAAACGAATACTGGTCGTAAACCCTGAAACATTTAATATATTAACAATACATTTGAAAAATATTAAGGTGATTTCTCTCATAACCCACTTTACAGTTTTCATATATAAATACACACACTGGAACAATTCACACAGCGCCATCTGGCCTCAAAGTAGCAAAGCACTTGTGTTATGGGTGCTAGATAACTAATATACTGCATACATTTATTATTACTTTTTTAATTAAATACATATAAACATCCAGACAAGATAATTATAGGAATATAAACCGTGACTTCCGCAAGCATACCGAATTGCGTCAGCCGTTACGTCACGGAAGTCGTAAAACTTGATACAATATTTGCACTTAAACCATCATTAAGCATATTGTAGGCTTAGTTAGCTCAATAAGGCTCGCGAGTCGAACCAAATTCACGCTTCAGCTAGTGCAACCTGCCAGACGCACGAGGTTCTGACCAAAGTGCGCGCACTAGACCAACAAGTGTCTATGACATTATCAATCAGCGGATCACAACGCTAAGCCTTGCTAGTGTCATCACAATTTTTATATCATCCACAAGTCGACGGGGCTGTCAAATTTGTATTTACTTTTGAATAGATATAGCGAATAAGCTATTTACCATTGCAGTGGCTCGTATGGTAAATGACTAAACTCCAAGCACATAAAACGTCCGCCAGGTGTCAGCACTCTGTAGGCTTCTTCGAGTACCTAAAATCGAGGAATTCTTTAAAAAAAGAATAAATATAACAAGCCTAATATTTAAATAAGACATTTACGAGTGTGACTAATTTAGACGCCTAATCGTTAAAAGAAAATGCGCAAGTAAAATCAATTCACAGTATTACCTTATCAATATGTGTACAATTCCTTATACCAAAAGCAATAGCGTACGCGTTGTAGCTTTCATCAGGAATGGGTAATCTCTCCGCATCGCCACATAACCAGTCAATATCCACTCCACACGACTCCTTGGTGTAGCCCAACCTAAATAAAAATAAACATTAACGCTTAAATTTTGTACTCATTTACATCATTATTAATTTGAATAAATAGAAAATCATGCGAAGTCAAAACTGACTATTTATGACAAATACAGATTATCATTTTAATCAACGGTGTAGTTTTGTTATTTAAAAGGATTTCTTATCGATTCGTGAATCAACAATTAAGTGATGTTTCGAAACAGAACTTTATCGTATTAATATTGTTCAGTCTTGAAGTTTTGAACTAAATATATTCCGTAATTATTTTATCAGTAGAAAATGCAATCCTCTTTACTGTCGGCAAAATATTTTTTTTTTTAATAAGTCTTGTAACAACGACAGGCATAATAATTTATACGTTCAAACAAATTAAAGTCGGGTTCAATAAAATGGATATGAATGAAGTCAGTCTTTACTAAGAAAATATTAATGAGCAGTGTTCAATTGGTTATATTAAATTTAAGTTGGACTGTCATTGTGGAGTTAATATTAATTACGAGTATTATGAAAAAAGTTGAATATTTGGGTATAATTGTAATCACATGATCTGATATAAACAGATAGAATAGTAATAAAGATTATTTAATTCGTTTCCAAGATTTTAGGAAGGAATTTACATTATCAACACAACCTTAAAGTTTATTAGTTGTAAGAGCGGCTGGACGCCGAAAAGAGTAATAAGCATAGCCCGTTTTCTTGTCATTTTTCTGTGTATAATTTACAAATCTGTTCTGGTATTCGTGATTACTGTTGAAGCACTCTCGCAAGGTGCGTATTTTATTTAAACGGAAAAATTTGAAGCCACCTAAACTGCTGATTATAGAAACCGAGTACAATTAATCGATTATGAATAAATCTGCCAACGACTGATATATCGATATACATGATACATCATAACAAGACATCACTAAAGAGTTATTTAGTAAATGTTGTTTGGTGGGTTTCGTGTAATACAAAATTATTTAATAACGCTGTTTTTTCGCTGTATTTTGTGGTAAATCTTAACAGAAATCAATTATTGTTAAACTTTAAACTCGAAGAAAATGGCTACCCCGGAAAAAAAATCTCGTGTATCTGAAAACAGCGAACTGAAGTAATTAATACAATTTTACATTTTCTTTAACTTGTTAAATGTTTTACAACAAGTTATTAATTATGCAAAGAAAAATTTCAAAGATTGAATAAACATGTTGTTTAGCTTGTACACTGTTCTCTTGCGCTTTTGAGTTACTTTCGCGGAAGTAAAAGCAATTAAAATTGTTTACAGACCGCGATGCTCAAATTTCAGTAAGAAAGAAGTGGAGCGTTTGGAAGCTCTTATATTAAAATATCACGACATTCTGTTCACTAAAAAGATAGATCATGCCACCCTCAAACTAAAAGAGAGTGTTTGGAACAATATAGAAGAAGAGTTCAATGCTAATGGGGCAGGCTGTCGAACCGCCAGGCAGCTCAAGAATAAATTTGATAACATCAAAAGAGATTCAAAAAGGGTAACTTCCACATTCTATACGTGCTATTCAAACAATTGGCTATATTTTCTGTATTTTTGTGTTCTTGACTTTTCAACGCTTTCACTATTTCATCCCTGCTTATCTCACTTTCGTTAACATTTATAATAGTTTCCATGGAAGGTGCTGGATTTTGTACCTGCACTTTTATAGTCTCTGTGCAATGAAGAATAAATAAATATAAAAATTTTATGGTTTCAACTCATATAACTGTATATTCATAATATAACGTAGAACACACATATTAGAAAATACTGAATACGTAATTTCTTAAACTACTGGGAACAAGCCTTCTAAAAGTTCATAAAATAATTTAAAAGAACTTTAATTTTTATTTGACTCATTTGACCTAGCTTTGTTTTAATCTCTATGATTTTGCAGGAAGAAGACCGTAAGAAGCGGAGAGAGAACAAAACTGGTGAGAGCCCAGACCATGATACATCAGAATGGATGGAGTCATCATCCAATATAGACAATGAGGGTTATGACGATGATGGTTTTATGCCAAAGGTGAGTGAAAATTTTACTACTGATAGTCATCAAATCAAACTTGATTCTTTTAATAAAATTGTGTTCCTGTTTGACATTGTCGATGACAGACCATAGAAAAAACCCGTAGAAGAACCAAAGTTATAGAGATTGCTGGCAAAATATGCATACTGAAGTGGCAGTGGGCTAGTCACATCTGTTGCAAAACCTCTGAGAGCTGAAGTAAATTAATCCTGCAGTGGAGACCACTTCTTGGTAAACATAGAGTAGGAGGTGTCCTGTCCTGGATCGATTCATCCTGGTCGATGGAGTGCTGACCTACACAAGGTTGCTGGTCGGGGTTGGATAGAAGCTGCTCCACAGTTCCTCTTTCTATCTCAAGCAGTATTGGAATCCTTGGTGTCGACATCATAAATGAGGCAAAGCTAAGCTTGCCTCCAAAAAGCTGGGTGTGCTAAACCGGTTTAAGCAGTATTTCACTCCAAGGCAACGGCTTGTGCTATATAGCATAGATCAGATATGGAGTACTGCTCACATTTATGGGCTGGAATACCCGCCTGTCAGCTCAATCCCCTAGACTCCATCCAGCAGCACACAGTTGGTGTTGTCGACGGTCCCATACTCACAGACAGTGTAGACGCGCTTGAACTTCGGAGATTTTGCATCTCTATGCGTATTCTACCATCTGTACAATGGGTAGTGTTCTGAGGAGCTATTTAGAATTGTGACCTCGTTGTCTTTCTACCACCACACTGCCCGCCATCGGCTGGGTGTTCATCCCCATTTCTTGGAGCCTCTTCTTTCTTATACGAAACGTTTTTGCCTTCTTAAGAATGTTCATATTGTGTACTCTCAGGATTTGGAATGAGCTACCAGCTCAGGTTTTTTTAACATCGCACGTTGTTAATGCCTCTGGTGTTTTAAACATCTATAGGCGACAGTGACCACCTGCCAGGGTGGGCAATTTGCCTGTCTGCTGAACTCTAGCTATATATAAAAAAGCAAGGAACCGGGATCTATGACACAAGTTTCAATCTATATTATGAAAAATTTTAATGAACCACTTTGGTTAAAATACTCCAGTTAAGCATTCATATCACATGGTTTGAGAGGTATCAAAATTGACAAAGAGGAAAATATTGACAAACTTCTGAAGGTTTTGTAATGGCTAGACTGCATTATTGTATCACAACATTTACTAATATGACTGGAGAAGCCACAATATAAAAAGAAATTTATTCTAATTTTTTCAACCATAAATCTATTTGCCAGTATCAGAATTACACATGATAAAATGGCTGTGAAATTGAATTCCACTAAAGTGGGTGAACTAGAAAATTAGTATTGTGGTATGTTCTTTGAAAAATTCTGTTTCTGTTCTGTAAGTAATAAAGAAGATATATTTTGTTGCAGGATCCTGAAATAACACAATTCATGAAATGTGAAATAAGCAATGGAGACAATGAGGCAAGTAGTACCTGTTCCACTATTGGCCTCTGCCAAAAATGACCTTTACATCCACATTCTCAGCAACAATTCAACTAATTTAGCTAATGTCGATTTTTAAAACTAAGTTGCATAAATAAATGCGATGAAAAAAATTTAAATGAATTTTGTACAATAACAACAATAATAATAGATAATAAATATTTTGTGACAATTCACACAGTGCCATCTAGTCCCAAACTAAGTAGCATAGCACTTGTGTTATGGGTAGTAGACAACTGATATACTACTTATATACTTTTTTGTAAATATATACATAAACACCCAGACGCGAGATGGGAATCGAACCCGTGACCTCCGCAAGCGTACCGAAGTGCGTTATCCGTTACGCCATAGAGATCGTCAAGCACTAACTAGCACAATAACTTCCTGTGGAATGGTTATAATTTATCAAAATGAAAAATGAGTCTAATATAATTATACTACTCTGAAGTAGAATGTCTATAACAGTACTTATTTAAAAAAAGATACAACCAGGATTAACTATGAGGGATATTCATAAATAAATATTCCGAGCGCATCTTTTTAGCGCTCACGGAATCTGACGGAAAAGTCAGTCACGCGTAACACATTGCCTGCGCAACTTAGTCTCGCTCGCGATAGATAAATCGTAAAATAGTAAACAATAGCTTTCTGTAGCCCAAGCACGAAAATTTAACGAATTCGTAACGTTAACGTATCGAGCCCTCGATACAACGACGATACTCCACAGCACGAACAACATTTTGCCCACTATCGTAAGCTCGATTCGAATACGTTAGTGACGTCATCCTAACGTAAGTAGGGACGGTCCCTGTGGAATAAAATTATTAGCTATGGATGAATGATTCGTTCGGAAACTTAACCAAGTTGTAATTTTATTTTAAACTTCTGAATTTACGGTTTATTTATTTAAAAAACAATTAACTAGTGCATGTAAAGTGAAGTACATATAAACAAAGATATTTAAGAACATGATATGTCATTAAAATCGAAGGAATAAAATAGTGTCTTGGATATCAAAACAAAAAATTTCGGATTCCGAACGAATCCATTTGACATCGGCCAAGGCTAAGTTTTTATATGTTTATTTTAGTTCTTGTGAAAAGCGAAAGTGTACTTATTTTTCAAGATTTATTTAAATACTATAGAACTCTAGCCACTTACAGTATTTAACAAGGGTGGAATTTATGGAAGCGTAAGTACTTATAAAGTTCTAACTTATTAGAAAAGTTTTATTATCTCAAGTGTTTCAGTCAATATTTATGTAATGTGCCATACAATTTATATTCCAGAAATGGAGATTTATCAAAACCATCAGGCGGTCCACGAGGTCGCAATTTTATACAGATGAAGTGGAAAGAGTTAACGGGTATATTAGATAGCGATTCTTCAGGAGATCCTAAGAGTGAGAACAAATGGCGTAAGGTATGTCAAGTGTTAACTCAAGGGACGTTATTTTTTACTGCTGAAGCACTTGACTGCATCTAATAACTTTGTTATTAATCTTTCTTGTTTTGAAATTCTAATTTAATGTTTGTTTGTTAATTTTAAGGTGTGGAGTGATTTTAAGAATAATTGCAAGAAAAAGCGCTAAAATTAATAGAGCTGCTAGTGGCACTGGTGGAGGACCAGCGCTCCATTTAATATTAACTGACCTAGAGCAAAGGGTCATGCAGATAATTGGAGTGCAGGCAGCTACTGGAATGGGGATAAGAGAAGCTGGGTTTCCACATGTTAGCTATACTTTACATTTAAATTGTGCAATAAATATTGAATGTAGTAAGTATTTTTTTTTATTTCAGGAAGAAATATCAGAAACTTCTCAAATTGAAACTGAGAGGCCAAATACTGAAGTTGTTTGAAAGGAACCAGAAATAGGTGCATAGCACTTTTAATTTTAGATTTATTGAAGTTCATTATTTCTTAATACTGTATCTTTATACATAATCCATAAAATAAGAAGGATATCACAGCTATGATATGAGATTAATTGTATAAACTGGCTTATTACATATTGGAATAATTTATAGATTGGAATACTCCAAGCACAAGCAGCCAACCAACAGTGGCTCCACCGCCACCAACTGAGGCTCCCTCCAGTCATTAGCGAGGAAGAGGAGTGGAACCCTCCGCCACAGAAAAAAAAACGATTTGACAAAAATGTTTTTAGACATAGACAGAAAGGCAAGGGAGTATGCTTCAGAGCGTGATAGGGTATATGAGGAATTAGAGAGAGATCGGTTTAGAGCTAGAGAATTTGAGGTACAAGAAAGAGTAAGATAGAGAGATGAACAGCTACAGATGCAGGATCAATGGCTGGAATTCATGAAAGAGGCAATGGAAGCTTTTGTGAGGTTTATGGAGAGAAAGTCTTAAATTAAGCTTAATATTTAATTACTATATTTATACAAAATTAATAAACAAAAGTAAAATTATGTATGAAGTCTATTAATTTTATCCACTAAAATACTTCTTATAGCTCTACCCCTAATTAACCCATTTCCTGTAGTATTCTCTTGGAAAATATGTTCAGAGATTGTTATAGCCATTTTTGGGTTTTCAATCTCTGCTGGTTCTGGTTCCGGTACGTTGAACTCAATGGCTAAGTTGTGCAATACTCAGCATGCTGTTATGATTTTTCCACATTTTACTGGAGCATAGTGTAATGTGCGATCCTTACACAATCAACGCCATCGGTTTTTTAGTCTCCCAAAAGTATTTTCAATAGCTACCCTGGTCCTTCCATGAACTGCTGTATATTTATAAGCTGGAGTTCCCTCAACAGCATTTAAAATTGGTGTCATTAACCAGGGTCGCTGTGGATAACCAGAATCACCTGGAAATAATTAAAAAACCTAGTTAAAACAAATTAAATTTAGTATTAATATTTGTAAAGGGTATTAATAAATTATTACCTAACAACCACACTTTCTCATTATTTCGATGTAAACTCTGTATATAATTGTTGACCACGCTATTTTCCCAAATAAAAGCGTAGTTGGTTGGCTCCTCTGTGTTTCGCATTTATGTTTAAAATACGACAATCACTTTCACAAATCTAAAATTGAAAAAAAAATCATTACACCAGTTTAATTTTCTACTTCATCTCGACACGGCGGCGGAGCTGATATTGTAAACAATTCGCGCTTACCATTTGCACATTTAATGAATGGAAATGCTTTCTACTATAATACAAATGTTCGACTTCTTTTTTGGGTGTGAAAATATGGAAATGACATCCATCAATGTATCCTATAACTCCTGGGAAACCATACTTTGCAAAAAATCTGTAAGGTAAAAACAAATAACAATACTACTTTGTCGCTATAACTTTACACCAAATCGTGATAATATTAAAATGAATGTTTGTAATAAAATTATATAGTTCACACTTACTTGTTTCTTAATACATCTCTATCAGCTCTGGCATAAAAAAATTTATGAAAGTATTTAAAATTGCAGGAGTTACAAGAGCATCTGTTACTTCCTTCACACATTTGCTTACAGTCGTTTGGCCTAAATATTTAGCCATTCCCACTAAGCGTTGGTAAGATCCAGTGGCATAAAAAGATAGCGCGCAAAGAACCTGAAATGTGTGAATTTTATGTTACATTTAAGCTATTCTCTTATAACTACTGAAATAATAAAAGCAAACTTACCTTAAGTTCCAAACTTATCCTGGAACTTGCTTTTATAGATGTTTTTGCTCAAGTTGATTACAAAGAAAATTGAATGATTTTTTATTCAACCGGTATCTATTTTTGAATTCCGCGTCATTTATGTCCACAGGATTATTTTTCTTTCTCAGAGCAACGCTGCGTGTAATTTCTCTATAAGTAATAAAACCAATTGATTCTCAATTTATGTTTAAAAAATATAACAATATAACGATTGATTGAGGTAGGTACTTACCTAACTTCTCTTGATGAATATTCTTCATTTTCAAGTAAACTTGAAGCAACAAAATAATATAAAGGACTACGCTCGTACAACGGTGGTCTTTGCATTTTGAGCAATTTATTAAAATAAATTGTTTAAAAGAACTAACTAAAGTGATAAGAAAACACTATTATTTATAAAAATTAACTTAAAAAATAAAAACACGGATAAAATTATATTTAAACACGTTACGAAACCTTTCTCACCAACAAATTTTAAGTGAATAAAGTTTCGACAATACTCGATACCCAGCCTTCGATATTTACATTACCGTACGTCAAAACAGCGTTCGTGCTCGCAATTATAGCGTTTGATGGTTTATATGTCAAGTATGGTTTACGTGACGATACGATTGCGATACGAAATTTGTTCGTGCTAGCAAAATTAGTTCCTTTTACGTACGATAGGGGCGCTGTACAAATCTCATACAAATATAATTCGATAACGATACGAATACATTTTCGCAAGTTATTCGTGCTAGGGCTACTGATCAGATGTGTGGAACCGTGTGTAACTGTGTTTCGTGGTGGCAAACAAATATAGTGATAAAGGTGGGGAACAACTATAAATTTCATATGCATATAATACAAAGTATAATATTTTTCCAGAATATGGAAACTGAAATAGACTCCCTTGCAAATATGGATGACGATTCGTGTTCAAGTAAATCAGATGAGCCACTCCAGAAGAATGCCTCCTCCTCGGCTTTGGAGAAAACTATAGTTGAAACAGTGAAGCGTGAGTATTTTTATTGAAGAAGTGAACTTGCAACTTATGAGCAATGGGAACTTTTGCCTTATGGCCAAACTCAACTGTAATGAAACAAAGGAATATAATTTAACTTCTGTATTTACTAATGTGAAGTCTATGTCTTTAAGTCTATGAAGCATTTCAAAAAGTTCAAGTGTAATTTACAAATAATAAAAAAAAAAAAAAATAAAACACTTTTATAGTTAATCAAACCAAAAGTATTTTTTTCTTAAAATAAGAATAAAATTACTGAGGAGGAAATTAATGTCACTCCTAAATAACGTAGGGTGTTTTATATACATATACTAGTTTCATTCGAAAATGCAGTTAGTTTAAAAATATCGTACAAAGCATCCCACGCTTTTAGAACAGTGGCATTATTTTGAAGTTAAGAAATATTTTTTACTTTTTTAAACTATAATTTTTTTTTATCAATCCCCAACCAGTAAATGATTTTATTAATTTAACGCCATCTTCTGGAAGAAGGAAAAGAGAGCGTTAATCCTGATAAGGATTATCGCTATCGTCTTAAAAGTGTACAAGTTTTGAATTTTTTTGATCATTCAGAGGGTAAATCCGAACGGATGTAACGGAGTCCGAGAAACTCCCTTACATAGATACATGTAGATCAAGTTCATAAAAGTGTGATAATAACAATCACTCATATTCTAGATCCTACATTTATATAACAATGACTGACCATTGTGGACTCTTACACAAACCTGTTAACTGGATCCCTAGTGTTGTTACAATAGGAAAATAAATACAAGCGTTTGCAATTTCAGGCATGTTCAAAGTGAAAGAGAAAGAAATAAGTCCGTTGCAATTGAAAAAAATGAAAGTACTGGACGAACTGCACAGCCAGGAATTAAATAAAATCAGGGAAAGTATAAAACAACAAGAACAGTTGCACACACAGCTAATAAAACACAACGAAGAGAAACATCACTTAGAAATGATCAAACTGAACCTGGAAATTGAAGTGCTCACACTAAAAAAAATGGAGATATTAAAAAATACAAGTGTAAATTTTTATATTGTGTTTTATTTACAGTTTAAGGAATGTGCAAATAATTTAATGACAAGTTTTTTTTTTCAAATTTGCAACTCATTCTACTTCGGAGCCTGGTACATTATATCATTGCATTTGTTTCATTTCAACATCTTTTTCAATTATTCTTCATAAAATTAAATATTTTGATTTTTATACAACAAAAGTAAAAATAATATTAATAATAATATAACATAATATAAAATAATATAACAATTAAATTAATGCATATTTTAGCTAATTAAGCATCATCTTCCAATGCTGGACATTGTAAGTTTTGTACTCCATTTTCCTGCACCATATATCCTGGTTTAGCTAAATACCATCCAGTGTGAACAAAATTGATATCTCTTTATTCTCTACATTTATTTACATAGTCTATGTATCTATCTGGAGCTTCTGCACATTTCATTGCTTAATAATAAGCCTTTATTTTTAGTGTCTATTGGCATAGGCCTCCTCCGACAGCATGGTGACGCCGGCGATAAGGACACGGCGCTCCACACCCTCCAAGTGTGCCCCGCATGCATTGGAGCGCCGAAACCTCGTCGCCACCATTGGTCTTCACCTCTCGCTCCCGGTCCTAGCGATGGTCAGAAGCCAAACTGGATGGGACGCCATCGCCTCCTGCGAGACAATCATGTTTGCGAAGGAAGCGTCAAAGCGGGAAAGGCCTTGACACCCCCTCCCAGCGTTGAGGAAGCCCGCGAAAGCGGGTCGACGCTAGTCGGGGTCGCAGCCTGACTAATCCGTCGCGTTCCGCGGCTTCGTCACTAAAGGCGTTTGAAGGAACACCGGAGTGGTTTTAGTGGGTATACCAGCGACGTACGTTCCCTAGCCTGTAGAAGGGGACATACGAACGCATTGTACGGGGAGTCCAACATTACCTCACCGCCCATTCCCACGCGGCGGGGTGGGCGTCAGTCATTTCCATCTCCCAAAAAAGGTCTCCTCCAACTCATGCCAGTGTGTCAGATCTGTTCATTCACAATACAGACCGGCTGTTCGCTTCAGCTCATCCTCCCAAACTTATTTTGCCTGCCTCTGTCCATTTAAGTTAATTTTTTAAAATGGTTATTTATTAACATAATTCTGTTGTAATCATCATTTTTGTTCCCTGTCCCTCGACTAATGGACGCCTCAACTTCTGACGGCAAGTCACTCTCATAATCGGTATCATCTGGCATGGGGTCATTGAGTTTCATACACATATTATGAATGATTGCTGATGCAACAATAACCGGTTGTATTCGTTTCACATCCATTCGTACTTTGATCACAAGCACAGGAAACCGTTTCTTCCAACAATCATATGTATTCTTCACAACTTCATGTGCCTTTAGTAAGGTTTCATTATAGAGTTTCTCTTCATCAGTAACAGGATTTGTGACTGGTGTGAGTAAATATGGTTTGATTTCATAGCCTGCGTCTCCAACCAGCCAATAACCTACAATTTATAAACTTTATGTATATGAATTTATTATATAAGTATAAAATGATATATAGTACTTTCTACATATTGCAGTAAGATTGAAAACTGAGGTTAGATCTGGAAACAAAGGGAATCTGATTTCCCTTTAGATTCTGTATTACAGAGATCATACAAGCTACCTGATAAAGGAATAATTTGTCACCATTTAAAGTTTATAACAGTAATGGGGGCGACCTTATTATCTTTTTTTAATGGTGATTAATGTAAATAGTATAATGCCTTTCAAATAAAAATAGGATCGATTTTACGCCATGTTGTGATATCATAGCATAGGTTTTGAATATTTATTCCACTTATTACTTCAATTCCACCCACCATTATTGATATGCAAATAAGGTTTCGTTCCAAACCGTACTTTTCTAGTGACATTTGATAGATAGGATGTCATTGACATTCTTATTTGAATCGCATTGTATAACTGAAATTTTACTTTCAAAAACTTAAAAATGGAAAAGGGTAGACTGATATGGTTGTAACACATGTCTAATACAGCTATGGTTGGAGACTCAATATTGTTTTGTGTGGTACATTACTTAGAAAAAGATAAAACAAACCTGCAAATTCTCCACTTTCTAGCCTGCTCCGTATTTGACTGTGGTTGAAAACTTTATTGTCGTGAGTGCCTCCTGGCCACCGCGCTACAATATTATTTATTTGCATATCTGTATTGCATATAAGTTGGACTTTAATTGAGTATGCCTTGTTAATTCTATAGTTTTCTGCATCCTTGCCACCTAAAATAGAGAAGAATATAGCATTTCTAAAGACACCATTGGGTACAAAGTAATTATAAATTATTTATGTATGTAGTAGTGGTAAATACAAGTAGTATTAGTGATTTATATTTATGATCATTTTCCTTTTGCTAATTTTGACTCTCCACCTAATATATTATCATGATGTCAGTTTTGAAAAATATATGAATTTCACTTTTTACCACACTTGGATGCTAGTCCAAATATTATTTCTAGATTAAAGATATAATTACATGTATTTTGGATTTCAAATGAATCAGTCGGTAAAATGAGGGATTTGATAGGTGTGCATAGTAAAATGATGTGTATATTTTTTAAATGACTGCCCCATAAAGTTTTATAATACATAGATCAAATCCATCACTATTCTACAACTATGATGATATGGTACTCTGAAACACATAAATGATAAAATAATATAAATAGAATAATTACAAACCAGGGCACTTGATGGGTATATGAATAGAATCTATAGCTCCTATTACTTTAGGAAAGGCATAGACTTTATAAAACTGCTTTGCCGTTTTCTCCAGTTGACTCTTGTTCTGGGGCATCTTCACCCAAGTAGGTCGCATCATGGCCAGCCCCTTACTCACTCTATGGATTATCCTGCATATTGTGGCTTTGCTCACACCGACAGTGTCTGCAATGCACCTTTGGAATGAACCATATGCAAAATATTCTAAAGCAATCATAATCTGCTGCAGTGGAGTTGTAGAATCATGTCTGTAATAAAATTAAGTAGTATAATAATACTAAGTATAATAAGAAGTATTAGTACATATGATTAAAAATGATAACCAAATTATTTTCAAAAAAAGTGAATAAAGACATGAATGCAGAGATAACCACTTCAAAAATTACTCTATTTTACTATTATTCAATTTAGGGGAATAAGGAAAAGAAAACAATTAGATGCTGCTGGTGAATATTGTATAACCTTAATATTTTCATGAGAAAGCAATTACAATTTCGAATTAATAATTTCCTATTAATTAAATTACATCTCTATCGGCATGTTATTTAGCCATATACAAATAAAATTATGTACTTACCGTGCCTTCCATGGTTTAAGCATTGGCTCCAGCCGCAAAGCCAAAGCATATGCAAGTCTTTTTGATACCCGATACTTATTCAAAAATGTTTTATCATCCCATTTGTCCAATAAATTGTCACTCGGAGGAGAAGGTAAGATAACTTCCTTCGTTATTAAACACAAAACTAAGCTTTCATCGCTGTTTTCGTCTTCAGAAGAACTATCTGTTTCCCATATAAGTTTTTGAAGCAAAGACATGTTCATGAACGAATTTATTTATTTATTTATTTAGAAAACGAATTATTCTTATTTAATTAATCACGATGATGATGATATTCATTCATGTTAATTAGTTTGTTAATCACGCTTTTAGCATAGAAAACGAATTCCGGTTTATTTACTTTCTGGTCGACGTTTGTTTGTTTCATTTTGACAGATTTGTTTGACATCAAAAACTTTTTTTCTTATGTCGCAACTGTTAAGGATTTTAGGAAATGTGTAGAATTGAAAATGCATAACTAATAATTGATTAATGTTTTACAAATTGTGACTTATGAACTTAGTAAAGCTTATTATATAGCTATATATAATACTTAATAGTTATATATATAATTATTGAAGTTTAATCCGAAAAATCTTATAAATCCTATTTGACTTACTTTGCAGCTCTTGCTTTGCCAACATCTAGCATAGCCTGATTAATATCACAAACTGTGACACTGCTACGAGCTCCATCTGGGGCTGGGCCTAAGTTTTGTAAATACTTTATATATCTAAATGTGATATCCCCTGAAATTAAAAGATACCCAAAAAAGTAAATTCTGGTCACAACCTAAAATGGTTAGCAATTAAGAATCAAATGCATAGACACTACCCAAGTATGTATACAAGCGTGAGCATGTGTTTCATGTAATTGTTTTAAGATATCTACAAAATTGTGTCTGCAAAAGGAGGAAGTGTTATATATAATTCGAACTGAGCATGAGGATAGGTAGAAATTATATATACTCTATGTTTACAAGGGAAAATAGGAACTTTGAATAATCATTAGTATCAGACATTAGTACAAAAATATTTTAAACTTATTTTCCTGTTAGGTTTATATTAAATTAAGTAAATTTACCGGTCCCACCAGCCATATCCAGCAATTTAGTCTCATGCATTGGACCTAGCCGTTGCATAAATATGTCCTTCCAAACCCTATGAATGCCCAGTGACATGACATCATTCATTACATCATATTTCTCAGCTACAGTTTCAAATACTTCATGAACTGAAAATAAATGGTAAATTTTATTTATTATAGATACAAGTATTGTAGATGCATATTAGATACAGTGCAAGTTATATTTAATAAACTAAAAGAATTTGTTTTACAAGTCCTAAATTTATCAAAATAAAAAGGAAGGTCAGGCAAACATTTTTCCTTATGACATGACCCCTACTTAACACCATATGAATATTTGGAGAAACAGAAGCTGTTCTCAGAGGAAATTTATTAGGAACTCATACAAGACATATGAAACGTCATGATACTTAGTTAAGATGCAGTAAGTACACAGATTTTCAGTGTTTCACAGTATTTGTTATGAATGAAAAAGATACATCTAAATGCAAAACCGTTTTTTGCATGCATGAGAAGGAAAAGGATGGTTCATAAATACCTCTTTTCCACTTATCTTCTTCCTTTACAGTCTGAAATCCAAAATGAGTTTGACTCTCCGACTGTTCTTGAGATTTTGCGTTTCGTGTTTGAGGAGATTGTGTAGACATGCGCATTTTGAATAACTGATGGTATGGTCTCCGGATATTATTAATCTTTATATTAGCTCTCCTTAATGCCATGTTATAGTAATAGAAGAAAAATTACGTGAGCCGGCAAGAACATGCAAAAAAAGCAAAACAAATCCAGAAACAGCTGATCTGATAGTCATTGAATGTCAATAGAAAATGTCATAGTCAGTCATAGGTATTAGAAGTAAGAACGTACCAGGGTTGGATTCGGACCATTGGAAAATTATTGTCTATGGAAATTAAAAATATACTACTTGACTAAAATTATACTACTTTTCTGTTTTCGTTGATTTTGTTTGGAATGGAAATAAAATTGGTAACATTTTTAGTGTGATTTTGTTTTAATAGGTACTAATAATTTTTACAAAATAATCAAATTGAGGCAACTGGATGTCTATCTCAGGCAATTCGTCAATTGGATTACAAAATTTTGGCTCCCTCTTCCATTCAGCCCTGTATTTTTGTTGCCTATGTTTTTTTTTTTAACTTTTACAATCTCCTCTTTCAATACCTTTCTTCTTTGGAGTTGAAACCCCACACTTTTCTTAGCCCTTGCTTTCACTCATCACTACAAATTGCAATCGCAAAAAATTTATGCTCGAAAGAGTGTATAAGCACAAGAAACAATGTATAAATACTCCAAAATTAGCTTCTTCAAATTCAAATATTCACTGTCGAAGTGTCGACTGCCGACTTACACTAATGGGTCTAATGGACAATATTATTTTGTCGTAATATCATCGTCTCACTCACACTCATGTATAAAAAACATCTATCCTATTCCGTCAGAACGACCGGTATAAAGTAAAACATTACGTTGGGGAAATCCCCAGTGCTTGTCGTTGCCTGATTTGAAGTTGCCATACGTACAGAAGATCCTTATATTGTAGGGTACATTTTTAAAAGCAAAATCACCACCAAAAAAAGGAGTCCGGTCGGCCTGAACATAAAATAATGGTATTTTCGCGTAGTATACTGGCATTACGATACTACATACTACATGTCACGAAAATATTGTACGAATAGTATAATTATACAAAATAATATTGTCCATTAGACCCATTAGTGTAAGTCGGCAGTCGACACTTCGACAGTGAATATTTGAATTTGAAGAAGCTAATTTTGGAGTATTTATACATTGTTTCTTGTGCTTATACACTCTTTCAAGCATAAATTTTTTGCGATTGCAATTTGTAGTGATGAGTGAAAGCAAGGGCTAAGAAAAGTGTGGGGTTTCAACACCAAAGAAGAAAGGTATTGAAAGAGGAGATTGTAAAACTTAAAGAAAAACATAGGCAATAAAAATACAGGGCTGAATGGGAGAGGGAGCCAAAATTTTGTAATCCAATTGACGAATTGCCTGAGATAGACATCCAGTTGCCTCAATTTGATTATTTTGTAAAAATTATTAGTACCTATTAAAACAAAATCACACTAAAAATGCTACCAATTTTATTTCCATTCAAAACAAAATCGACGAAAACAGAAAAGTAGTATAATTTTAGTCAAGTAGTATATTTTTAATTTCCATAGACAATAATTTTCTAACGGTCCGAATCCAACCCTGATGGGCAGCAACCCAGGCAGGAAAAAATATTTTTGAGTTATATTATAGTCTATCTATAGTAACATTGCGTTTAAAACAGAAGAGAATTTATAAACATTGTTAAATATTTTTATACGTTTTCTAAGTTTTATTAAAATTATATTGTCAAGAACATAATGCGTTTCTCCAATTTACGGTGTGGTTGTGGTAATCATTGATGTTAGTAGCTAGGTTTCGATTTGCATCAAGAAAATATGTCCGTAGTAAATAAAAGTAAGTTTTCTATAAAATCTTTAAATCAATTTAGTATGAAAAAAAAATGTGTAATATTGTTGTGTTCAAGAAAATATATTTAAAAAATCCTTTGAAGCATACAGTTGGTATTATATCCAGGCTATTGTAAATTTGCCGATGTGGTAACTACTTTAATATCAAATGATCTTGCAACTAAATACTGCAAATATCTGATTGTTGTTGTTGTTTTAATTTGCCAATCTGGCAGGCAAAGGACTTGGTCCATACAGCCCTGCAAATATCTGATATCTTTTTTCAGGGATGAACCTTCCTACATTCATAGAACATAAAATAAGTCATTATAGACAGAAATTTAACTGGGATTGTGGTGTATCATGTGTAATAATGCTCCTACAAAAAAGTCAAAGAGAAGAATTTCTAAGGAACTTTGATCAAGTGTGCAAGGAAGAGGGATTTGGCCAGTCCACATGGACTATTGATTTGTGTTATTTATTAAAAAGGTAACTGTTTGCAGAACATTCTTAGGTAAGAGAACCAATATCTGGCCACAAAGACAGCTTCACTTGCTAGCTGATATTCATTACCTACAATTGCATGCAATTAAGTTGACAAGAGTGGTTCCAGTGTCATCAGCTCCACTTCTATTGTCATGCTTGTAGATGTGTATGGAAGTCCTACAGTGCACTGGCAAAATGCATCTTGCCTTGTGGTGAGGTTAATATATGCCTTGAAAAAAAAGTTGTAGTCCCTGTAAATATAAAAATTAAAAAACAAATATTTTCATCCATTTGCATCGAGTTGCATACTCCTAGATCTAAACTTCCTCAAGTCAATAATGTATTTTTTTTTAAAACCAAATTAATATTTTTAGGTTTAATCTAAGGCACTGTATGTACACAACAATGGTGGGAGTCAATGAAGAGTATAAAAGGCAAGGTTATTATAACAAGATAATTAATTTGGTAAGGTGAATAGAGTTATTGCTTCATAAAGACCATTAGGGCGTAAAAATCTAGCTTAATCGTTATTATTAGCTGGTGCACTTTGCTGGACAACAGAAATCAGGTTGAGAAGCCAGACTGCATTAAACACCAAAATATATTTATCAATTGATTACAAGGGCTCTGCATGTACAGTTTGTTGTTTGATATATTTAGCTATTTGCATTCCTTAATTTTTGTGTGTCAGTTTATTACACACCTATACATGTAATTTAACTTGCTTGAGTGAACATATTTTGCCATTCTCGCTGATTAAGAGAGTCAAAATTATCTTTTAATTATACTTTTTGAGAATTTAAAGAAAGCTTGCTGTAAAAAATAGAAACCATTTGCATCATAAATGCCAGCAGTTTTTTATACAATTTTAAATTATCTCTGAATAAAAGGCTTCAGATGAACTTATTTGAATACTATTTATTGTAACACAGATGTTACAAACATATAATATTTAAAATGACTGTATTATGTGTGACATCACTGTCCAGCAACTCTGCTTAAGCTGATTTTGGCACCACACTGATTTTCAGCTGATCCCATCCATTTCATACAAATATTTATTTAGGTCACAATTTATATTAAAAAATTATTTTAATATAAAAAATATTATTAATTAGGATTAATTATTGTGTTATATTATAAAATAGATTACACAAAAATATTAATTAATAATAAAAATAAATTAATATAGATTAATTGAAATATTAATTGTCACAAAAGGAAATGATAGACACAAAAAGCTATAGCTTTTTATATATAAAGTAAATCATAAAAACAAACGCACATTATTCTAAAATATTATCTTTTTTGATTCCTTATCATTTGCAAGCTGTCACAAACAAGACATTTGTCAACTCTTGGGTATTTAAAACAGGTCTAGATTGGCATATATCCAGACATAATATGTATTCTTATAAGTACTCACACAAAGCAACAAAATATTCTCTAGTCTTTATATCCGTGCAGGGGCGGAGAAAGAATACTAACCTCAGTGGCCGGGGTCGCCCACCCTAGCTACGTGGTAGGGCCTCAGGCCTGTCTGAATGGCGACCACCTTTGGTCTTAAGTATGCCACCATAATAACCTTGTGTTGTGTTCCAGCATCAGTGACCCAAGTTCCTGTACCCTTATGGGACAGCATGTGTTCGTAATGCCACTGGGGTTGCAAACGCCTATAGACGACGGTAACTGCTATATTCTAAGCGCACCGTCAGCCTGTCTGCTGTCCTACAGCAATAAAAAAAAACTTTATTAGTTGGACAGTTTTTGTAGTGCAAGAGATATTTTGTATTTGTTCTTGAGTAAAATGAGACATGGGAGAAAAGGGAAATACAGGTATTGCTTGTGGTTGTGATCCATTAATTGCTTGACTGCTAATTCTTCAGGATAATTAACATGTAGTGTTTCTTTTTAGGACAGGGACAGAGTGAAACGTCGCTTTGATGAGGCCGTAACTTCAGGTATAGAAGTACACGAGAGGAGAATCAAAGTGGAACAGTTATTACAACATTTGGCTTATGAGGGTCCAGTGATTACACTAGTGGATGCAGGGCTCCTTGTGTGTGATCTGTGTAAACACAACAAATTAAAGGCAGAGTTCAGGTAATAAAAAATGCTGTTGTGAAAACAAAATTGAAGTAGGTTCATTGATGAAATGGTATTTAAAATTAATTACATTTAAATATTAACAATCTAATTTTATTAAAACATAACTATCAAATAGATTTGTTATAAACATTCCACCAATATAAACAATCCTTGTTTTTGCAGTTTGTATATATTTGATATTTCCTAAGATTTGGTATTGTTATATTAGTACCAAAATATTTCTCTGTACCAAATTGCATCAAATTCTATTTACTGTTCTGAATTACTATTTCTAGTCAAGAAATATCTCACAAGCAGCTTGTGAAGGGAATTGTGTATTCCCTATTGGAGAAGGGGAGCTATATAGGGTGGCTTACTTTTGTAACTACTTTATTTTTTATAATTACACACCCTTAATGTTTTAAGACTTGCAAGCCGCCTACCAATATAATGTTGAATTTATTTTTAGTGTGTCATTTCCTTTCCAGACGCTGCTTCGGAGGAGGTTACACTGGTCATTATATACTATTAGTTGGATACAACATACGTAACAATAAGCTATTGTACCGCGACCCGGCATTGCCTACACGGCTCTGTGCCCTCTCCCTATTCCGGCTAAATCAAGCGAGACTAGCAACTGGGACTGATGAGGATGTGATATTTGTTTTTAATAACTATAGATGACTGGCGTCTATTGATATTTTAAGTATATGTTATTGTTGTTTTATAATACAATTTTTTATTAAATATTTCTTTTAGTTTCATAAAATAAACAATTATTATGTACATTATCTTTTCTTTGGGGTTGTAGGCTCATCCTCAGAGATTTCCCATGTAATAACCTCTTTTTTTTATTGCTGAGGATCTGCAGGCAGGCTGAAGGTCCACTTAACTGGTTACCAGTTACTGTCGCTTATGAATGTGCGAAGCCAGAGGCACTGCGAACACACTGCTGTCATAATACAAGGTTATTAGGGTGGGATACAAGACCGAATGTGGTTGCATCCATACTAGGGTTATTTTGCGACAGGCTGCAGGGCACGGAAATAAACCTATCAGAAGATCAAAAACTGCACTTGCTTTCACCATTATCATCAAGGATCTCCTACAAAAGGTGACTTTGTTATGCAAATTGTACTATTTTCAACTCTTGATTTTAAAAAAGTGTATGAGTAACAAACAACACATAATTTTTTAGGCTTTACTTCTATAGTAAACATTCTACTGAGAGTGAAAGCTAAGTAGCAATTCGGTTGAATGCTCGAACGATTTTTAAAACGAAATTTATTACATTAAAAAAATTAAGATTATGGTTCGCAACTACGCTTGTTACAAATCACAATGAAAGACACATCACAAAGAAATATTAATAACAGCCCATGTTGTCCCACAGCTGGGCTTAGGCCATCTAGAGGATTTGGACAGTATACCCGCCACGCTAATCAAAGGCGGATTACTTACATGAACGACGCTCTAAAGCTGAATGTCTAAAACTTTGATGATCGAAATAAACACTCGTTTAAAATAAAAAATAAACGTACTTATATTCATGATAAACAGACGTAACAACACAATCGTCTTTTGTTACAAACCAGCTTCTAATAGTGACGAAACAATAACAAGGTAGACCTAGACACGTCACTTCGAATGACTTCAATTTAGTTGCATTAAATTTTTCATTTACTCAATTCATTACTTTCTAGGATACGAAATAAAATTATAATATTTGACAAATAGTCCTAACTCCTAAACATGACCTAATTTCCCAATACATGGCAATATTTGTTTTTTTTAGGAAAAAAATATATGTACTCTATCATATTTTATTCTTGTTTTCTTTCGTATAAATAATTATTTAAAAAATCTTTTTTATAATAATAACATAAAATGTTAATACGAAAACTCTGGAGATAAAGCCACAACAAAAAATTAAAATGGATTGGATGATTCAATTCTTGTCTATGATAGGGTGATCCCCTCTTAGCCATAGATACGCATGCGCGTGACCATATGTTTTTTTTTTAAATTTAATGTCTGGCTATCAAATTTTATTTTTGTCTAGCTTTTGATTTTTAAATTTAGGAGTCTTACATTAGTAACAAAATAGTAATGCTAACCAAATCCCAAGTAATAAAAATATAATATATATAACTATGTTTCTGTTTATAAGTACAAACAAACATACAAACAAAAGTGACCAGCCCATAGGCCTATGATTTAATTACCGCACATTACGTAGGTACGTTATAGGCAAGTTTTTATCGTGTCCCAGAGCACTGACCAAAGTCGATCTTGTTATCTCCACAAAGGCTATATAGGTGACGCCTGGCGGTAATAATGGGGATTTTAGTGGATATGTTTTCGCTACCACCGTGGTTATCTTTTACTTGTCAGTTGAGTCGTCGCAGTACCAGGGCGCTGAACCCCACATAACCGCGTCGGCTTTCCCCCGGAGTTCCGATGCGGTGAAAATCAAGTTTGTTTTCCTTACTGCGAATAAACATCCATCATTTACAAGGGAGATATAACGTCATCTTAGTGGGCTGATACCACCAATGAAGCATTATGGGTTACATCTTTAAATAATACCATTCTTTTTATTTTTCTTCTCCATTTCGCACGGTGTTGCACAAGTATAGTAAATTACCACGCATTCACAAATTATCAACAATTAGAGGAATGTATGTTTTTTGTGGAGCTTCTCTTCTGGCGAAGGCGGGCTCACCTCCTGTGACACAGTAATAAGACCATGGAAGAGGTCACGGATATGGTGCAAGACGTGCTTCATCTCCACTACGGATGGCCAAGTCTCCTAAGATTTGATAGATCGTATCTAGTATTGGACTCAGTACTTAATACACTCCGAAGGACTTCGTGTTTCATTTCATAGAAAATAATATACTTCGCATTTTTATATAATCTTCCAAAAAGCTGTACCATCTCAAGGCTTTATCCGTGCAGGGGCGGAGAAAGAATACTAACCTCTGTGGCCGGGGTTGGCCTGTCGTAAAAGGTGACAAAACAACCCACCCTAGCTACGTGGTAGGGCCTCAAGCCCGTCTGGATGGTGACCATCTTTGGTCCTAAGTATGGCGCCATAATAACCTTGTGTTGTGTTCCGGCATTAGTGACCCAAGTTCCTGTACCCTTATGGGACAGCAGTGTGTTCGCGATGCCACTGGCGTTGCATACACCTATAGGCGACGGGAACTGCTAAATCCTAAGCGGGCCGTCAGCCTATCTGCTGTTCTATAGCAATAAAAAAAATGGCTAGCAGTAGCAGTCAAGCGACACCCGTCTTCACTTGAGTCTTCACGTATTGATTTTTCTTCACTTATATCTTGAAAGAAAATCAACACACTCATGTATGTTAAACTAATATATTAAAATAAAAATACGAATCATCATCAGTCTATTGAGGTCCATTGGTGGATATCTGCTGGAAAGTGTTTAGTCGCCCACCTCATCGATAAAACTAAATATTTCATCGCCGAATCAGGTGGTGGCTGTTTGATGAAGTCGCGTCCCAGGAGTTCGCCTTAGCCATCGATGACAAGTGCGCCGGTGGTATGGGCGAACCAGTTTAGACTTACTGGGACAAGATTCAGGCGGCTATCCTTGAGTTGGCAAAGGAGGTGCTTGGGGTGTCTAACGGTGGTCGCAAGTATGACGAACGATGAACGACATAATCCAGAGGGAGACTAGAGCAAAGAAAGCCCTCTTTAAGAAGTGGCAAGCGTCCAGATCTCCTAAAGATCGCGACGCATACCGGGTAGCAAAGCGCGCCACTAAGAGAGCTGTAGCCAGAGCCAGACGAGACCACTTACAACCACTTTACGATAAGTTGAAATCGTCTGAGGGGCAGAAGCTCATCTATAAGTTGCCGCGCTCCAGGGTCAAATCGGCACAGGATATTTCCAGTGCCGCTGTGTATAAGACCCTGCGGTCAACCTACTATGCGAGGACCTCACGATGAAAGAGAAGTGGCGCTCGTATTTCCACGACCTGCTGAACACGCAGCACAGAGAGGTGCAGCCGCCAAACCTTCCTCCGTATCAAGGACTAGTGCCACTGATAACGCCTGCCGAGGTCCAGAATTGTCTTCTCCGCATGAAAAATCGGAAAGCTGTTGGATCCGATGGAGTTCCCGTCGAAGCCTGGAAGGCGATGGGCTTTCGTGGTGTGGGCATCTCCGACCTTTTTGACCGGGTACACCTCACCGGTACGATCCCGAGCCAATGGAGATTGAGTATCATTACTCCGGTCTATAAGGGCAAAGGGACGGTGCAGGAATACGGTAATTACCGAGGTATTAAGATCATGTCCTACGCTATAAAGCTCTTCGAAAGGGTTATCGACTCTCAAATGTCAATATAGGTTTCGCCCTGTTCATGGAACAATGGACCCCGTTTTTGCCTTACGGACTATCGCGAAGAAATACAGAACGAAGAATACGCCTCTGCATTGCCTGTTTCTTAACTTGCAGAAGGCCTTCGACTGTATTCCTTGTGCGATAATCTCGTGGGTATTGCGATCCAAAGAGTTCCAGAGACATAAATTGACATCATTCGAGATATATACGGCGATTCCGATTCCATGGTTCGGACCGCTGTTGGTGGCACAAAATCCTTTCCCATCACTGTCCGAATACACCAGGGATCCGTCCTTAGTCCGTTTCTGTTCAACGTGGTATAAGATGTACTGTCAGACAGCAAATGTGGTCCAAATGGGCTTCGACAGTGCACCTCACGTAGTGAAGCGCGACTAGTAAAGTCAGATTGTTTTGAGCTTCCCAAGTCTCGGGGCTCCACAGTGAGAGCATATCCTTGCTGGATTCAGCGGGGCTGGCTTCGGCCTTAGAGGCATTCAGGCATAACCCCGCGGATGATAGCTTCGCACCACCGGCCGCTCGGCCGAGTGCATGAGCCATATGTCCGAAACTGCGGTTCCTCTCCTACAGAGGAGTAGTATTACTATCGCACCAACAAGCCATCAGTAGGATAAAACTAACCCGTCTCACTACGGTCTAATTGAAATCTCCGGCGGCCAAACAGATCTACCAAACGAGAAAACAATACCGGAAATAGTTGCTAGATTAGCCTTTCCAGGAATCAATACTTTTAGTTGAATTGGTTTGAAGTAGGCTGCTTGCTGGGACCACTCGGTCGCAGAGATCTTTAAAGTGGGTAAAACTTAGTTTAAAAAAAAAGTGAAATAGACCTAGTCCAAGATTTACGAAAACAAATATGGAACCTAATCATTTTAGGTGAAATTTTATTCCTTTACTGTACATTCCCTTTTTTCAAATGAACACAAATAATACTCTATGTATGCGCGCGTGTGTATACATGGTATATTTTACATATTTGTGAGTCAATTTTTGAATATAAATACATTAAGTTGAAAATGATATCATTTTCATTTTATCATTCGCATCGGTTGGACTGTGAAATTGTTGTTAGGAGTGATACATTATTAACTAACATGTAAGTACATACATATAACTAATAATATTTAGCCGTCTGCCCAGTCTAACATGAATTTTCAAAAAGAAGCGATTGTCTATGGATTCTTCGTGCTATCATTAGAGCCCATTGAGCCTATAATAATTTAGAATTTTAGATAAACTTGCGTAGCATTGATGTCAGTTACAAGTGCAGTTAATTTGAGTGAATGTGAGCGTTCAAGTTCATTATGTGTTCAGGTGTTTTTTAAGTCGTGCGTTTATATATCATCTGTACCTAATTTATATAAAGTGTTACTGATTGTTCTATCATAAATGTTTTTCCTTGCTTTAACATGATTGGCCATTTAATTAACAAACAACTAATTTCAAATGAACTTATTTATATAAAAACTTAAAATTACATATCTGTCACTAAAAACTAGTAAAGACAAGGTGTTACTGTGATTATTTAACATGTTCATTGCGTTCATTATTATGGAACATTTAGACACGGTGTCAGTTTCACAGTGCGGTGTGAAGTGCCTCTTTTTTAAACTGTTTGATGTTTCATTTTTGACCAATAATGTAATAAAATGTAGCGTTGTGTTAAATTACTAAGATTTTCATGACCCTTGGTTCAAAAGAAAACACAAAAAGTTATTATCGTTTGAACCTACTTTGAAGCGAATGCGCCGCTGTGTCGGGTTTAAATTAACACCTCACAGCGTAGCACCGCACAGAAGTTATACACTCGATATATATTATATACGTAGTTAAACTTGAACTCAATTATCTTCTCCAAAAGTTCCAAACTAGATTTATTTAGAAATCGCATATATTCCATATTTTAAATTTCTTAAAGACGTGGCAGTAAGTAGGTATAACTATTACTATTTACCAAGCCCAAAGACAACAGTATTTACCGGTTTCATTGTTTACCCGACGACTCAGTCAATAGGAGTTCAGTCAGTTACAGTGCAAACATATTTGTTTAGATCATGTCCTTAAGCTTTTAATAAGCCAACTGCAGTCTTCCCCCCTTTTTTCACAGAGGAATCCGTAATTCCCACCTAGACCACCTGGATCTCACCAGTTGACGCTCTCTGTCGAACTGCGAGTCGTAAAAGACAATCGCGTAAACGCGTTCTAAAACCTACTTTGGATTTAATACCAGGCAAAGTGGCGCGAAGGCATTAGTTTTTCACTAATTATATAAATTAGCGATAAGTTCGGAAGCCCAGTTATTGCGTATGATTTTCAATCTCAAACATGGCTTTTACAGTGCCACGTTTTGTTTTAGAATTTTATCTTATTTTCGAAATAATTTTTTGTGATCAAGTTATAGTAACAGAAATAATAAAATTACTCAACTCGTTTTTGGTAAACATACGTTTATGAAAAATAAGCATATAATTTTAACCGTGCAGGGTCGGGAGAAAGAATACTGACCTCTGCGGACGGGTTCGGCCTGTCGTAAAAGACAGCATAATAACCCACTCAAGCTACGGGGTAGGGCCCCAAGCCCGCCTGAATGGCGACCACCTTGTCTTAAGTATGGCGCTATAATAACTGTGTTGTGTTCCGGCATTAGTGACCCATGTTCATGACTTCCTGTAGCCATATGGAACGGCAGCGTGTTCGCGATGCCACTGGCGTTGCAAACAGTCTGCTGTTCTAGAGTAATAAAAAAGCAATTGTTTTTTAACAAAGTTCATTGACCCCGTTATCATATGTCAGCAGTCAGCCGCTTTTCATTAATTGGTTTCGTTGGTACAAAATTTAGCTACGCTTCTTTATATTTTAGAACATGAGACTGCAGACCGTGTTATAGTAAAAGCTCGTAACTACTTCACGGCCAAGAAAATATATACAATTTTATGTTGATTTCTCGTTACTAAACGAGAAGAAACGATTACACTGCACATGGGATACTTAGTGGCGTAGCGTAGGGAGGGTGGCAGGGGCGGCCCGCCCTGGGCGGCACTTTTTAGAGGGCGGCAAAATTTCACAATAAATAGTAATCTATACACATAAATAAAATTGGAGGGTCTGTTTGTAATATTAAAACAATACTTCTACGGCGGCCGGAGGTCGTTGCTTGCCCTCCGGCGCCGACGACGTGGCCTGCGTTGGCGGGAGTTGACTCCCGCTCCTGCCCCGCCGCCTCCTTTGCGGACATTACTGCCTCGCAAAAGAAGGCGACGGCCGTCCATCCAGGATCGCCCCCGACCATGGACAGAACCAGGGCCGGGAGCGACAGGTCGGCGGCCAATTCCGGACGGGACTCGCACCCCCGTCGCGTGCCGGTCAGGCGTGGGTACGACTACCAGGCGACACTCCAGAAAAACCAGGGAGTCGCCCAACGCCGTAACCGACCCAGCAAGACCAACCGACAGCGAGGATGCGATTCCCACCCCGGGAACACTCTCTGTGCAGGCGCAGTCGAAATAGGCATGGTTTCGACTACCAAATCAGGGCCCGGGGCAGAACCCGGGACCCCAATCAGTATTCGCAACCATCCCACCGGGGACCACGCCACGAACAGAGAGCGAAGTTGGAAAGGATGTAGGAGGTAGACGGGAAGAAAGGTAGGACTCTGTCGCCTCGGACGGAGAGGGGAGTGAGGCGACGGATGCTCGAGTACCTCGGGTACGCACACCCGTGCACTCCTCGGACAGAGGAGCGCCCCTGAGGGGACTGGCAGATGGCTCATGTAACAAGGAGTAACTTAGGCTACTTTTATTTTAGAAAAACAAAATGGTTTTAGTTAAAAATGATCAGTTTCAGATTTTTTATTATCCCATTAAAGTTGACTTCAGATTTATATCATCAATCATATAAAATAGGGTTCAGCTTAGGCTGGACTTTGTAGGTTCAAACGCAGTTTGTATATTTCATTTATTTATATTTTAGGGTTTATAGGGTTTGTAATCCAAAATAAACCAGAAGATATATCCAAAAAGTGCTGCCCAAAGTCACTATTCCACGCGGACGGAGTCGCGGGCACAGCTAGTTGTAAATATTTTTACCATACTTTTTCCGCACCTAAGATTCGGACCGATTGATATGAGCGGCAATTTATTCGTGCCGAAAAGTTCTTTACAATTATTGTATATTGTTTTATAAATTGAAATACGTAAGAGGGCGGCAAAATTTTCTTCCGCCCCGGGCGGCTAATACCCACGCTACTGGGGATACTTAGTCCGTTACAATGACGCAATACATAAATATTCCGGTCGTAATGTGAGTCAAGTTTAAACTTGTTGTGTTTACTTACACATTATAGACTATCAGATCAACATTGTGATCCGAAAATTTGGTAATAATTTTTAAGTGCGCCGGTATATAGTATTTGCGCATTTTCATCTTATTGCGTATTGGAAATAACCTCATATTCTATACATTTTCTTGAGAGTGGGGGAAATCCCTTGCTTGTTTTTTAAATACTATACATTGTGTTACGGAAATAATTGGATGTGAAGTCTAACTCCCAAATAAGCTAATTTAGAGAGTGCTTGATTTAGCTCACGGTTTTCTTAGTACCTATGTGTATTATTAGAGGGTACTAAAATTATAAAATCGTGTTATAGCTATGTATAACCTGATTCGGACATGACCAAATATTTAAACTTTGAGTTTGACTCGAAGCCGCGTTGTGTCGATCATAAGACCAATGCTGGGGGTACTAGGTAATCAACCC